>OX346246.1:101400170-102000170 GCA_947049315.1 Epistrophella euchroma
GGCACTTTTCTGTGACAGGAGATACTCTTGGAGGATTTGTCAATTCCTCGCAGGAGGCAGTAGCCGTTTTTCTTTTAAATAAATAGGTGGCGAGGCTGGGGATCGAACATTAGACCTCCGGCATGACAGTCATCGCACTAACCATCACGCCACGGCTACTTATTGCGTCTTCTTATTGCTGAACATAAATTTATACCTGATAAATTTTCCAGTAATTTGACTCCAGCCACTTAATCCGTTGCTTCAGCTGTTCCAAAGATTCGGAGCATAAAAATCTAACTGAGTTAGATCTGGGGATCTAGGTGGCAATTCTGTGGGACCTTCTCTTCCTTTCCAACGGTCACTAAAATGTTAATAAAGCCCTTTCCTTACAGCGCGGCTGTAGTGTGCTGTAGCTCCATCTTACTGGTAGATTGAACTGTCTGCTATGGCCAAGGGAACGTTGTCATTCAAATCGGGCATTCATGAATTCAGGAACCGTGGTCCAATAACTTCGTCTAACAATACCAAGCCAAACATTACAGCTAAAGCGGTGTTGAGATTTGGGTTGTTTCTTGTTATGCGGATTGCTGTTACTCTAGTGATGTAAAATGTGTAAATTTGTTACTCCATCTCTGATAAACTGGGCTTCATCTGTCCAGAATAACCTTCCAAAGTAATTAAGCTCAGTTTCATTCCGTAGCAATAATGTTCGACAAAATGCAGCTCTTAATACAACTTATCGTTTGCGGTTACCTCCTGAACTGGTGTAGTGTGGTACGGATGTAAATTCTCGTAATGAAGCACTGCCCATACTTTAGTTTGGGGCAACTGAAGCATAGTAGCTATCCTCCCTGTGCTAAGGGAGGGATTACGTCGGATCATATCCAAAATTCTTTCCTCTATGTGTACTGGTGCACCAGTACTCCGTGGTCTCGAAGACGTTGATGGATTCTTGAAGATATCCTAAAACTTGGACACCTCCTATTAGGATACATTTAGACAGGAATGGGAAGTCACTCAACCACATGGCCCAACGGTAGCAGTCTTTACCGATGGGTCTAAAATGGAATGTGGAGTCGGAGCGGGATTCTATTCGGAAACCCTAAACTTAGCCAGCTCCTTTAGACTCCCAGACGACAGTAGTGTTTTCCAAGCTGAGGTTCTGGCAGTAACGAAGGCCGCTGAACGGCTGTCAATGCTGGCGATTCCGCCAGCCGAGATTACTTTCTTCATTGACAGCCAAGCAGCCATAAAAGCACTCTCTGCCATCGAAATAAAATCAAAACTCGTTTTCTGCTGCCGTGAAGAGCTCAAGATTCTTGGCTCGCAGCACAAAGTAAGGCTCTGTTGGGTTCCTGGCCATATAGGAATTCCAGGTAACGAGAAAGCAGACGAGCTGGCACGAATTGGATCATCAATTGATCCAAACCGAGCTGAACTAAACGTATATGCACCAATCTGCACCTTCAAACAGACTGTGGCAAAGAAAATTCTTGAGAAAACTAATGTAAGGTGGACCCTACTCGACTCCTGCACGAATACCAAAAAACTTTGGCCGTGTTTCGACAAGGGGAAGACAGATAGGATCCTCACGCTAAATAAGAAATCATTGTACACACTTGTAGGTACAATAACTGGACACAATCTGCTGAAGTACCACATGAAAAAACTGAGGCTCAGCACGGATGATCTGTGCAGAGGTTGTGGTGATGAAGAAGCACAAGAAGACTCTTCTCACTTCCTTTGTCACTGCCCAGCACTCTCGCAACTAAGAAATAAGCACCTAGGAAACTACTTCTTCAATAACTTGGAAGAGCTCTCCAACTTTTCTGGTGTGCAATTGTCGAAATTCATTAATGCCTCCAGATGGCTAGATAATCCATGAAAATTTATAGGTTAAACTATTTGGAGTGTCCAATCCTCCAGGGTATCACAAGGGATCTACATTGATCTAAGTGTGATAGAAACAAGATCCTCTATCAGCCCGATAACCTAACCTAACCTAGGATACATTTCAGCGTAGAGTCTGCGCTTCACGTCTTCGACCATGAGCCATACCGTAGCAGTAATGCATATCCGTTAATTCAAGATTGGAGTAATATGACATCGTGATAGCTGACGACTCAGTATTCAAATTACAAATAATTTGTACAACAAAATGTTCTTGCAATTTATTTGTTTTTAGGTAGCACATATTTTTATTTGGTTTAAAAAATTACGCAATGTTTTTTTCTTGACCTCGATGGGTAGACTCCGTCGCCAAGCCGACCCCATCGTAATAAAAAAAAATGGCAGGTCAATTTTAACCCAATGCTCTCTCGCAGGTGTTCTCCATGAAAAAATGTGTGAAATATGGTTAATCCAGTACTTTGTCACTTTATTGGATGTGTTTAAATGTAAACGTGCTGTCTAAACTCAATGTGTGCAAACGCGCACGCACATTGTGTTTGCAGCATGAAATATTCCGTTCCAAGTTAAAACTCTAGATCATCTAATAACCACCACCAACTTAATTTTGTACTTGTTCTTACATCAGCCAATTCAATTTTCGACGGCATTCTAATTTCATCTTTTCATCAAGTTGGTCGGCAAACCAAAATATATTAAAACTTGTAATCTTTATCATAATTTAATCAAATAAAACTTAAAGCTAAATATTTAATCAGTAAAAAGAGTTTTTCTTGAACGAAAGGACGTCGCTATTAACTACAACGTCCTCAATAGTCAGCGACTGCAAAAATCAAAGGCAAGTGTCGCCACCATTTTATCCAGTATGCTTATAGGACTAATAATAAAAAAATAGTAAAAATAAAATAAGGTTAATCCTTTCATTCATAAATTTACCTAAGAATCCAATAACGTAAAAACAAAAATAAAAGGTTCTTCTTAGAAAAAAAATAGTTTTTGTTATTTTTGATTTTTGAAAAAACTACAAAACACTTTGACATCCGGTTTTTTGTGTTCGATCAAAAATTAATAAGAGCATTGAATATTAGGAAAAAAAATAATACTTTATTACGTGAAATTTTGAAAGAAGTTGATTAAAAAAAAAAAAAATTTTTCAAAATTTTGACTGAAAATTAATTTTTCAAAAACTATTCACTCGAAGAACTTAATTTGAACTTAATTTTAAAGAATAGACTTTTGGCTTTTCAAAATACTATAGCAGAACTCTGTAAGTATTACCGTTATTTTTCAATATTTTTTTTTTCTGTTTTAAGTGATTTTTTTTTTTAAATTGCCCCTCCCGCCTAAACAGAGGGAAATAGATTTTTTTCTCGTCTAAGTCCAACTTACACGCCCTAGCCTTTTGTGACACCTTATGCAAATTACCCTGTATAACGTCTCATTGGTTCTCTGAGTGAGGGCTTTATTACTCAAATGCCTTCTTAGCCCGAAGGTACAGCGATTGGCAAGAGTAATTCTTCGTTTGATCTCTGCACTGATGTCATTTTGCAATGTTATAGTGGAGCCCAGGTATACAAAGTCTTTGACGACTTCGAAGTTGTACCTATCCATCGTGACATTCTGCCCGAGTCGACGATGCTGAGATTCCTTTCTCGATGATAGCATATACTTCGTCTTGTCCTCATTAAGAGCTAAACCCATTTTCGCTGCCTCCGATTCAATACTTGCAAACGCACCGGTAACAGCTCGCTTCGTTCTTCCACTGATGTCAATATCATCTGCATAAGCAAGTAGTTGAACGGACTTTTGAAAAATTGTACCACTGTTGTTGACTTGCGAGTTGCGTACAATTGCTTCACGTACGATGTTAAAGAAGTTGCATGATAACGCGTCGCCTTGTCTCAAACCTTACTCGACATCAAAGGGTTCGGTGGTGTTCTTGCCGACTTTGACGGAGCAGCGAGATTTCTCCATCGTCATCCTGCACAAGCGGACGAGTTTGGAAGGGATGCCGAGATGCGCCATGGCTCTGTATAGCTCGTCTCTGTCTACGCTATCATATGCAACTTTAAAATCGATAAAGAGGTGGTGTGTATCGATTTGAAACTCCTGGGTTTTTTCAAAAAACTGTCACACTATACCGAGGTTCCATTCATCGGGCATACTTTCCTCCGACAAAAATTTTGGGGATAAGCTTGTGTATACTCCCTACCAAGTCATCTCCCCCTGCTTTGAATAGCTCGGCTGGCAAGCCATCCGCACCAGCAGCCTTGTACGTTTTAAGCTTGGCAATCGCCAACCTCACTTCATTAAGGTCGGGTGGACGGAAATTTTGACCATCATCGTCCAGGTTGAATGGAGTGTTCTGTCTTACAGAATTTTGGCCATCTTCGCCGTTTAGCAGTCTAGAAAAGTGTTGTTTCCAGATCCTCAGCACCGACTGTGTGTCTACCACCATATTCCCACTCTCATCTCGGTAGGCTTCCGTTCTGGCCTTGTAACCCTGGGTAGTTTGCCTCACCCTTCGGTAGAACTTTCAAACATCACCCCTGTCGCTACAGTCCTCAACAGGCTCGACCGCCCGCTTCGCATGCTCTCTCTTTTTCCTTCTGAGAAGTCGCCGTTCCTCCCTTCGTTTTTGCCCGTAGAGCTCCCGGGCTGCTCTCTCAGCAGCTCTGGTTCTAGTCTGCAGCATTGCTTGGTAGGCAACGTTCTTTGCTTCATGTGCCAGTCTGCACTCTTCATCGAACCAGGGTTTTCGTTGTGGTGGCCTAGTGAAACCCAACACATCAGTAGCGGCACTTTTGAAGGCATTTTGGCAGTGCTTCCACTGATCCTCTACAGATGATGCTTGTGGCAGGCTTGCTGAGAGTTTAAGAGAAACTTGGTCTGCAAAAGTCCTGGCTATCTCTTGCGATTTAAGCTTCGTGACGTTAAATCGTTTTACAGCATCCGCTCGTCGTTGTGGCATCATGGATATCCGCATACTAAGGTCTTGACCTCATTAAAATTAAAATTTAAACAACAGACACGTAAGTGGTGATAAACGGATGGTAGCCGCTAAATAAGTCGCGGGCGTTATTTATTGTTTTTAAATTGGATTTTAGTGGTAATCTCTTCAAATGTTACTCAAGTTAAGGGTTTTTACTCCCTTAAGAAGAAAATGTAGGTGACAGACGTTTTGAGTTATATCAACATGTTGAAAACCGCTATACCATCCGTTTATCACCACTTACGTGTCTTTTGTTTAAATTTTAATTTTAATGAGGTCAAGACCTTTCAATTAAGATACATTTCAAGTGGTTTCCCGCAAAAGCCCATTAAATAGTCATACAATGAAAAAAATCCGCGGTTTTTATCGCGCTTTCCAGCTGATGGATAGAGCTTAAAGTTGGTTTTTTCACATATTTATACTCCTGGCAGTCAAGGCCCTCAGATTGCGATGTATTTAGGTGTGTAACATCAGTTATCTATAATTTTGTAAAAAAAGCCGCGATTTTAATCGCGTCTGTCGCGAGTTTGCGGCCACCTACACGTCTGTCATGGGCATTTTCGCACTCAGGGAGTCGAGAGCTTTCGTATGACACCAATTTTAAGTGGTTTCCCAAAAAGTAAAAACGCCCAAAAAAACGCATTTTCGGCGGCGTCTAACGAGGGTTTTGCGGCCACCTACACGTCTGTCATAACCATTTTTGTAATCAGCGAGTCAGTGGCGTCGGTATGCGATGCATAAGTGGTTTCCCTCACTATTTCTATTTTCAGAAAAGTTGTACTTTTGATGCACTTTTTCGCGGAAACGTGGCCACTACGTGCAGACAGACTTTAGTATTCGTTATAAGCTTCCCTAGGACTAGTTTTAACATTAACACCGTTTAGTTTCCTTTCGCGCAGAATATCCGTCGCCAGCTCTTATACTATTATATGGTCGGTCGGTTTTGTAGGGTTGGTAGATTTAAGGTATTTTCTTGTATTTATCGTTTTTATGGTTGGTGGTTTTTGGCAAGAAGTTAAACTGGTTTCTGTATTTGTATAAAAAAAGAAGATGAAACTATGCAAACGATCAATATCTGAAAGTGGGAAAGTGATAAGATGGTACATGCATACAAGCGATAACTATTTTGTTTTTATGTGGGAAAACAGCGCTTTTGATTTGTTGAAATACAAGAAAATTAAGGTTTTTAATATTCCTTTGCTTCAAAAGAAAAATTCAATTTTTTGTATCCGGCGATATGCAACCAACAATTCACCCACCGAAGTTTGGCTAGCCCAATATCCATCAACCACCAACTACCAACCTCGGATACACATCTTAAAGTACAGTACATCCGAGCACATTGATCGTGAGCATTTTGTTCACGAGCGCTTGACTCGTTTTTATTCGAACCCATTCAACTCGCTTGCTAGGTATACTCGTTCAGTATTTGTCGTGAATTATGAATCATCATACTAGTGAACAGGAAAACTCGTGATCATCTTTTTTGAGTTTACTCTGTTTGTTTGAACTCGCTTTTTTCGAGGGAGTATTCGATGTTCGTGATCAGTAATCGACTCGTTTTATTCTCTGGTACTTACCTAAAATACATTTTAAAAAATCATTATTCACGAAAATAATTTTAGAAATCCCATAGAATTTGCCCGTCAAATATATACATAATTACCTATCAATACCTACATATTAAATTTACTCTACACACCCTTTCTTTATTGATGTGAGCATTTGAATTTTTTGTTATAATCAAATTCAACCTTGAAATTTAACTCTTAAAGAATGTCAACAAAAACATTCACTTCAAAACTAAAATGGGTAGGTATCTTTTGAAATTTGAAAGAAAAATAATCAATAAGATATGAAAATGTCTAGTGCTTCGTGTTCCGTCTAGTAACACGAAAAAAAAGGAAATATTTCCACCCCCCGACGATCGTCGGATCATCGTTTCAAGCATTTAAGCGAAAAAAGGTTGCGAAGCGGTTGCATGTTCAATATTTCACACTAACATAGAATGTCGATGAATGACGGCTGTGTTGTTTGGTCATCATATGTGGTATGTATTGGGTATGCTAGCTTTTCAATTTGGTATAGTAGTTTTTAATTTTTTCTTGAAAATGCTTTTGTTCTACCACTGTACACTTCTTCAACGACGAGCAAAGCGACAAAACACCAACATACGTCTTTATTAGCAACAAGCCCGTGCTACTATCCGAACTAGCGGAAGGGTCCCCTGACGAAGCGCAGCAATTAGACATGGTTTTTGGGCTGCTCAACCAAAATACCAGAAGCAGAATCGAAAGAGAAAATATAAAAAGTTTCGAAAACCTTCTCACTCTTGCTCGTAGAGTAGGAAGCAATTTTGAAGAAATGCATGAAGAATTTAGGCAAAAGAAGTCTGAAAAAAAAAAACCCAACGCAAACGTGAAGAAACGAAAAAAATGTTGGACATAGTATGGAAGAGTGCAGGAAGAAAAAAAGGTATGCAAAACAAGAATAGGCCGAGAAAAGCGAAATAACTCTCGCGCTCTTCTTAATAGTTATGGTTGTGGAAAACCTGGGTACGTTTGAAGCCAATTTCCGAACTGCAAAAAAGCAAGTGAGGCCACAAACTCAAACTTTTGCTCCTTGCCTTAGAAGATACTACCATTACGTCAACGACCTTCCGTCAAGATTTGAATTGGTGGACAGAAAAAAGTTGCGTTCATTGACACTGGTGCAAGAATGAGTGTAGCTAGTTACCAGCTATACAAATACAAACAGATGCTTGATCTTGGCTACCGGATCACAGCATACGTGCGCAGATTGTTCTGGTCGTATTAAAACGCCAACAAAATGTCTTAGTAACAACTGTTTTGATTAAATAAGACGCTCCATACCAACGAAGCTCATTCTTATGGCAATGATTTCACCTGCCCCAATAGCTGTCAGCCCGATTCCGAAAACTCCATTTCTTGATATTTCAAATCACCCAACAGAGAACCGAAATAACAAGAATAAAGAACAGCTTTCGAGTCGGAGCAAAGATTACTCACCTGATGCCATTGGCAAAATCTTTGAAGATGCTATTTCCAAGCCTTCAACGCTGTCCCATATCGAGCTTTCGCTATACGATCCCGATTTCGTATTCTTCGAATAATTTAGTTCCGAAAACTTTACACTGAAAGAAAACGGAGCTCCATGTCTAAATGGTACTCAAAGGACAGAACAAAGAATTGTTCCAGCTGTCAGATAAACAAGCCGCGACTGTTGAACATTCCATACTAACATGCCACCTTGAACCAATTGCTGGTCCACCTTCTCGGCTTTCTGAGCAAAAAAAGAGCGTCCTACAGAATGAAGTAAGCGAGATGCTTAACACTGGCATAATAGAGGAGTGTGTGTCTCCCTGGGTTTCACCGGTCGTGATGGTCCCAAAAAAAGACGGTGGTATTCGAGTTTGTATAGACTACCGCAAACTCAACTCAGTGACCAAGCCTGATATTTATCCACTGCCACGATTAGACGACCTATTTCATGCCGCAAAAATGCTAAAATTGTGTCAACCATTGACCTTCTATCAGGTTATTGGCAAATCAAGATAAATGAAGAAGATAAAGACAAGACGGCCTTTATAACTCCATTTGGTGTTGACCGTTTCCACCAAATGCCTTTTGGGTTACGAAACGCGCCATCAACCTTCCAACGTTTGATAGACAGGGTAAAGTCTAAACTTTCTAATATACGCCTAATTGCTTTCCTTGGTAATTTACTCATTCTTTCAACATCGCTTTAACAACACTTAGGTGGGTTTTCTTCACTTTTGTTCAACTTGCCGAAAACTCCGAAGTTAGCCAACTCTAGAGTTGATACCAAGTCGAGAGTTGGGCGACAAGTTGAAATTAGCTTTTTTCCACTACTCAAATTCTCAACTCAAGAGTTGAAATTTAAAAGTTGGCCAACTTTAGTTTTTCAAAAAATCCCTGGGATATTTGTGATAGATGTGTCACTTGTGTCAGTTTCAATATTGTAGATTTGACATGGACTATCTTTATATTGAAAATAAAAAAAAAATTAATTAATGTCGGAAACAAACAAAACAAAAATATCTTTTGGTTGAAAAGAAAGACTGGACGGTGTTACGAAGCATGATGTGTGCATGACCTGGGTGAAAATTGACTTTCAATATCGCACTATCGGACAAAGTCAATTTAATTTTGAAATGTTTTATTTTGTGTTTATCATGTAGGAAAGATTAGAAGTGTTATTTGAATTTCTGTGACCGAAATATCAAAAAATAAAATAAAATTTGAAAATCGTTTTATTTATTTTGTATTGTCTAATCAAAAATTATTTGTCTACTTCATTTTCGATGATCGAATTTCTCAAAAATGGTTTTGAGTTTATGTTTTCTCGATCTCGATATTAAAAACGAAAATAATTTGAAAAGAACAAAAATACCGGACAAAATCTAAAATCAGAATCAAAATCTTAAGTTTGCTCGGACAACTTCTGCTTTTTTCGGGAGTTGAGAAAATCAAGAGTTGATAAACCTAAGAGTTGAAAATCGGAAGTCAATTTCGAACGTCAAAATTCGAAGAAATACAAAATCACAAGGTGAAAATAAAAATCCTCAAGTTATGTTCAACTTCTTTTGAGGAAATCGCCCTTATTACTCGATTTCGATGCTTCTGTAGTAGTGAAGTGAAGTTTTTGGGTAATATCTTAACTGAAAAAGGCATAAAACCCGATCCTGAAAGGGTATCCGCAACTAAAAATCGCAGCGCTCCAAAGAGAAAGAAAGTTTCTCGTTCTTGCAAAACTTGTTCCTGGTTTCGAAGATTTATTCCAGAGTTTGCAAAAATCTCTCGTCCTTTGTCAAATTTGACAAAGAAGAATCCAAAATGGGTTTGGGAAGATGCCCAACAAACCGTCTTTGATGAGCTAAAGAATCTACTTTTAACCGCTTCAATCCTCAGACAAGCAGATGAAACGAAGCCATTCACCATACGAGGTAGTTACGCAGATTGTGCAGCTTTACTACGAGGGGAGGGTTCAGATAAGCGACCAGTTAAATACGCAAGTCGACTTTCGACTTCAGCAGAATGAAATTATAATACGACGGAACGAGAAGCTTTAGCTGCAGTTGTTTGGGCTATTCGCAAATTCCAAACCTACATTGAAGGTAATAAAATCAAAAATTAGCTTATGACTCTCAAATCGCGAACCGAATGGTTATCAAGATGGTGTCTAGAACTACAACCATACGATATATAGATCCAGTACACGTCAGGAAAAGCCAATGTACTAGCGTAATTGGTGAAGAAATTTCAACTTTAGAAAGTTGCGTCATCTCTATCGATTTTCCTCATTGGAGTGTAAAGGAAACACGTGACAGTCAACTAGAAGATATTATAAGAAGACAGTTGATGATCCCCCATGCATGCGAATAGACATTGCTAAATACGTCAAAGATTGCACTCAATGTCAAAAATACAAAATAACAAACTTGAAACCAGCTGGACTCTGACAAACTCCTGTGCAAAATCAAAGTTTCGAAGTTCGTGCCATAGATCTCTTCGGGCCAGTTCCTACTTCTAATGATAATATGTAATGGATCTTCATAGTAGAACATGTAACAACTCGTTGGGTTGAACTATTCGCATTGGAAGAAGCAACAGCATCCGCATGTCGAAAAACACTCATCACAGAAATTTTCCTACGTTTTGGTCTCCCGAGAAGATTACTCAGCGACAATAAAACGCAGTTTATCAGTGCCGTTATACAACATATAACTAACTCACCGCCTAGGAATGATTCAATGTTTCATTCCAGTTTACCATCCAAAAGCAAATCCTGTGGAAAGAAAGAATCGTGATCTCAAGACACAATTAACCATCTTAAGTCTAGTACGCTGCTGATACAAAACGAAATTTTTCGTTAGTCTCCAACATGACAACGAAATGCTTACGAAAAGCACAACGAAAAATTTCCCCTTGAAAGGGATACGGTTTGCAAAAACAAACGCATAAAAATCACAGAAACCCATGTTGTGATGAAAGAAACAACAAATACAAACACGCATAGAGACCAAATGTCACTCTTCCGCACACAATTAATGGTACAGGCAATTAATTCTGTGCGAAAGAAAAGGGGAGATCACTCCAAATAATCTGCTACAATTATCGATTTCGCTCATCGAACAGCGGCGCGGCGTACCGCAGAACGAAATTTTTCGTTTCTGATATCGTTGTCATTTTTGTATGGGATTTTTCGTTTCGCATCAGCAGCATGCTTAAAACTACTATTCATCAGATTCACTATGAATTCTTGTAGGTGTTAAACTACAGTTCACCTGAATTATGACAAAGAACTACGCTCTCTCGATGATGTTGAACGTGCTTTTCAAAGTATTATCCAATCTGAAAACTTTATACCCGACATTACACTTTACTTGAGCAAAATGGCAGAAACCCTCAAAAATGCGCGACAAGTCAACGAAAGAGAACAAGACCGCCAGAAGTTATATGCTGATATGAAACGCCGCCGTCCTAAAGTCTATAGTAGAGCATGCAACCGTTCAAAACTTGTACCTAGACTCGATGGACCATACATCGTTCTCAATAACAAAGGTTCCAACAGCTATGAAATAGCCGGTCCCGCTAATCCACATAAAGTTATTGGCATATACCATACATCCACTATGACCAGATGTACTAATCCGCATGATGCAGAAAAACCTCTCGTACCGATCAGACGTTGAGGTCGACCACGAAAACCTGTGGTAAACTAATTTTCTTGAACTAATTTTCTTCTTTCAGCTGCCCAATCTCACTGCAACACTGCAACCAATTACTGGGAGATCAAAACAAAATTGGCAAACTATATGAATGACGGAAGTTGATCATGAATGGCGCTTCTGTTATTTTTAAGTATTTCTTTTACGTAGTACTATTTCTATGAAGGCTAAAAGCTTTAAATGATTAAATAATGCCCGTTTGCGGTATTGGTTTTATAAATCAGTGCGATTAAATTTGCTTAGATGAAATGGCGGCGGTTGTTGATTTGGAAACAATGCTTTATAAAAAACGCAATGTTGTTTACGCGTTTTTTCGTCATCGGATGTTCTTGCTTTTTAAAAATGCGGTAGTTAAAATACTTTAAATTATTTTAAAAACTGTTTTGTGTTAAATCTACAACAAAAGTTTTTATATAAAATCTAAGTTCATATGTATATGTACATACATATACATATAGTTCTTTTGAGTAGAAAAAATAGTGGTTAAGAGATCGAAAATTGTTTGGTTGATTTTTTAGATTTGATTAGATTTTTTATTCGTCGTCAATTTACAGTTAATTTTTTTTGGAAAAACAAAATTTTGAAAGAGAGAAATTCCAAGCTTTAATATTTCCCCAAATTCAATTCCATAAAAAACACGTACTGTATTTAAAGGAACATATTAAGTATATTAAATAACGAGACTTCGACAAGGAAGTGAAATATAAAAAAGAACGAAAAAAAAGTTTATTTTAAAATTGTTTCTTAGTAATATTCAAAAGGTGGAAATTTAGTCTCATAAAATCAATTTATTTTGTGATATTTTCAAAAAATTTTATTTCTTGAGAGTCGACACAAAATGTACGAAACTGTTATGGACAAAAAACTAAACTGTTTCTTCAATTGGGATTAAGGAAGAAAGCTTTAACGCATTTAATGGGTCCAACTTGTCAACTTCACTCCAAAATAATATATAAGTGGTATCCACGATCCAGTGACAAACGTAGTAAAATAATAAAATTTTATTTTTATCTAACACTGCAGACAATACACGAACAATAGCAGCTGACAGTAAGAATGACATTTAGTCTGCCAACAAATACACAGGCGTAAATTTTACAATGTTGTATTTTTCTGTTGCAATGGGGTTGAGATAGTAAAAGTGCAAGTTTTGCAAGGTTATCTTCAGTATATTTTGTTGTTGGAATGTGAAAAATTTTACATATTTGCAATTTCACAATAAAGCCCCATTCACATGAGAGCGAACAACGATTAATGTTTTGCAGACCATTTTTACTTGTTTCATTTTCTCTTATGGGAAATACATTGAATGTCAAATCGAAAAAAAAATGTATCTCCTGTGGAGTCGAGGTGTAAGGAGAGTGCAGGCATTTTTTTTTAACCAGAAGGTTAAATTGTTTATTTGTACTATTATATTTAAGCTCAACACTTTATTTTAACCATATTTCATTCCAATAGTCGATATTAGTGATTAATGATTATTAGTAGGGTCCTATGAGATTCTCAACACATTCGATCATAACATCATCTCAAAAATTCGAGAGATCGAGTTGACTGTTCACGGAGTGCGGTTGTGCCATGCACAGTTTTAAACAGTAATTGTAATTTGACATCAATTAATTCTCACAAATCCTGGTTGGGTTCCCTTTTGGAAGGGGATCACTCTTCTAGGCAATCAGGATGTTTTGTTTCTATTTCGATAACGATAACTGATAATAATAAAAAAAATTTATTTTAAATTCAATCATAAAAATAATTTTTATAGATGATTCGAGTGCAATCACCGGAAGGAATAAAAAGAATTGAAATTGCAACGAAATCCACTATTAAAGATCTTTGCGAAACCATTCAAAAATCCATGGCAATTGATGGCGAATTTGGCCTTTTTAAGGAACGAAACTTTACGAAAGAAGTTGGTTTTTATTTTCTAGAATCATTGTTTTCAAAATGTTGATTAAATTATATATTTTTTGTTATAGTTAAGTTCCAGTTTTTCAAATAGTATTGATTCATTCAATTTAAAACATGGTGACATGATTTACCTAAAACAAATGGCTGGAACATCAGGGGTGAGTTTTAGAATAAAGTGATTTAAAATATAATATAGACTAAAACACCAATAGAGATCCAATGCTAGTGCAGCTGAATTCCAACCTCAAACTAGTAATGCTGCGATCAATTCCAATGCAATATCAAATTCCAAAAAAAACGTTGAAATTATAGAAGACGATGTTGATATATTGCTAGCAAAAGCAGATGGACGAATACAACGTAGTCGCGACAGCAAATTGTAAGCAAAATAAGAAGAATACAAATATTCAGTCACTTTAATTTTGGGTTCTTGAGCAGGTGTCGTCACAATATGAAGGGCTGTTGTGTTCATTGTTCTCCAACAGAACCATATGATGATGCATACCTTAAAGAACAAAAAATCAAGCATTTATCTTTTCATTCATACATCAGAAAGCAGACGTCTGGGATTGATCGCGGAAAATACATTGCTATTGATGATATAAGTTGTAGAATAAAACCAGGTTGTAGGGAACATCCGCCTTGGCCTAAAGGAATTTGTTCAAAATGCCAGCCTTCAGCTATAACTTTGAATAGGCAAATTTATCGTCATGTGGATAATGTCATGTTTGAAAATACAACGATTGTAGAGCGTTTTCTAAATTATTGGCGTTCTACTGGGCATCAAAGAATGGGATTTTTGTATGGAACATACGAACCTCACACTGATGTTCCACTGGGTATAAGGGCCAAAGTAGCTGCTATTTACGAACCACCTCAAGAATCGACGAGAGACTCAATTAAATTGTTGGAAAATGAAAGTATTGACGACGTTGATAACGTTGCTAACGCTTTAGGACTAAAAAAGGTAATATTCTTAAAAAAGAGATAAAACACCGATTGTGATATATATGTTTCGTTTAGATTGGCTGGATTTTTACTGATCTGATTCCAGAAGATCCTGCTGCTGGAACAGTCAAACATATTCGGGGTATTGAAACGCACTTTCTTACAGCACAAGAATGCATAATGGCCGGCCAGTTGCAAAATACTCACCCAAATCCATGCAAATATTCTTCAAATGGAGTTTTCGGTTCTAAGTTTATAACCATTTGTGTTACTGGTAATGATATTATTTACAACCATTTAAATTTTTGATACGATTGTAAATCATTTATCATTTTTTAATATACAAAAGGTGATAAAACAAAACAAGTACATATGGAAGGCTATGCTGTGTCTGCTCAATGTATGGCTTTGGTAAGAGATGATTGTTTAGTACCAACTAAAGATGCACCCGAACTCGGCTACATTCGTGAATCTACAGACAAGCAGTATGTTCCTGATGTATACTATAAGGTGAGCAATTTTATTATTTTTCTTTCTAAAAATTTCCAAGAACAAACAACAACTATGTAGGGATACGAGTTCGTGTTTGAAAATCAAGTTAATAATAATGTTATTGACTATAGTAATGATAGTAATGCAAGTAATGGTAATGATCAATTCCCTTAAGAATTAAAATATATAATCGATCTTTAAGACAACACTCAACTCATAAAGAAACACGAATTTCATTGGATTTTGTGTCAAATTAAAGCTTATCACATCATTTTTAATTCTAGCCGACACATTTTCCATTTTGGCCAAAATACTCTCGTATTTCGTTCCGAAAGCCATTGCTATTCGAAAATGTTTTTCGTTCCGCTCTTGAATTGGTACTCTGTAAGACTTTCGAAATGCCAAATATAGTACTTAATACTATTCCCACTTACGGATTGTTTTTTCGAGTCTCAAATTATTTCTTTTGAGATCTGTCAAATTAAGAAATCAAAACGAATAACAAACAAGGCGGATAAGAACAAATTATAATTTTTAAAGAAATAATTTAAATTCCACTTTCGGAATTGTCAATACGAAAGTGATAAATTTCATTCCGCTTTAGAAACAGAGAGTACAAATTTTAAAAAAGCAAGTAAAACACTCAACAATTTAGTGGAAGAGCGAGCAATTGAGTGGACAGAGATTCAGAAGCAAATAAAATTAGAAGGAAGCAATGAAACAAAGCAGCAACCCAGCCATTGCGATTAAATCGAATTCCTAGATATAGTCATACAAAAAGTTGATAATTTTATATAAATTTATTTCCCTGCTTGTAAGTATACATAGTAAAGAAAAGACCTAGGTTTTAAAATTTGCTATTGACTTTATAATATTCTGACTAAATACATTAGACTGATTCAAAAAAATGTCTCCGTTTTTTATTGTCAATAGTTTTTTAGTTAGAGTGTAGTGAAATAATAAGCCTGGTAAAATTTGAGCCGTTTAGATTAATATTTAGAGGTCGCTCATCGCTAATTTCTTTTTTTCATACAATTTGAATGGGAAGTTTTCTTTTGTTTGTTTCTTTTTTTTTATAACTTTGCAACTGATTATCGTACGGAACCCAAAAAACTATGGAATTAACCATCCACTTTAACCTTCAATAACTTTGGAAGGAATACTGTAATTAAAAAAATAGTTAAGTACCTTTTTAAAGAAAATTAAAAAATACGTCTCTAATCATTCCGGTACAGTAACAAAAGAAAACTTCCCATACAAATTGTATGGAAAAAAAAAATTAGCGATGACTACCTCTAAATATTAATCTAAACGGCTGAAATTTTACCAGGCTTTTTATTTTACTAAACTCTGACTTAAAAGCTAGTGGCATCAAAAGTCGGAGACATTTTAATTTTAATGTACATATATTCTCATTTTTCTAGTACATCAAATAGGTTACAAAGTTTAAATAATGATTATGTTGGTCAATCTCGACAAAAAAGTTGACTACCAATTTTAAAAAGTAATTAAACAAATACATACAATATACATGCATTAAACGGAATGAAAATAGCTTATAACATTCTTATAAGAATAAGGAAACACATAATCTAAAATAAGAAAATTATAAAAAAAAACAATTAAATTGGTTAAATATTTTCTGAGATTATGCCGGACAAACTAAAAATTTGTTTGATTTTTATATACAAAAGTAATACCCTTGTTTTTTTTTTGGGAAATCTATACATAGTATAATCAAAGATAATAGATTACAAAGATGTCGCATCCAGTATATAAACGAAAGGAACCGAAAATTTAACCCTCCGTAGCCAATATTGGTTACGACAACATGATGCGAAAAGTTGCATTGAAGAATTTAAAGAGCGAACGGGAAACTGGATTCAAATCAGAATTGAATTCTCTTACAATACGGCAATTCGCAAGTAGTATTAAAATGTTTTTTTTTTTCTCACAACTTCAATACGCAATGACGACGTGTTTGAAAGGATAGTAATGGTACAGGTAGTCTTGGTGGCGGTGGATTTTTTTTGTAGGTTTTTGCTTTATCTTTTATTTAGGTGGGTGCGGCGGTGCGGTGGCATATAAACACATGCAGGCATTTTTTTCGTTCTACGATCTTTATAATGGAAAGACTTAACTCTGTTTTTGTTTGAGGATTTTTTGGGTGATTTTATTATGAAAGGATGCACATATCTATGTGCGTGTATGAAGGAAAAAAAATTGTCTTCAATGAATTTCTTCGTTTTAAATTAAAGGAAGTGGAAAATACATTTTTGGCTACTTGGTGTTTGGAAATATGTAGGTGTATAGTTAGGTTAGATGGTTAGTGCGATGGACTGTCAAGCCGGAGGTCTAAGGTTCGATCCCCAGCCTCGCCACCTATTTATTTAAAAGAAAAACGGCTACTGCCTCTTGCGAGGAATTGACAAATCCTCCAAGAGTATCTCCTGTGCCGCTCGTTAGCCGTTCGGATTCGGCAATAAACTGTAGGTCCCCTCCATTTCTCCAGACACGCATACAGGAATGGTTGAGAGTTGTAAGTCACTAGGCCCTAGTTCTTCATGAGCTGTTGTGCCATCAAATTTATTTATTTTTATAGGTAGGTTAGATAGGTATGCATACTTGCGCGGCTAATTAAATAGGTAACTAGGTATGCATGTACTAAGGTTCTTTTACAAAGGAAAAAAATATCTGTATTAAATTACATAGGTATGTAATGTAGGTATACTATAATATGTTCCTAATTTATTTAAAAAACGTATGGATAGGTAGCAACATCTTTAATTTTTTTTTAAGAAATGCAAAAAAGGAGTTTGCTGTTTTCCAATTTAAGCCGAGGGTACCTTAAAATGAATTTATTCCAAAAATTTAAATACTATTCAATTTTAAGTTATTGAAAAATTGATAAGTACATCAAAAGCAAAAATAGTAGGTAGGTAGGTACCTATACCTACTTAACGTAAAATTTTGAAAAAGAAAACAAATTTGAAGATTTGAAGCTTGTTTATAGTTTTTTTCTTCCAAATTTTGAGTTTGAGAATACCTAAATATCTCTTAAAATATTCAACAAAACAACTTCAACTTATAAAACCGAATAAAAAATTTTAAGTCTGCTTGAAAACAAAAATATGGAATTATATTGCCGTTAATATTTTTGTTTGTATTTGAAGTCAATTTTATTTAGAAAATTTGACCTCATGCCTTAGCTGGGAGAAATAAACCCCGCCCTATAACTTATTAATTTTTTATGAATTCATTATTTTTTTCAAAGTACATGAGATTTTTTTATTATTTCAATCAAAGCGATCTGAACCATAGTCCAGTAAATAGAGACAAAAAAAGGGCGTTGCCCTACAAAAGGTCAGGTAGTTCTAAATTTTGGATATGTTATATTATATTTTTGGTAGATGAAAAATACAAATTTCCACAACCACACCCCCTCTTCCGCACTGTGGCGCCTTTTTGCAAAAGTGCTTGCAAAATTCAATTTTCGTGTGTGCTTAAAATCCAAAAATAATTTATTTACTGGATTAGGAAGCTTCAAAAGCCGAAAGAAATTTTAAAATCGGTCAAAGGATTCGGATGATACCGGTAGTCAAAGTTTCCTTATTTTTAAAATCAAAGAAAAAATATTTGTTTTATGAAAAGTGTTGTGTATTAAAGATGGTCGAGTGGATTTCCATAAAATGTAAAAGGCTTCTTTTTATTTTAATCAACTAGTTTTTTAATTAAGTTATTTCAATTGAGAAGTTGAAACGATGTTGCTTGAAGAGCGTACAATGGTCGAATGAATAAAATGCATGCCTGTGAAAAAGTGTTAGTACATGTACTATTAAAGGAACAAGTTATGTCAATTTATTATAATATGGTAAATAATATATATACATATAACAACTTTCTCCCCCTTATAAATCAAGACGATTTGGTGCTTTTCTGACTCGATTAGATCGTCTCGGACTTGGTACTGCAATCTCATGTTTTGTTCTCTACGAATTAACAATTTCTTTTGGCGGCATGGCACTTATAGTTGTTGATGACGATTGTGACGGTGTTAGTGACTTGTGGGTGATGATGGTTTCACTTCCTGATGGTGATAGTATGGTAGGTGATGGCGCAATTGACATGTCTGGTGGTTGTTGAGTAATAGCTGGTTGGTTTGGGACTGTTTCTGAGGATTTAGTTTCTGGTAGGTCAGTGTCATGTCTTGTCTCATTAAAGTTTGTCGTGGTATTATTATTAGTATTATCATAGTTGTATTTATTATTGGTTATTGTGCAATTAGTCCTTCGAAGTTGATCAACATGGCGGATATGCTTTTCGTTGTCAATAATAACTTCATGTATTATGCTTCCTATTTGCCTTGTTATTCTGCCAAATCTCCACTTGCACGATTTGTTATTGTAAAACCGAGCTTGAATTGATTCACCATCCGCGAATTCTTTTGGTTCCTTATGTGCACCTTGTTTATCGATGATATGGGAGGTTATATCAGTCTTGACTAAATCAATTCTTGTTCGGATTGTTCTTTTGAACATGAGTTCAGCTGGAGAGATATCGATTGTTGCATTAGGTGTTTTTCGGTATTGCATCAAAAATCGGCATAGTTTGAGGTTTAAGTCGCCGTCTTCGTTTAACATGTGTCTTAATCCATATTTGACAGTGGCAACTTAGCGTTTGAAGATGAGTGATATGGAGCGCAAAAGATGTGACGGATACCTTTAGATTTCGTAAACTCTTTAAATTCGTGTGATGAGAAATTTGAGCCATTGTCTGAAACTAAAGTGAGAGGTAAGCCAAATCTAGCAAAAATATCTCGAAGTATTTTAATTTTTTTTGTAGAGCTTCTAGTTTGCGTTGGAATGGCTTCTACCCATTAAGTATGAGCATCAACTACGATCAGTATATAAGAGTTCATAAATGGTCCAACATAATCTATGTGCACTCTCTGCCAGGGCGATGACGGATATTCCTAAGGATGTGGTTTCTCTTTAACTGGGTTGTTCTTGTTTTTGCAACAACCGCGGCAGCTTTTTGGCAGCTTTTTTCAATGTCTTTGTCGATACCTTTCCACCAGACATAGCTTCTTGCTAAGGCCTTCATGCGTACTATGCCTAAGTGACCGGTGTGAAGCTCATCAAGAATTCTTTTTTGAAGGGATTTTGGTATCATGACTCTTATTCCATTGAAAATGCAATGGTTTTCTCATGAAAACTTTCCCTCAGGTTCTCCATTCGGTAGACTTTCGCCTTTCTGTAGTGCATTGTAATATTGTCTGCAATCAGAGTCCTTTAATATCTCTCTCTGGATTTCTTTTTGTGTTACTGGAATTGTTTCAATTTGGTTAAGCTGGGCGATAGTGGTTCCATCCTTTGATAATTCGTTAGCGGGAAATCTTGATAAAAAAATCTGCATTACTGTGATCTTTGGTGTTTCGATACTGAATGTCATAATCGAATCCTGACAAAAAATTTGCATAATGAAGCAACCTTACAGCTGAAATTGATGGTAAGTCCTTGGTTGGATGAAAATTCTGGTTAGCGGCTTATGGTCTGTAATTAAAGTTATTTTACGGCCATAAAAATACTGGAAAAATGTCTTTAATCCCCAGGTTATTGCTGTGACTTCTTTGTCAATTTGGGACTACGATAAGGACCTCGATGCAAAAGCTATTGGACTTTCATTATTATTCTCGTCAATGTGAGAAATGACTGCTCATAGTCCGTTTTCTGACTTCGATAAGGACCTCGATGCAAAAGTTTTTGGACTTTCATTATTATTCTCGTCAATGTGAGAAATGACTGCTCATAGTCCGTTGGATGATGTATCCGTTGCTAAAATCAATGGTAACTTATCATCGAAGGGAATTAAAACTTTGGTACTCGTAATTTCGTTTTTAATTTTTGTAAAAAATTTTTCACATTCTTGGGACCAATTAAACTTGACTTTTTTTTTCAAAAGATTGTAAATTGGCTGTAAACGACTTGCTAACTTTGGTAAAAACTTTTGATAATAGTTTACTAATCCTAAGAATGTTCTGGTTTCAGATACGTTTGTTGTGCCTTTATGTGTACCTATTGCTTGTAAATTTGCAGTGTCGTTGTCAACTTCCATGTGTAAGTAGGCTTGGTGTAAATCCAGCGTCATAAAGTATTTTCCCCCGCACATTCTTGCAAAAGTGTCATCCACGGTAGGTATAGTGTAGCTATCGTCCTTAATTGCCTTATTGATGGTCATTTTGTAATCGGCACACAAACGAATCTCACCGTTTTTCTTTACAACCGGAACAATGGGCGTCCCCCATTCACCATTTCAGCCGTATAAAGTTAGCATGACAACTTTCGAAAAAGTTGCTTTTGACTGTCTCAGAAATTGCCGTATAAATGCCGTAAATATGCCGCGAAGAGAAAAAAATTGCCGCGCCACTAGTTCTCCCGAAAATTGATGTCATGCTAAATTTATATAAAGTTAGCATGACACTTTTTAAATTTTGGTCAAAAATAACTTTATATAAAGTTAGCATGACATCAATTTTTGGGAGAACTAGTGGCGCGGCAATTTTTTTTCTCTTCACGGCATATTTACGGCATTTATACGGCAATTTCTGAGACAGTCAAAAGTAACTTTTTCGAAAGTTGTCATGCTAACTTTATACGGCTCACCATTTCACCTTTTCGATGGTTCCGTTGTTTTCTAAATGTGATAATTCCTTTTCGATTCTGTCTTTAAGGGCATACGGAACAGGGCGATGCCTAATAAATTTCTGTAATATATTTTCTTTTAGCTCAAGCTTACATTTATAGTTCGGAATTTTGCCAGTTATTTCTACAAAAATATCTTCGTATTCATTTATGAACTTGTCAATTTCAATTTTACATTGATTTTCATTCATTTCGGGTTCAAGCATATTTACATCTGATATTTTCAAATCAAGTTTCCGGAACCATTCTCTCCCGAGAATTGAGTCTACATTTGTATTGACGACGTACAAGTCGGAGTTCATTAATGTTGTTTACTTGTACTATCTGAATTGTATTGATGTCTTCAAACGTGCCTGAATCAGTTTCGTCGTTATCGTAATTGGAAACTGCGATTGTACGACTTTCAACAATTTAGTTGCTGAAACAAACTTCTTGAACGTGTCCGCTTTTTTTACATTTGCGACATTTCAAATTTTTGCTCGGACATAAATTTGCTTTGTGGCTTGATTTGCCACATTTGAAGCACTTACCTTTCAATATCTCAAACTTCGAATATGAATCATTTTTATTTGTCGTAGTGTAACTTTTTTTATTTAAATTCGATTTCTTGAAAAATTTGTAATCAATTTCACTTGATTTACTTGGTATTGATTTATTATCTCCTTGCTTTCGATTTTAGAAGACTCTATTAATAGCACCAGTTGAACTGCGTCATCGAAGGTCTTGCTCGCATCCTGTTGCAAAAGGCGTTCTCGAATGTCGTTGTCTCGGATTCCCCTTACAAACTGTGATCTTAGATGTGTCGAGTTTGTTGATTTTTTGCAGTTGCTGCATGTGAAGTTGCAATTTGTAGACAGCTTCTTAAGCTCGGCTTGGAATTTCGAGATGGACTCTCCGTCATGCTGGACGCGGTTTGCAAACTTGTGTTGTTCCGAGATTTCGCTTGGGACAGGACATAAATGGGCACTTAATAACCTAATTAAATGTATTTGGGATATCTGGCGCCGTCAAACATGTAGGCGTGTGGTACAGCTTTGGACTCACGCAATTTAGCAAAATTTTTACATAGATTTTGTTGCCTTCTAGGTTGGTGGGCGACCAACCTCTGAGATCAAGATAATTTTCAATTCTCTGAAGGTACGAGATAGCCAAGCTGCTGGTGCGGATGGCCTGCCAGCCGAGCTATTCAAAGCAGGGGAGATGACTTGGTAAGGAGTATACACCAGCATTTCTCAAAAATTTGGTCGGAGGAAAGTATGTCCCATGAATGGAACCTCGGTATAGTGTGCCCCATCCACAAAAAAGGAGATGCTCTGACATGTTCCAATTACAGAGGTATAAGTCTCCTCAACGTCGCATACAAAATCTTGTCATCTGTACTGTGTGATCGCTTAAAACCGTTTGTCAACAATCTGATCGGCCCCTATCAGTGTGGTTTAGGCCCGGCAAATCAACCGTCGATCAAATGTTCACACTCCGACAGATTTTGGAAAAAACTCAACAAATATTTAAATATTTGTCAGTTTCGTTTTGATGGATACTTTTTTGTGAATATATTTCTTTTGTTTTGTTCAATAATTAAGAGCACATTCTTATTTTTGTTGTGCCAGTTTTGTTTGTATTGGTGTTGATGTTCTTATTTCATTTTCAATTCTACATACATATGTTGTGTGTTTTCGCGTGTATTGATTTTTGAATATGTACTTGTATTTGCAAGTAATAAATATTTTGACGTGGAATGAACCAGAAACGATAAGTCTGCATGTGCATCAAAAATAATTAAAAAAAAAAAGAGAAGATGGTAACGGTTCCAAGTCCCAATTTATTGATTATGGATGTGGTTCTGACAAATTGTTTAGAAAAATGGCACTTACTTAAGATGACTTTTGAGCATGCAATACTTCATGTCTTTTGGCTTTCTTTCATAAAAACGAAAATCTGGTGCGAGTTCAAAAATCAAAATAAAAAAAATGCATAATACAGAAAATTTGTATACCACAAAAATTAAAAACAACACCAGCATATGCAACTAAATTGGATGCAACAAAATTAACTATGTATTTACTTAAAATTAATAAAAAGGATAATTTTAAAAAAATATATCTATACATAAATGCAATATAAGGTTATTCAAAAAACGCCACAAAGATCGTGTTTTTCGTGGCTTCTGTCCGGGGTTAAGCTTATTTAAAATCTTTATTATGTATAATGATCAATTTCTTTACTAATATCTTGTTTTTTAAATGGGCTTTATTGATCTTTCCTTTTGTATGTAAATTAAAACAATTCCATATTTTCTCTCTACGTTTCGTTGATTTTTGTCAACTTCTTCAGGGGCAACGATTTATTGGATCTTTTGTGTTTGATCTGTCAAACACAGCTGAAATGCAATGGTGGATGTTTGTTTACTTTTTGCCCTTTTGATTTGGAATTGTTTTCAATATTTAAAATATATTTTTATCAATTTAATCGATTTTTTTTTGTCGAATTTGATTTTTGGAATAGTTTTCTTTTATTTTCTGATGCATTTTCTTTCTGTCGGCATTTTCTTCTTTATATTTGGTTAATTTTTCATCAAAAAATTCTGTGCCTAAAGCAATGAAGAAAATTGCACATGTTATTTTGAATTCCTAACAATTATTTTTGCAATAAATTTAATGCAATCACATTTTTTCTTGGTTATTCATTCCAAATATACAATTCAATTTTTTTTTCAACCCCTTTCGTTTGACAGATTAACTATTGTTAACTCTGGTCGTTCCTAAATGAAAAAGTTACCAAGAGTAACTTTCTTAACTATGGCAGATCAACTTTTGTTTTTGACACATTAACTATAGTTAACCACAGTAACATAAAAGAACGCACCTCTGTGTGTCCATTTTTCAGTATGTGCTGCGCTAGAGCCGTTGATGTACGTTTATTTCTTATGTCAGCTTGATGTTCTGTCAGTCTAGTTGATAGTAGGCGTTTTGTGGTTCCAATGTAGATCATGTTGCATCCTTCGTTGTTTTTACCTCCGCATGGTATCTCATATACAACATTGTGTTGATCTGTCGTTCGTTTTGGTGGTTTTGTGTTTGTGAAAATGTTCCGTAGAGTTAGGTTGGATCGGTGTGCGAAGGTTACTTTTCCTCTTTCTTTGTCTTTTTTATTTGTGTCTAGCATATTATGTAGTGTTTTGTTGTCAGCCAATTCAGGTATAAAAACTGTAGAGTAGAAACTGTTACCAGGTTCGTCATCTAATGAGTTTGTTTTCATTTGCGTGGTTTGTTTTAAATTGTTTCTGTCATTTAATAGTTCGTTTATTATTCTGTTCGAAAAGTTGTTCTTTTTTAGTATTGTTCTTATTTTGAGGATGTTTTTTGTGTGGAATTGGGCATGGCTGATTTCTAAAACTGTATTTATTAGATTTTTGGCGCTGTTGATTTTATATTTCATTGGTTGTGTTGAAAAATAATTAATCATTCTACCAGATGCCATTGTTTTTGTGTACCAGTCCATGATGATTTTATTGCCTGTTCTATGAAGTTTAGTGTCTAAATAAGAGAGGGTGTTGTTTGTTTCGATTTCTATTGTAAATAGTATTTTTTGAAGGTATTCATTTAGTGTGTTCATAATTAATATTTGATCATATTTTACAATAAGTGTGTTTTGTTTGTTTGTTTGAGTTTTCGGATTGTGTCGTCCAGGAGGTCGTCAAGAACTATATTTGCAATCGTGGGTGACAGTGGGTTGCCCATTGGCAATGTTTGGTTGAAGAATGTGTCTTCAAATTTAAAAATAGTTATTTGGTCTTATTAATTAGATTTTTGGCTGTTTAAACTATGTCTAAGTATTTTGAAATAGTCGGAAATATGCTTTTTTAATAAAAAAATATTGCATTTCTCTAGGTTTAGACAATAGATTACGTTGTCTAAAGCAAGATAAAAAGATAGATTACTTTAGCAAAAATTAGAAAGGTTTTTTAAAAACTCGGGCGGCTGTCTAAAGTTAAACAATGTTTATTTATAAGACCAATTGTCCTTAAGACAAAATTGAAGGATCTTTAGGAATTGTTTCTTTGGAATTTTTGTGTGGGTTTGAATCTTATCCCATTTTGCCATTATAATTTTTATTGCAAGGTATGTGTGTATATTTGTAAACAATGATACCGCGTCAAAGGA
Source organism: Epistrophella euchroma (assembly GCA_947049315.1). Lineage (NCBI taxonomy): Eukaryota > Metazoa > Arthropoda > Insecta > Diptera > Syrphidae > Epistrophella > Epistrophella euchroma. The sequence goes on from OX346246.1 coordinate 101,426,040, forward strand.
GACAAGTATCTCGTCTTCATTCAAAATAATGCTTTCTGTTTTTTCTTTTAGCTGGAGAGAGGTTATTTTACTTTACTTTATTTCGAGGAAAATAGTGCTTAAGATGCACTTTTTGTCTTAACGGCAACATTAATGCATTTCTGTTTCCTTCCCCACCAGAAAAATATAGTGGTTAAAATCTTGTAACATGTACATAGGTACACAAATTTGTATTTTGTGCAGCAATGCAGCAAGCTATCTAGTTATGGATTTTTCAACGCACGCGAAAAGGCTTGCACCTAAAACTTAATTTATCCGAGATTGATTTGAGTTACCTTCTTTTTTAAAGTTGAATCAAAATTTATTAACAAATAAGTTTTTTGAAGAAATAAAAATGTTGTTAAATCGAGTTCTAAGTCTCTAGACCCCTGAATTCGAGGGTCCAAGTTTGTCGAAGTTCTATCTCAAACTGAGATCCAAATCGAAGTTCTAACGCATTAGAACTCGGTGAAGAAATGAGTTAGAACTCATTCATGTTCTAATTTTTCGATAAACCGAGTTTTAGGAGTTAGAACTTTGTCAAGAAATTGGCCGTAATTCTGCTAAATACAACAAAATATAATTTTTTTTTCGGTACGAAAAGTGATAGATGCTATCTCTCTCTAAAAACGAGTATGGAGGGGAAATGCGCTGACTGGAATAGAACAAATTGATGAATAGAACAGAATAGAATGACGGAACTGGAAGAGCTGTCAAAAAGTGTCGTACGTTATTTTTTTACATGTCCACAATGGAGCTGTACAGCTCTGAAAGTATTTTGAAGAAAAACAAAAGAATATTCTTATGTACAAGCTCAGAATTCACATTTCCAATAATTTTCCTTTTAACAAATATTTTTTTCCGACCCAAAAAGTTGTATTTTTTTCTTCATACAATTTGAAACGTCAAAAGTGCCGTACGTGAAAAGTTAAAAGTTGGTGAACTCTTCCGTCTGCGTCTGCAGCTCCGTACCTTCCGTTGTGTTCGCAACATTGAATTTGTGTGTATTCAATATTTTGACAGCTATTCCAGCTCTGGCTCCAGTTCAGTCTCCGTCACCATTCTGTTCAGCCAGTAAAGCATCCGGTTTTTAGTTTTGACAAGACATTTTTAGGGGCGTCGAATATTGGGGGTTATCGCGATTAAAAATTTCCCAGGGAACATTTCCCTCGTTCAAACATCGGGAACGTGAATGATGCCTAAAAGTTTCCCTTGGAATTTATCGGTATCGGGAATAAATTTTCCAGGGGAATTTGGCTGTCATTGGATTCGATTTTTGTTCGAGGGAAATTTATTCCGTGGGAGATTCACGATAGCCGAAAATTTTCGTGGGAATAAAATATACCGTGGTAAACAAAATTCCCCGAGAGATTTCCAATAGGGCTCATTAAGAAACAACAAAAGTCTTATTTAAAAACGGTAAATTTTGAACAAAATTAGTTCAACAGTTTTTCCCATTATTTTTTTTTTTTTAATTTAGAGTTTTAAAATTATTTATTTTTTAAACTATTCCCCAAAACAATTGGAATAAAAAACAAAAAAACAAAAAAAAGAACAGACTTCTGGCTTAAAAAAAAAAGTATAGCACAACATTGTAAGTGTTGCCGTTGTTTTTTAATGATTTTTTCTATTTCCAGTAGATTTTTTTAGAAAATTGCGCACCCCCTCTAAGCGGGGGAAATGGACCCCATCCCATACTATTTTTTTTGTCTGCACTCAACCTACACGCGTTAGCTTTTTGTCACACCTGTATAGTAGAAAAAAGCAGCCTATGCGGCCGTCAATGCCACCAAAAAATCGTTTATATTTCACCTCACACTCCCCCTCTCCCCCCGGGTACCACTAAACTTGGAATATTATATTGAATTATGTAGGTATTTTAAACTCCAAAGTCTTAGTTGTATTGGGCTTAGATAAAGCTTCAACAAATAAAAAGAGGCTCATCGTAAGTGGTTGTTATTGAAATTTTTCTTTTGAATATTATGTATCTACCATTTTAATCAATTTAACAAAATTAATAATATGCAAAAATTAAGCAATACAAAAATCATTCAAAATAAAAACGAAAAATTAATAACCGATCACGAAACTAAATTTAATTTATAACTTTAACATTGACAGCAATTAATTTAGATCAATTAAGCAATAGAAATTCGTTTTTGCTGAGCATTCAACTTTTCCTAAATCTCAATGGTTATCGACGTAAAGTTTCAATTTTTATGGAACAACAAAAATTGCGGTGAGCCTTCTTAAGTTAATGTTGAGGGCTTTTCTTTACACATCAAGCAACCAACTTCTTATTGTTTCGAGAAAACAAAACAAAACAAAAATTATCTGACCAACCTTAATTTTCAATACACTTCTGACTGTGCTTGTCCACAAGGCCGTAGTCAAGGGGGGTTCACAGGGGTTTGAACCCCCCCCCCCCGAAATTTTTTTAGAAAATTTTTTTTTTTATTAATAGCTTTTTATTCAAATTTTTTCCCAAATTGCTGCACTAACAGCCCGATTCTCCCCGCCATCACTGATACCTCATAAGTCATAAGAGGTGGTGAAATTAATTTTTTGACTTTTTCGTATTCTCCCCCAAAGTCACAACTTGTGAGAGTAACAATAACAATCGAAATTGTGATCTGCTTCAGAGCAGGTCACAACTCACAAATTACATGTGTTGTGTGCTGATAGGGACTCCGAAACTTCATCAAAGGCGAACTGCTTTTAAAGATCTGTTACAGCTACTGATTTTTTTATAAGTTTGTGCAGCTTGAGTGCTTTATTTACATACACATTGCCGCTTTGCAAGATCTTACAGTCCCCTTCATGCGACTTGGTATCTGCTCTGGAACATATTGAATTGATATCAAACAGATTCCAAAAAATTCGAGAGGATGTTATTTTGGAATTCAATATAATTTTCCAGACAGCAGAAGAATTATCAAGTATTGCAGAAGAAAAAATAAAAATTCCTTGACTTGTAGGAAGACAACAGAATAGGTCCAACATACGTACGACAGATCCAGAGACCTATTTTAGGATAACAATTTTGATTCCTCTCTGAGATGACTTTAGTAGTTAACTTAAAATGAGATTCGAGAATCATAAGTCAACACTTTCTTCTTTGTATATTTTAATACCATCGACTATCGGTAAAAATGAAACTAATTTTAATGAAGAAAATTTTAAATTGTATAAGAAATTTTTGGATTGGGACACTATGGAGGCTGAATTCTTACTATTGAAGACAAAATGCCACCAACAATTACCAGAAGACCGTGCGAAAAATGCAATAAAAGCTCTTCAAAGATGCAACCAACAACTTTTTCCAAACATCCACAAACTTTTAAAAATTTTGGCTACCCTTCCAGTTTCGACATGCACACCGGAACGAACATTTTCAACGATGAAGAGATTAAAAACATATCTGAGAAACTCTACCGGCGATGAAAGACTGACAGGATTAGCTTTGATGTCAATTCATAGAGAAATTGATATCAATACTTAAGAAGTTATAGATGTGTTTGCTGCACAGAAGGCCAGACGGCTTAATTTGCTGTTGTAAAAAATACTTTTAATACCTACGTATAGAATTATAGATATTTATGTGATGTTATTTTTTATGATAAATACTCGTTTTGTGATGATGAGTAATAGATATAAAAATATTAAGTAAAAATCAAATTCTATGTTTATTTTATTGTACCATGGACTACATCACTGAATTTCTCACATATATTTTCAAAACTTGCAAGTTTGATTTTGATTTTCTTACAAATATTAATTGGTTGTTTTCTTTAGAAGAGGGAAGCCTTTTCTAAAAAAAAGTTGACTGAGAAGTTCAAACGTTTGTTGAATTACTGTAAGAGGTCCTCATATCCTCATATCATATCATAGAGAGGTCTCTGTAGATTACATACTAAAAAGCGAAAAATAATTTTTCAAAAAGTCATAACCCCTCCCGAAATATTTGTCTGGCTACGGCCTTGCTTGTCCATATTAATTTATTTTCACTTACATATAAATGTACAATAATTCAGTTTATATCTCCTTAAAATATTACATATGTATGTAGTATATACAGCAAAAATTAATATTTATTTTTCTTATTTTAGAATTAAGCAGGCCCGTGCTCGTCTTGCTTCGCATGTTTAAATAACTTTATGATTGTAAAATACTTTTGTATTTGTTTTTTGATATTTTTATATTTAAAAATATCTGACATTTCAAACAATTTATCCTTTTTGTATTATATTTTGCAATTTTCCAAACAATTGACTACATACATATAAATTAAAATTTGATGGCACAACAGCTCATGAAGAACTAGGGCCTAGTGACTTACAACTCTCAACCATTCCTGTGTGCGTGTCTGCAGGAATGGAGGGGACCTACAGTTTATTGCCGAATCCGAACGGTTAACGAGCGGCACTTTTCTGTGACAGGAGATACTCTTGGAGGATTTGTCAATTCCTCGCAAGAGGCAGTAGCCGTTTTTTCTTTGACTTCATACAGAAAAAAAATTATTGAAAAACAACGGCAATGGCTACAACGGCATGCTATACTTTTTTGTAAAGCCGAAAATCTCTGCTTTTTATTTTGTTTTTAAATAAAGTTGTTTAAGTGAACAGTTTTTCAAAAATTAATTTTTAAACTCATATTTTTGAAGAAAAAAAATACAAACTTTCATGCGAATGTTTGAAAAAAAATAAAAAAAATCGTTGGAACGGTTTTTCAAATTTAAAAAAAAATACTATACGCTTAAAACCAGATGTGTGAATTTATTCTGAGATTACAAAATTAATTTTGAATAAAAATAATAATGTCCACTATATTTATCGAGTTCTTAAAGATTTTTCAACTATTTAACAATCAGCCATCAACGAAAAGAAAAAAATAATTTGTGAAAACCTCAAGTTACCAAACAGGCTTATTGTAGTAGATTTTCTTAAAAGATTTTCAGTAAACGTCACTTTGCTATTCCACGAACATTTTGTTTTTGTTAATGGAAAATTTTAATCCGTAGCTTAACTCTTATTCCATGGTGTAGTAAACTCGTGGAATAAAGGTGGAATTAGCGTTTTTTATTAACTAGTACGTTCAGCCCTCGAAATCCGAGTGCCAATTACATTATCTTCTAATCAACAGAAACTTTGACTGAAGCTAAAAACCTAGAAAGTACCTACCTTGTATGAATTTACATAATTTTTCGTGAATTTACGCCTATAAAAACCTATAAAAAGACGACTGTCTGTAGAGAGGATCGTAAGTATTGAAAATGAATTCTGAAGTTCATTTTCAGTATTCTTTGAAGTGTCAGTGACGCATTTAGCAATAAGTGTAGAACCAATTTTAAAATGAACACGTCTATCTGACGTTTTGTCAGCGATAGACAATACAAATAAATTATACTTATCTCGAGTTACTGCTTCTGTGGCTTCAAAGAATACTGAAAATGACAGACAGTCGTATAAAAAGACCTTCACCGAACCTACAATATCCAACCAAATGTATTTTTGTTTTTGTTATACACCACGATTTTTATACCAATGCGACGGTGCAAGCTGCCAACTCCACTATGACTTTGTAATCTATCTCGCTCCCACTTTTACCTATCTATCCAAACCAAACACATGCACAATAATTATGTTGCATTGTTTCGTGGTTGTGTGTGTTTGCCGTTTTATAATATGATATTAATATGGCTATAAAAGTTTGTTTCCGTGTAAGCAAATTTTTAAAGTATATTTGAATTTGCCATCAGAACGAGTAGCAAGTGCCTGAAACATCTGATTGTTTGCTGTCACATTTTTGGTTTTATTTATTGCGAATACGAAGTATGCATCTGTACTTACATAATTTGATTTTTTTTTCTATTTAATGTATAGTAAGCTGTTGATGCGTAACGAAAAATCTGAACGAAAAATCACAAACGACAAAATTTGATCTACTTTTCGATTTTCGTGACGCTGTTTGATGAGCGAAATTGATAATTTGGAGAGGTCTCCGCGCTTTTTTCGCACTGAATAAACTACCTTAGCATAAGTAGATACTTGACATTCGACATTCGAGAATAGTTCTTTCTTTTTCTTGTGAACCTGATTCTCTTCCCGTGCTAACAGCATTCGAAGATAATATTACGAGCTGTATGAATATTGTGAAAACCATCATCTAAATACGAGTACATTCCAAATATTAAAAAGTATAGGGAACAGTACAGAATCTAGAGGAACGTCTGAAAAGGTACTGCTTTAAAGGAAGAACATATTCCATTTACATAACATACCTACTGTAATGCCTATTGTTTCAAATTATTTTTACTAAATAACCGAAGAAATCTTTAGTTACCAATTTGTGGATCAGCCTTTTGTACCATACGACCGAAAAGTTTTTTAACATTAAGAAGTACAATTCGAGTAGATTTATTATTTTTTAAATTAGTTTTTGATATGATAACACATTCTTAACATTTGATGGTTCTTAAGAAAACTAAACTGTTGAGGTGGTATCAGACATTTCTCATTTAGAAATAATTTTTTATAAATAATTTTATTTTACCTATTAGGCTAATAGGTCTGTAACTGTTAGCTTCGTTGACGGGTCTTCCAGTTCTTATATTATGTAGGTTAGGTATTACTTTGCTGGTTTTAAGAGAAAGTACTGTAATTTTAAGCGAAGTTTATAAAGTGTACTCAAAATATACACATAACACATATACACTGACAGACAAAATAAAGTGCAAAAGTATTAGATTAATTTTCAAACTACCGCTATTTAAAAACAAAGAGTGTTTATCATTCCATTTCATGTTCTCACGTCGCAAATTCTCAGTTGCTTACTCTTAAAAAAAAAAACAATCCATTGTTATGTCTAATTACTATTAGTTGCGGTATTTTTGGAGCATATACAATTTAACTCGCGACAAAATAAAGTGCATTTTTATTATTCCCTGCCAAAAAGTTTTAAGTTTTAAAGAAAAATATTTACAATTGATAAAATATAAAAAGGTAGAAGCAAAAGATCCCAATTTATAATAATTTCCGTGTTAAATTTTATTTTTATTACTTAAAGCTTAAGTATGAAACCGTTAACATCTGAAGTGAAGGAATTGCTTGTTTTGGACCGTCAACGGGGCTTTATATTCCATAAACTGGCAGAAAAATATGGATTATCCATTTCTATGGTAAGAAAAATCTGCCTCAATTTCTTTGAACGAGGAACTGTTGCTATTTTTAAAAGTTCTTGCGGAAGGAAGCGGAAGACAACTGCAGTTGATGACCGCAGAATTAAAATTCAGGCTAGAAAGAACCCTTTATCTTCCGCCAGAAATATTAAAGAAGAATTGCAGTTAAATATAACAGCAAGGACAGTACAAAGGCAACTCCATGAAAGCGGTTTAAAAAACTTTTTTGCAAAGAAAAAGCCGTTACTCCGTTCAGTTAATATTCAAAAACGGTTAGCTTTCGCTAGAAAGTTTTTAGTGAAGCCACAATCGTTCTGGGAAAATATTATTTGGTCTGACGAATCCAAAATTGAATTAAAAAACTGTAAGGGAAGAAAGCGAGTTTGGTGCAAGCAATCCGAAAGACTCAGCCATAGGTGTTTACAAAAAACGGTGAAGCATGGAGGTGGGTCACTTATAGTTTGGGGATGTTTTTCTTTTAGTACCGTTGGAAATATTGTCAAAATTGGAACCAAAATGACGGGTTCTAGTTACGTGAACATTGTTAGGGAAAACTTAGCTTCTTCTGCTTCTAGAATGTCTTTGGAAAGTTATATTTTTCAACAAGATAACGATCCAAAGCATACAAGCAGAGTAGCTAAGCAGTTTTTTTTACCGAAAATAATGTTGACGTACTAGAATGGCCAACCCAATCTCCCGACTTAAACCCTATTGAGCACCTTTGGTTCATTTTGGATGAAAGGATTCCCTTAGATCTACGTCGCAATTTACAATCTTTTTGGGAAAGCCTCCAAAATGAATGGGAGAGAATTCCAGATCAAATCTTGAAGAACCTGGTTAGCAGCATGCCCAAACCTCTTGCTGCAGTTATTCAGAATAAAGGAGGAGCCACTACCTATTAACATTTTTCTTTTCTGAAACTGAATTCCTATTTTACGTGATGATCTTTCGAATTTGCACTTTATTTTGTCTCTTCTATTTTCTTTGAATATTGCTATTTTATTTAATTTCTAACCTACATTTTGTATATAACTTTAAACGATTACTTCTGTGGACGTAAGATAATCTGAAAAATATGAATAAGTTATTTTTTTAAAGAAAAATAAATCAGAACATATCATACTAAATAAAATATTATTGAAAATAATGTTTGCACTTTTTTTTGTCTGACAGTGTACACATTTAAATAGTTTATTAATATTTTTTTATTTGACTTTTATAAATGTATGTATGTATTTGTGTTGGTTATTATATTTTTTCTATTTGAAAGAAATTTCAATTCTATCAAGAATTTTTGATCGACTTTTGTCAAATAAACTTTTTCTTAAACTACTCATTAAAAGCTGTTCTAGCGGTCCCTAGACGCTTAATATTTTTGTGCAATATTTGATATTGCACAAAAGTATTGTCCGTCTATGGATAATATTGGACGGTTGTGCAATATATCGTAGAAAATCAAAACCCTTTTGATATTTATTGCACAATATAAAATATTGTATCGTTTGTGGGTACAATTGCACAATATATGTTCATTAAATTTTGAAGTCTCGAAGATTAAACACCTCCGCGAGTGATTTTAAAAAGTGAGACTGTCAAAAAACAAAAGAGGACGAGAGAAAATTTATTTTTGAATCAGCTGTAAACTATATTGTAGGATAAAATATTGAACCGTCTGGGGCGCCTAGCCAATAATATTATGCAATATTTTGCACAATAATATTGAGCGTCTAGGGACCGCTAGACTATTGAAGGTTGTGGGTGGGGAAAGACTGGACCACTTAAAAATGGAATTTTTTTTTCGCGGGAACTGTCTCTTGCGAGGAATTGACATATCCTTCAAGAGCTTTTCTTGTCATGAAAAAGTGTCCTTTCACAGTTAGTTTCCAGCCCAGTAGCACCAATGAAACATAAACACAACAACGATATATTTTGTAAAAATTAAAACAAATAAATTTAGCAGTGTAGTACAGGCATACATATATTTAAATTTCTGAGAACAACGTAAATCTCAGGTTTGTTGTTTTATGTACATACATATAAAAACTGTTAAGAAGTAAAACAAAAACTTAATCAAAATAAATTAGAAAAAAAAACAACTTTTTAAAGCATAGCGCTTTGGAATTTAATTAATATAGAAAAATATTGATATTTTAGTATGCACATATTTGAACATATTTTTCGTCTATAATACATGTAAAGTTTTCATCTCAAATGCATTTATTATGTAATATGTTTTTTTAATTAAAATATAAATATTCAGTAGATTTAATGAATTGATTAACAATGAATTTAAAATAACTGCTAAAATTACACAATATTCAAATATTAACAGGTACACAGTAGACGTTTTTTAGTTTAAAATGTTTAACTAACATTTTTCGTGTGATTAAATTTTTATATATGTACATTTCTGTAGACTATACCTATAGATCTCAAGAGTAACAAATACGTATATTAAAATAAACATCACAATAATTTTCATTCATTTATTTTATAACATCGTGAGAAGTACAAGCAACACCGAAGAATTACTTACATTCATGATAATTAATTTAATTATATTTTCATTATTGTAATAGTAGCTTTCATAATTTTTTTTCCCATACAATAAGAGTCTCTTCAATTTATGTGTCATGGTAAAATGTATACATTTATTTCTTTTTATATTTGGATAAATCTACACATCGAATTTAATTATGTTTTATTCTCTAGACTAATTTTTTAAATATATTTAGATGATAGTTTTTGTTTTTTAAATCTGATTTTCGTTATTAAAGTACCTACTTACAATGGATTTAACGTTACATATTAACGATGTAACGTTTACTTATAAGTCTCAAAAAATCTAAATCGTTCGTCTTTCGTTAAAAATAATTCATTAAAATTTTATATATATGTATTTCGAAACTAACCATAAACTTAACAGTATTTATTTGTAAATATAAAGGTTGTTCTCCCAGAAAGTTAACTACTTTATTTTTTTTTTATATATTTTGACAATGAAATGGTTAAATGCTAATAATTGTTTTATCGAATGTTAATGTTAGCTTAATGTCCGCTTCTGTTGACCTTCCTCACAAATTCGGTGCTTTTTAAGTATTTTTCATCGCAAATTTCAGCTGGTATTTCATTTCAATTCTGTCGAATATTTTGTCATAATAAATTAAACACATAATATTACAGCCCTGGCTGCAAAAATTAATTTCAATTATAATGACGACCAAACAACGAAATATACTTTCGCATTGTTGATTTTATGTTTGTGTAAAAAATGCCAAATGAATTTGGTGAACAATTTCTGTACTTTATTTTTGTTTTGTAATCTCTTTTTATTTTATTGGTAGTTTTCTGATTTCACTTCGAATAATTACTATGATAAATGTTAAAATCCATGTTCAGATCATGATTTTTTTTATGTTTGCATTATTTAAAAAAAAATTCACTGCTTTTCCAAAATAGAAATTGAAAACAGTGTTTTATGGACGAGACTACGCAGACTACGCACATTTACAACAGTTAACATGATTTTCGCTATTAAAAGTGGAGGTGCATTACCGCGCAGTGAGTGCTATTTTCAATTTATTTCGAAGCATAAAAGAATAAAGTGATATTCAGTGATATTTTTTTATAAAACAAATCTAAAATTCTATAATATTAATTTATTGTTTGTGTTAATTTTTTTCAAAAACTATACCGATTTTTATATACGAAGATTTTTTTGATAATACGAATTCTTTTTAATAATACAAATTCTATATGAACTTGTATAATTATACTTTTAACGGCCTTTAGTCCACAAATATACCGATTTTTACTTACTTGAATGACTTTTCGAAGCAAATATGAAAAAAGTCACAATGTATTTTTTTTTTTTGCAAATTTCTGTGAATGTTTTCGAACTCTAGTTTTCCATTTTTAAATCAGGAGAAAATTTAGACACTAAACTTTCAAATTGTCTCTAGTACGAGTAAAATATTCTTTTTAGTAATTAAGAGAAGTTTATTCCAATTCCTTTTTTCTGACTTGGTTCGCTTCAGTAGTGAGCCCTCCATATGCACATATGAGCCGTTGTTTTTGAAAGTGGTATAATGTTTCGGGAATGTGTTTAAAAATATAGGCAAATTTTAAAGAATTCAGGTAATGCATTTTAGATTATAAACATGTTAAATTTTAAGATGCAATCAAATTTATTAAAATTCTCAATGAAAGTTAACGGTTTTTCAGCTCTAAATGGACTTATTCCGCTTTCAGTTATAACAAATTATAAAAAATTAAAATTTAGAAAATATTTTTATATAGCATTTTTTACTAAATGCTTATTTTATGAATATCCACCAAGTCTATAATGAACTTAATTAACTTGTCTTTTGCGAACATTCATTAACTTAATTTCTATAAAAAAAAAATCCACTATTCCCGAGAATTTTTTTTTAATTTGTAACCTAAGGCTAGGATTTTCATGAACTTAAAAATCGAAATAAAGTTTCCAAAACTTCAAAAGTTAAACTGAGTGAGAAGGGTATTTGTTTTCATTAGACGTAATAATTTTGTCGACTATTACACGGTCTTAACAATTTTAGAAAATAAAACACAGTTTATTAAAAAAATAAAAAAAAGGGACTTAAAATATGCATTTATTATGAAAATATGCATTTATTGTGAAAATATGCATATTGCATAAAATATGTTAAATATGTGCCATTGGTAGAATGCAATTTTAAAGGCAATTTCATGATTCGTAAAGATAATTTGGTCTTAGTTTTCTAAATGTTTTGAGGAAAAAACATGCATTTCCATAGAAATCCGAGCCTTAGGAATAAGTTAAAGTAAACTGAACAAAATTGACTTCTTATTGCTATTGACTTTTATTGGAATTGACTTCTTATTGCAATTCCCAGACCAAAAATACTATTATCTTGTCTATGATGTTGTTCTTAAAGTATGAAATGATACCTACTGTAGGATAATGCCCACTGAAATAAACCCAACCAATAATAACTGCAATTTAACAGTAGCTTAAGCTATGGTTATAAAGAAAGATAAACTTATTCCCCTTAAAAAAAATTGTTTGCAATAAATTTTATAACGTAAATTTCATTTGTTTATTTAAGGAAGAAATCTGCTGTTTTGGGTATATGATTTATTATATAAAAAAAGAGGATCAAAATATCTTACTTAATTGACCACTAACTCATTTTTTTTTTCCAAAAGTGGATTTATTCCACTTTAAAAAAAAACGGCTCATATGTTGTCGTAAGGGCAGGTTATAGTAACAAGTATTTTTCCCCATACAAATCAAGAGGGGCCTTTGCATGACTCGGAGAATAAACACTTTTCACCTCATGCCTTCTGACACAACTTAAGAATAAAGTTCTTTTATGCATTGCTATTATATTGCAGCGTTGGTTTTTGGTTGTTTATCTGTTCTTGGCCCTATCTACATGCATTGTTAATTTTTTTCTAACTATATATTTATTTTGGTCGTGAAATTGTGATGTGATACCAGGCGTGAGAAAGCAATCTTCTAGGGCTAGTTTTAAAAGAATGGATCGAAACTATCTCATAATGCCTCCGGCACTCGTGACGATCGGAACCAAAGTCCTGGGCCCGTATTACGAAACGATCGGCAAGTAAACGATAGACACGACAAAGAGCGATTATATAACATGAGAAATGTTTAATAAAGATGTTGCCTAATGAACTGTCAAAAATTAAAAAAATTAAAAGTGAAAACGAAAGCTAAACGAGCTAAACGACTGCTCTTGAGTCGTACAAAAAACTAGTATCTATCGTTTACACTAAAACAATTCTCGTAGCACGTAATCGCTTTTAAACGATAGCGAAGTAATTTCAATGATACTCGTTTACATCCATGATTCTCGACAGAAACGAATTAATTAAATGAATAAAGCACTATCCTTTTCTTAACACACGTATTAGCTGGCATACGAATAGTGTAAAAAAATATTTTTACTTTATGATATCTTTCCAGTTTTTATTAATATTCTTTAATATTTATGACAGCGCTCCAGCTGCTGGATGGATTTAAAAATATTTTGATATTTTGCTTGCACGACAAGCATATTTGAGAAAGTGAACGCATGGTTATCACAAGGCCGTGAATTTAGAAATAAATCATAGAAGCGATGAGAATCAAAATTTGTCATATCCATACCAGAAAAACTCCTTAGAACCAAGTTTAATTTTAACGGAATGGAAGAATAGATTTATTTTTGCTTTTAATCATTACAAATAGATTTATAAATCAGTGATAAGATAAAATAAAATGTTTTCTAAGTTTTCTAACTTAAAAGTTATTTAACTATTAAACTTGGATACAAAGAGTTTTCTGATATGAATATGACGAGTTTTGATTCTCATCGACTCAATTGTTAATAAGAAATTCCATTACATGAACGCAAATGCAATTACAACTAAACCCATATTAAATACGAATGTATTTAATTTAAAGATATTGCCATCAGAAATGCAAACGGCTACAGTACTGCCGTAAATTAACCGGAAATTGAGCACTTTTGCATAACTCTCGATATATTTTAAGAGAGATGACGACCCAGGATGCTACCGTTAATATGTTATTTTCTTAAGCGCTATTTATATTCTTTCAGGAAATTTTCTAAGCTAAAAATTCGCCGTCAACATTTTTTCTGTACAAGTCACCGCTAGAGAGATATTAATGAAAAAACATTTTAGGGGGCCTTTAACACCCCGTAAAATTGTAAGCGCTGCTCCTATCGATAGGGACTTCTCAAAAATTCTTAAGAACACCATCAGGAGGCTGTATACCAAAATCCAGTTTTCCGGCGTTTTTTCCGGAATTTGGCTATTTTTATGTCTAATATGACTGGACTCTATAAAGTTCATTTAAAATCCTTGTTTTTATGAAAATATCAAAACCATTGTATAGCAGCTACCTGTTTCTAATTAGAACTTTTTCGGACCTTTTCATCATCGTTTTGTTAATTTTGATTGATATCGAATTTGTTTGTAGGTAAGAACACGAAACTAACACTATATAGAGCAAGTAAAACTGTACTCAAGCTTATTTCTGAAAGTATAACAAACTTATCACTTAAAATTTGGAAAACATCGTACTATATTAAAGCGAAATACATGTTAATAAAAAGAAAAGCTCTGATCGACGCAGAACATACTGATCATTTCAAGTTTTTTATGAAAAATATACAAAAGTATACATACCAAAATATGCACATGCAATATGCAAATATCTCCCCCTTTGATACGTAATACGAATTGTAGTGTATCAAAATAAGGTAAGGAGAAAAATGCAGATGGAACAAAACAGCATACCTAAAGGCTCTTATAAAAATGCTGTTTCTCCAAGTGCATCTGATAAACAAACAGCACGTCTCGACCTGTGACGTCAGTGGTCATAAGCGGTGGGATGCGTAGTGCATACGACCTCGAAGACTGAGCAAATCTGATATGCGTGGGTTCGAATCTCATGGTGTGCATGTAGACAGTTTTTTCACAATTAAATTGGATTAAAAGCTCAGCACCACTAAAAAGGAGAATGATGATAGGCGGCTCGGCACCCCTTGAAATAGCTATATCTCCAGCCAAACAAAAATAAAACGAATTAAAATACCTTAAATTAATTCGTAAACAATTGGTGGTAGCACCTTTAAGTTGTTTTTGTTGTTCAAAAAATCAACAAAATGGTTTTAAGTTTGTGGATTTTTGCAAAAAAGTCGTTATTTCTTAGTGTAATTTTTGTTTTAGTATTTGGCTCTTGGTATATGGTATACTCTTCATCAAATACTTACTGAAACCCTGATTGTTCTAGCATTTACATTTTCAAAAAATTTGATTATAAACTCAAATTTCTATTTCTTTCTTAATTACTATTTTATCATTTCAAGTACAGTAGACGCTCGATATAGTGATTCTCGGTAGAGTGAACTATCCAATATAGTGAACACAAATTTTTATACACACTACTCTAAATAGTGAACACAAAATTCACTATATCAAGATTTGTCTTTTATTTACACTTTTTTTTTTCAGTACTCAACAGGAATATTCCAGCTGCAATACGTTTATAATGTTTATATGAATGTTTGACCTAGTTGAAACTTTACACCGGATAAAATGTTAATTTTGTATCAAATTTTACTCTGCAAAACCTTTATAGCTTCTCTCTCGAAATAGTGAACAATCTCGATATAGTGAACAGGCCTGGATTTAATTACTTCACTATATCGAGCGTCTACTGTATTGTTTTCTTCCTCGGTATAAATTTCCTTGGCCCTACAGTACATACAATCAAGGCAGAGCATTCATACAATTTAGCTTTTTTTAGCTCAGATAAAAAACGATTATCTAATGCTCAAGAAGTCTAGCTCAAGATTCTTCATTATAAAAACCAGATTACGCACATACTATCTTTTAAATATTATAGTATGTACAAATTTGGATGTATCCTTTACATTATATACATATATAACCTATCCGCGCCGATAAACAACTAGTAAAATATAGTATGTGTTTTTTGTTTGTTTTATGAAGTCAAAAAATTTCAAAAAATTTACGGAACTATTCGATTTCTCCGAGTTACTTAAATATATAAAAAAAAAAATAACTTTATTTTGTAAAATAATTATGATTCAGCACACGAGGGCAAATATTTTTTTTTTCTTTCTGATAACCTTTATTCTGTTTGTGTACAAAAAGTCTAAACATTTTCTATTTAACGGTAGGTATTACAATAATTTTCTTCATTTTATTTTCTCTCGATTGAAAAAAAAAATAACAGTGTTGTTACAAATATATAGACATACATACATACTTACATATTATGTAACCTAAACATAATTATCTATCTGTGTGACAATTTGATGATTATTAAATGCTTTCTCTTTTGTACAGTTTAAATGTTTTCGTTTTTGAAAAGAAACAATCTTTTTGTTGATGTATTTAAAATATATTTATGTTTAATTTTCATGAAAATTGTGCTTTTTTTTTTAATGTTTTTTGTTTAAACCGTAATAAATTAACAAATATCAAACTAATATAGGTATATAAAAAATATATATGTATTGTTTGGTTAATGACGTGAAAGATTTTAAAATGATTGTCCTTCCTTTATGTTTGTCAATGGCGAAAGCAATATATTTAAATTATTAATATTTCGAGCAAAAAAATAACAAGTCTAATCGAAAAAATCTTTTGGTTCGGGGTTGAGAAAATTCAAATTTTAATTTTAATTAATTACAACTCTTACAGAATTCTTCGAAATCTGTATTTTACCTACTTATAGGTTAGGTTAGGGTAGCGTGGCTGTCAGCAAAAGTGCTTGACACACTTAGTTGTTCGATTGTGACACCACATGAATTAAGTAGAATTTCTTCCTACTCATTGAACCACTTAGAGCTTATTACAAAGCGTGCGAGACGACTGATTTCTATGTTTGCCAAATCGCTAGGATCATTATAGTAGAACTCTCCTAGATCGAGCCTACATCATTGAGAGAGAGCAGGACCTGTACAGAGAAGATGAGGAATGGATTCTTTCTCTTCTTCGTATGCGACCTAAGGTCTAATTTTTAAATCTAGTCGTTTTAAATTTATGCATGTATGTATATTATGTAGGTATAAGGGTGTTCCAAAAAGACAATCAAAACAAATAGTAGTTTTAACTTCATTATTGATTGATCCGTATATCTTTTTTATTTGCAGCATGTTTTTATTTTTAGACAATATCTACTCACTTCCGTCTAAATGGGGGAATACATATTTGTTTAAAATGTTGAGACCAATCATAAGAAATAATATTTTCGATTTTATTGGCATGATCTAACAAATGTTTGTATGTATGTATGTACCGTGATTCAGCATACATTCGGCATTCTAAAAGAATGTATTCTGGTGGAGATAATTTACTTGTATGAAAATATGTATCGCCAAATATTAATTTGCCGGTTTGAAGAGAAACAATTTCAGATATTCTTTCGAATAAAAAACATTTTTGTAAATACTTTGAATTCAAAGAAATAATTTCTGACATGATTTCATAATTAGGGTAATTCATTACATCCTATTATAATATTTTAACCATGTACAGTACATACTTAGAAAAAAATACATAATGTGTACAGAACCGGTCCATACATATGTACAGTTAAACCCGGATAAGTGCCTTACCGTTTTGAGAGGTACTTATGCGGGTTAAGTAGTTATAAAAAACCCGCTTAAGTGCACATAAGTGTAGTGGCCCGTGGCGTAATGGTTAGTGCGTTGGACTGTCATGCCAGAGGTCCGGGGTTCAATACCAGCCGCTTCCACCTTAAGTTTTTTTCGGAGCTACTACCTCTTGCGAGGAAGTGACAAATCCTCCAAGAGTATCTCTTGTCATAGAAAAGTGCCGCTCACCTTAGCCGTTCGGATTCGGCAATAAACTCTAGGTCCCCTCCATTCCTGCAGACACGCACAGAGAAATGGTTGAGAGTTGTAAGTCGCTAGGCCCTGGCTCTTCATGAGCCGTTTGTGCCACCAAATTTTATTTTTTTAAGTGCACATAAGCACTTATCTCTATATGTATTCAAAAATAAAAAAAATAGACAACAAAGAAACATTTTATGCTATGTAAAAAAATAGGAAAATACATAACATCAACTGACTAGTATCGGTAACTTTTTAAAAGGCGAACTTTGTATTTACAAAGTAAAATAATCAGTTATTTTGGTTTGTGTTGCGTTATGGAATCTGATTTTAATAATTTTTTCTTCAAGACGTTCGGTTCCACCATCATCTATGTTGTTATGCTTAATAAATCTTCTTAAGATCGTCAGCGCTTTTAAAGTTTCGGGGATGATGAAAAGAATCTTGTCTTTTTCTTTTGATTTCAATTGTGCACTTAAAAGATTATTTTACAGGTAAATTTCAATAAAAGTATACAAAATCAAAGGCAATTAAGCGGAGAAGGTAGTAATCGAAAGGTATTTATTATATGAATTTTTTATAAAAAAATCCTCAAAATTTTGGTTCTCAAAAAAAGATAGTACCTACTTATGCGGGTTAGGAACTTATGCTATAGGCACTTATCCGGGTTGTACTGTACATGAAAAACAACCTTTTTTCAGGGATTGAAAAGAAAATAATTATTCCCTCAATAAAATAACACAATATTGAAGGTATAATGTTTTTTTCTGAAAATGAATAATTTACAGAAACTGTCACTGTTATAGGTGCGTTGAGCCGGAGTTTATTTAAATTGTTTTAGTGCAATACTAGTTATGTAAGTATTTAAAAGCAAGAATATTACAAAATTCTTTAAAATTCAAAAATAGTGAAGTACCTATAAATGCACATAGTGTACATACAATGTATTACACTTTGAAATTTTACGCCCTTGCGCCCTTTTTTCATAAGAAAAGTATTTTAATTACTTATAGTTGAAATCCTAAAACAAAAATTATCGTGCAACAGTGCATTCTAATAGATTCTATCTTTCGTTGCGTTTATTTCTAATAGTTCATAGTTTTTTATTGTTCCATCCAAGTCAGAAGATTGGCCGTCCGATGAATATACACACATAATCAAGTCGATTATGGAATCCGCAAAACTGCATCCGCAGTGAATCGAAGTGAAGTGCTCTCTTATCTCTTCATCGATTTTACGTCGAAAGAAAACAGAACAATGTACTGCGAATCACTGCGGAAATTTTATAATTTTTGTTTAATGTAGTAATTCTATTATAATAGTCTAGGAGCCCGCGACAGATTTTGGTGACCAATCGAACCAAAGCTAATTGTTTGTCATATGGTTAATTTGATGTTATAATGAAGCCTACTGCAAGTCAGCTGGGGTATCATGGGTAAAAAAAAGTTGGTCAATGATTTCACCAAAGCTGAAACTTGGTGATATGATAGTTGACACATTATATAATACAAAAAACATAGTCAGCCCGTAGCGTTTGAATATACCCAAAGTGGTGGTAGACAGGATGGTAGCAGGACATAAGATCCAAAGAGGTAGTTAAAATTCTTGGAATTCGCGAATTGGATCACCCAATGTACTGTTGTTCAAGAAAACCGTTGAGAAAATTTCCAAAATGAATTATGTAAACACAACATTTTCAACTGATCGGAATGTATATTTTGATTCGGAATAAGTATCATTTTGACTCAATAATTTCCATTATAAACATTCCCAGCTTTGTATTGGACATTGCATTTATGAAATAAATCTTATTTTATACATTGCCTGAACGTTTTAACCGATCTATAGAATGCCTACGAATTCTGTAAAATCCCTGATTGCATTCATTGCTGGTAACGTTCATAATATAATTATTCCTTTTAGGTGGCATGATTGTAATAAAGGTTTTTTTATGACTCATTAGTGTTACAGAAGACATGTATGTTATATAGTGGCGCAAACAAAAATTTTATCTTTAAACTACCAAAGCAGATTTAATTAAAAGATATCTCCAACAGCCGTCACCAAATCCTATTTTAATATGAATTTGAATACTAATCTGGTCAACAAAATCGGTCCAAGAGATTTTTCGTTATAGGAATCCCTACAAGCTTTTAAACTAGAAGTAAGTTCTGTGAAGACTTCTCTTGATATCTGAGTGCAACGTCATTCTTATCAAGATGGATTTGGTGACAATGGTGAGTTGCATATAAACGCACATATATTATGCTTGTTCCTTTAGAGTTGGCAAAATACTCATGTCCACTACAAATCATGCTCTCAAATGCGAGTAGATAAGAAAAGAAGCGAACTCACTTGTTCTTTCATTAAAAATAAATTGGGTAAGAGTACATAGGTTAATTTTACTTTTATTGTTTAAAACTTAAAAAACAAAACGTTGCGACATTTTTTTTTTGTGAAGTACCCCGCATTTTGTGTCTCGTTTGTTATTTAATTTTTTTTTCATGAACAGGTACCTTTAAGAAGTATTTTATTTTTCGAACAAACGCGCGCAAATTTTTAAGTGTCCTTTTAAGTCCATTAGATTTGTTTCAATATAAAATGCATTCATGTTCATTAAATTGTCACATAGAATCAAAAGAAAGAAACTTAAAAAATTATTTACACGTTATTAAAACGTTCAACTTTTTTTTTTACAATTATATTCTTACTGATATTTACCACAATTTTGAATCACAACATTACTCTGTGGCTTGCCAGCAGAATCTCCTGCTTGACTTATTTTCTCAACTAATTCCAAGCCATCAACGACAAATGCAAAAATACCGGTAAATCCACGCATCTCTCGAAGTATTACTCGAAATTGAGAACCAACCAAACCCATATTGTCATGCCGTTTCTGACTACGGCGCATACCGACTGAGCCTCGAATAGCTAAAATTTTTGTATCGTCGGGCATGAAAAAGTTTTCTTCAAATACGGATCGTCCGCCACGACCATTATTAAGCTCAAAATCACCAGTTATAATGCTTTCGTTTTCCCAGCATTGAAATATTTGGCAACCTTTGTATCCAAATCCAAGTTCATGGGTTGCAAGTGCTCCAAAATTTTTTGCCATTTTTGGTGCAACATCATTGCGAACCTCAATTAGTATTCGACCAATTGTTTGACCGTTCATATCGATGTTGAAGTAATATATCGGATACACATGAACACTGGGATTACATAAAAGACTAGTGGCAGAATTGGATTGTGCCTGTTGCGCACTTGATTTCTGTACCTGATTGGACTGCTGTTTTTGATGCATGTGCTGTATCATTGTTAGTGTTGGAACGGTTATGCTATTGAAATCATTAGCTGCATAGGTTCCTGAAGGAGGTGCAGGCATTCGTACGCCATTAGGTGGAGCTACTGGTCCCAGACCCTCACCATGATGGCTTTCAAATCCATTGTTGGATGTCGTATTGCTCGGATGATGATGGTTTTGATTCGATTTCGGTGAGCTGGTTGTTATGTCAGCATATGTTTTAACTTGGGCAATTCCATCGTGTGGTGGTGACTGACTGCTATGAGCAGGTTGCAGTTGGCCTGTAGACTGTGATTGAGAATGATGAGGGATTAATTGAAAATAACCATTACTACTACTACTAGGCCGTAGCTGTTGTTGTTTCATGGTCAAAACATGTCGAGAGTATAGTTGTGAAATACAGTAATTTGCCAGCAATAATACTGGGTTGTGATGCATTGTTGCACCATTTATGCATCCAAATGATTCCAAATTGCCCCCGTTAATAACACAGCTATGTAATTGAACAAGGGCTTGTTTTATTAGATCAAAGTCAAAAACCATGCCATAGTTTCTTATTAAGTCATCAAGCTTACATTGTAGGAACATTTCTTGGTATCTGCTTATCAAGCGTTGCTTTTCTAAATGAAGTGTAGTGTACAATTTGAGAGCATCGGCGGGTGATTGTTTATCTAGCATATCTAAACAAATTTTAGCTTTGCACAAACTTTCACGCATTTCAGCGATTTCAAGGGTGGGTATATGATTTATCAATTCCGTTTCAATTTGTGTCTTTAATGCTGTGCATGATTCTAAAATCTTAAGCAAAAAATCGCGTTGTTTCAAAACTAAATGTTGCACGTCGTTAAGTGTCTTTTGCATTAAAAAAAGTTCATTGGAAATATCAGTTTGAATACTTTCTTTTGCCTCGACGTGGCTTTTAACTACATGGTTTCTGTGGTCTTCCGATGCGGCACATGCTCTACAGACCAATAAACCGCATTTAGTGCACCATAACGTATTTGGCATTGCATGTGTCATGCAGTTTTCACCTTTTTGAATTTTATTAATGTTAGTCTGGGCTGGTGTTGGGTCAGAACTGGAATTGGAACTACCACTATTTCCGCTAGTAGTTGTTGAATTTGAATTACCGTTAGTAGTATTTCCACCACTACCATTGCCACCATTGTTTGAATTAACAGATGACGTCGATGATGATGAACGCTGTTTTCCAGATGATATTTTTGGTTTATTTAAGAGTAGCATGTTCATATTCTTTGTGAGGTAAAGTATTGCACCATACGTTGGAAGATTGTCCGGTTTCATTTCGGGACCGGGTACTTCGGTTCGTTTCCAACAGTGCATGCAATAAAGTTCGCTACCTTTTTGCAGTATCGAATTGACACATTTTAAACAAAAGTAATGACGGCAAGTTAAAAGCTTCGGAACGGCGTCTGTATCATTAAATGGCAGAAGACAGCAACTACACAAAATAAGCTCCTCGAGCTCTGGTGGCACGGCTAAGTCCATCTGAAAGAAAAAATAAATAAGTAAATATGTCTACCAGTATAATAAAAATATGAATATAACAATTTTTGATTACATAGAAATAACTTTTGAAAAATACAAAATACATAATGTCATGCAGTATGCCTTACCCTCTTAACCGGTCTTTCATAGATTATATAGTAATTGACTATATGTAAAAACAAAAGCCATTAGGAAACAAGCTCACAAGTATTTTAAATATAAATTTAGGAATCATTCAAGAAAAATTTTCTACATCCTTAGCAAACAATTGCAGGAAAATAGTCCCTCCCTTACACAGTTTTCCTTTTGCCTAGTCGCAATCTACATTCACTAACTTTTTGTCGCATTTTTATAATCTAAAATACCATTTGAATTAACTACTTACAGCGATTACATATGTGTAGGGCATGATAATAAAAATCTGAAACTTTTTCTTTCACTAGGCATATTGATTTTCTATACTAAATATGCATTATGTGGGATAGAATTACTTAAGACTGCCAAATTTGTGTGAAGGAAAAGATTTTCATATTTTGCGTCCACACTTGCAAACGAATCAATTAACCATAACCTCAAATCTTTAAGTGGGACAGAATGTGTGATGATTTGAGAACGAATCCTAATAATTTGCATGTATTAACCCGTGACAAGTTATGTGAGATGAGCTGTCAAGTTGTGTGGGATGAAATTTCATATTTTCTTTCCACACTATTTTACCTACACGATTTCCTTCCCACTTTTTTAACATGTATTAAAAAAGATAACACATGTTCCACACAGTGCGACAGTGTGGAAGGGCTTTTACATGTCATGCTAGTTTTTTTTTTTTTTTTCAAAATTTTGTAACTTGAAATGGTTTCTTTTTGAAATCAAGTTGTGTCGACGAAAAGTATTTGGAAGATTATATAATGTTTTTTTTTTTTTTTTTTTTTAGAGTTTTTGTACATATTTAATGTTCTTATCAATTTTTAACAAAATTTTGATATGTTGTTTGAGTAGGCATTTAAAAAAAAACTTGAGTTTTTTTTTTTAAATAAACTTTTTGGAGTATTAGTTCATGGAGCATTCCATGGTCACGTACACACAAATTCAACTAATTTTCTGTTATTAAAAGGCTGTTATTTTCAAAACATTGATTAGATAGGGCATGTATTAATTTTTTTCAAAAATTTGTACATTAGTCTTCGATTCTTTGCAAAAACTTTAAAGGTATTCTTTTAAATTTCTTAAAAAAAAAAATAAAAAAAGGTGTCACGTACAGACGGGTCGAGTCAACCAATGTTCTACATTGGTATCTTAATATTCAGATTTCAGGAAAACTATTAGACATCGATCGAAAATTTGTAAGAACCAAATAATAAGGAAGAATCAAAGTTAGTATTTATGGGAAAAAAAATATTTTAAAGGCTCATCCTTATATTTTTAGGAATTTTTTTAATGTGTTGTCACGTACAGACAAATTGCGTCACGTGTCTGACAGAGTTGAAATTAACGGTTTTTAAGAGTAGTTATTTAATAGTTAACAACCGTTTTGTCTTTTGATAGGCTATGAATTCGGTACTCTTCCCTTTTTTTGTCAATTTTAATGTATTGGAAAGTCAAAATTCCGGGTATTGGTTTGGCATTTTCCGATTGAAAAAAATGTCCTTTTTAGTGTCTTTTTTTGTCAGATATTCATGAGGCTGAAAGAAAAATTATAATTAAAAGTCATCTGACGTTATTACTACCAAAATAAATATGACTAAAACTCAAACATATCACATTAATTTTATGTTTAAATAAAATTATTGTTTATATGCCGCCATCTTGCTTTAAACGTGTATTAAACGTTAAAAAATCGAAAATTTGAGAGTTCTCATTATTCATGGAATGCTCCTCATTAAAACAGTAGTTTTTTTGTTCCCTTTCTTAATTTAATTTTTATTTAATTCATTTCGAAAAAAAAGACATTTAATATTTTTTTTTTTGTATTTTAAGTCGCTTCGTAGGGAAAAACCATCAGTTTTTATGTACTTCTCCAAGAGAAGATCTTTAAACACCCAAACGCAAATAGATTTAACCCAAACGCTAATAGAATTTGTCCAAACGCAAATAGAATTAACCCAAATGCAAATAATATTAACCCAAACGCAAATAGATTTAACCCAAACGCAATGAACACCGTCATTGGCTCATAAGTCAATGTCAACGGATCTGTTGCCGCAACGCATGCGACGGATTCTATGAGTCGGGCCCTTGACTGAAGGCACGCCACGTTTTCCTCTATCAACTATCTGCGTACCTATATCTTCTGGTACCTTCCTATTGCAAAAAAAAAACACGAATCTGCATGACCGGGAGAAATAGAAGCTCCATCTTGTTTTGCTATGCTAACTATATTTGTATAGCCATTTTTACCGAGAAACACACTTATTTTTGAAAATCAGCTGTATGCCTTCTTAAACTGTTCATAAACTAAATCAATTCTCTTTACACTGCCATAGATGTGATGATCGTTTAATTGAATTAGTCTTTCCAATTTACATAGTTTGTTTAAAAATCACTCACTTTTTCTCCAATTCGCTAACACGTCATTGTTAAAATCACTTCATAATTTGTGCAAAGTTTTCTACAGCTTGTGCATGTTTATTTCCTTTTATGATAGAACAAAAATAAAGCTACATGTGAATGTTTTTCAAACACCAGGTATTCGCAATATACAATAGCAAAAAAATTTATTTTTAAATTGTTTGCTTTTACTTAACAAACTCACTACTCCGTACGTTATTTAAAGGTCATCGAGCGTAGCAATAGCAATATGAAAACTTTAAGTAATGGATAAGTAAATAAGAGAATTTGTGAAGCACATTCAAAGAGAATTGTATTCTCTATAGCTAAATAGAAAGATTGTGAATGATGACGTAT
Organism: Epistrophella euchroma; assembly: GCA_947049315.1. Taxonomy (NCBI): domain Eukaryota; kingdom Metazoa; phylum Arthropoda; class Insecta; order Diptera; family Syrphidae; genus Epistrophella; species Epistrophella euchroma. The sequence goes on from OX346246.1 coordinate 101,451,376, forward strand.
GACATTGAAAAAAGAAGGTTGGAGAGGAAAGCACAAAGTGCGTGGAGTGCAGTGATGGGGATTTTTATAATTTAATTTCTCATTTATGTGATAGTGTTAGTTTGTTCAATATCAAAGACTCAACGCCCCCCTCGTTCATTGCTAAATCGTGATAGTGAGTTGTTATTGTTTGGTGAACGATAAATGAACACGTAATGTACATACGTTTGACCTTGAACATTTCGTCAGTGTGTGCAAAACATTTTTTTTAAACAAATAGGTATACCTAAGTATTTCAATCCTAGCAGTGAACATTTTGTCAACTTTCCCTGATTGTGGACTAAGGGCTACTATGTTTTCACTATAGGTAGGTACCTAATTAGATCTGTTTTTTTTTTTTTTAAGAAAAACCTGTATACTCTTTCTAAACTTGTGTTAGATATTTTTAATTTCAAATCAGCATACCGTTATTTATTTAAAGTTATATCACAGTAGTACACCATTAATTATGATTCGGTTTTCCTGATGCTGGTTTGGCTGCTGCCGTTGCTCTTCTAGTATGCAAACTTGATGCTTTTGGTTCTTGATTATGTTTGAATTATGATTATTTTTATTTGTGTCTACGCGTTTTTTATGGGTACACGTCGTCGTCGTATGCACAATACTTTCATCCATATTTTTTTTCAACAAAAGTAAATCGATTTTGAAAGTTATATACAAAGAAATATTATTTTTTTTGTATACATTTTACACTCAACTGAAATATTTTAAGCCATTTTGGTTTTTAAGCCTGGTTTTTTTTAACGGTGCACTTTTAATTTCGATGCCATTCGAACCGAATTGAAAACAAAAATAAGATGAAAAAAGAATAAGATCAACAGCTAGTCCATCCAACGTATTAGGAACTTTGACCTTTCACATTACTTGATATGTTTTGTATTTAAATATTTTGTTATATATAAAATGGAAATTTAACAAAACTGTTGGAGTAAAGGTTTTGTTTGTAAATGACAAAAAACTTTAATATGCATATGTATATGTATACAAACGTTATATGAATTAAAAAACATATGTTTTAGAAAGATAAAATTATAATGTTGTTTTTAAATAAAGGAAATTACATAACAAAAAGACATGGTTTCATATAAGTAACTAATCTCACTTTCATTTGATTAGAGAAAGTTAAGAAAATGTAGGTACATATATGGAGAATTTCAGGGAAAAAATTATACCTATATCTTCAACTCCAAGTTGAAAGATATATGGTATGAAATTGGTGGAAAAGAAAATAATAAAGCAAACAAAAACCTTAATCGCGAATTAAACATCAAAAAGTAATCCTTGTCTTTTTGTGTTTTTGATCTCATTTTTTTCCACGACGAATCGTTGATTTGAAATCTATATTAAATTCTTCAAACTATACTTTTTTTTTTCTTGAAACTTGCTATTACTTTCGAAAGGAAATGTACGTTCTGTACCCATGATATCCGTCTACATGACTAGTGAGTCTCTATCATATGAAAGCTAAGAAAGCGAGATTTTGTGCTTAATTTCTCTCTGGCAGTGTATTTGTGCATTTTTTCACGACTCTTCGAGTAGTAGGAAAATATCGTACTTTAGGGGATGAATTAATAGTATACCAAATTTTGTATATTTGAAAAGTCCCTACGAATACACTAGTTTTCATGGAGAGGAAAGGAAAGCTCTATTTCAGTTCTTGGTTGTTCAAAATACTGTTTTGTGACGCAAGCGTTTTCTTATTTTATTCTCTATAAGAACAAATTCAACAAGACCATCTGTGACATAGAATGTGATGAAGCTTTTTTTAAGATATTAGTACTTTGAGCAGTACGGATAGCCATAGCTCTAGGTCTGTGTACGTCAATGATATACGTATATACGTAGGTATATACATATGTAAACTACGTTTTAAATTGAGAGAATGGCTTGCATGCAACAACGCTCAACAGATTGTTTATGTCGGGAGAGAAAACATTTTTGGTTAAAGTAGTATGTAGGAATTTATATGTATGGATATGTATATTTATTGTACCTAGTAGATATACTGTGCGGGCGCAAGTTCAATACATAGGTCTATTTTTTTTTTTAATATTTGCGATGAACTTGACCTATTGAGTTTTATATTCATTTTACTTTTAATATAAATAAAATTTGATGCGAATATGTAATTATAATTTGACTTAATAATGATGAGTGCAGAAAAATTGTTTATTTCTACTGTATATGCAAATACATACCTTCATATGTGTATGTACTTATTTGGTGTTAAATTTAGTGGCCTAAAGATGGTTGTAACGACAAAAATTTAGTTTTGACCTGAAGCCATAGGTAGGTAGGAAAAGGAACAGCAGCTGTTTAAAAAAATAAAAGGTCACGAAACAGGAATTATTTAATGCGTTTTGTTCTTCGAATTTGCACATCATTGTAGAGAACCACAAATGAAAGGGAGGGTTTCTGTGTTTGAAAGCAAAAGACACTATTTACAACCAGAGATTACAAATAAATCTCAACCTTTTGAAAGGTTCTTTAATAACTCTTATTTTTTGTTATTTTAAATCACCTTTATTCTAAAATATTTTTTTTTCGGTCAAGGTCTGAGAAAAACTTTTATTTTGATTTTATTTATGTTTTGGTCAACCAGTGAGATTAATATCTGAGAGAAAAAAAATAAATCTCTTCTCCAATTTTATCAATCAGTGTTTTGTATGGGTCAAAAAACCTTTAGAGTTTACACTAGGGTTGCCTAGTGTAAAGTGGTCAAGGCATAGGGTTGCCACGCTTTAAGTAATTTTTCGGGTTTTTACAATTATCTGACAAAGCTCAGATGGTAGGTATGTCTTACGGGCATAAACAAAATTCCATTTATTATTTCCTTAAACCATGAGAACCTATCAAATAGTTCAATTTAAAGCTAAAGTTTAAAAAATGGAAGAAGTACAAGCAGAGGGTTTAGACAATGCGGTCATTTCAGGTTTTTAAAAGAAACTGGTGCAAGTGCTGTGGGAAAATGTGTTTTTCCGTGTGAAAATTGACGTTAGACTTATTTTTTGATGTTTTTTTTTGTTAGACATTAAGTATAATCAGGGACGGTTAAAGACATGTTGGCTAGAATTGCCTAGGGGCCCCCTCCTCTCTAAAAAAAATCAATTTGTTTCCATTTAAAATTGTCAATTTAATTTAAGTTTTTGAAAAAAAATCACTTAAATTTGTTTCTTTCGTCATTTTATTCTTTCCGGTTCGAACGCTAGGTAGGTATATGTATTTATGTTTCTTTCATTTATTTATTTTCTTAGGCGTTGAGCTAATTTTCTTTTTATTCTCTTCCTATGGTTTGTAATTTTCAGTGTTTCTTAAAGAAAACGCATTCGGCAATTGTGATTCTAAATTTAAAAATTGTTTTAATCAAATTGGCAATCGTGGTTTTCAATAATAAAATCAATTTTAAAATTTACAATCGTATGACTTTTAATATGGCATCTGAATTTATCAACATGCCAAATTGATTGACGTTGGTCGCGGAAAAAAAACCTTTTCATTAATTTTAATAATGAAAATTGTCATTGTAACACAATTTTTTGGTTTTGGGCGTATAGACATAGAGGTAGGAAATATTTAGATATATCTTTGTATATAGTATATACAAAGACAAAATTTAAATATCTTGGAATTATAAGGTTCACTCTTTTCCTTTAGAACTCTGTGCATTCAGCTCTGTCAAAGTTCATATATAAAAAAATAAAATGGTAAAAAAGTAAAATGTAAAAAAAAATAAAATGCGAGGATCAGACTCTCCCAAAAGGGTGTTCAGACGATATGTGATCAAAGTCGCAAATGATGACGTAAAAAATGACGTCAGAGTCAGCAACCGATTATTAGGAGTGTTTGATATCTTTTTCCAGTAAAATGTGCAAAACCTGTCAAATTTTAAAATAAGGGAAAATTCTCTCTGAAAGGGTAAAACTTTACAAAATGTTATAGCAAACGCACAGAACCACTTTTTGTACGAAACCTCACTTTTGTATGTATGGCGCCAAACGGTTACATGAATCATTTTTATTTGTAACTTTAAATTTTTGATTACATTATTATTTCATATGTTCTCAAAAATTTCTAACAAAAATATGGCGAAATAATGCCATTATAGTCAGAAAGCGAAGACCAAAATACATTTGTTTACATTTCTTATTTGCTGTCAATTGACATGCACTGACAGTAGGGTTTTAGTATAGTTACACTACTTGCAATATTTGTGATAATTTGTACAAATTGTTAAGGAATTTCGAGTTACCAAACAATGTAATTTGTTGGTAACGGCTAGGTATAAGCGTTTACTCGAAGTCATAAACTTATTTCTCGTTAGGAGACCAATTGCTGGAGATTTTTTTTGACATTTTCTTTTGATTCTTTTAAAAATCTCTTGTTCATTTAGCAAAAGATATCTGAATCGGAAATGCTTAGGTGAACGCCCACAGAACAATAGGTCAAGTTTTAGAGAATAGAAGACGAATTTAAATAAAACATAAACAATATGAATAGGAACACACAAAGAAAAAAGGCGATAGATCTGCATTTTTTTCAACCTTACTCGCCAACGTGCTTAAAAATCGCTAGGAAATATTGCATCGTTTAAAAGCAGTCTAACGTGCAAACAAAACAACCCCATTTCAACTCGACAAAGGTATTCAAATGGAAAGAAGCGTAGTTCAAACGCGCTTAAACTATGCATTGTAATGAGAAATATCTCAAGTTATTATTTGTGATCTGTGCTAGTTCACAAAAACGAATTTTTTGAAATTGAGTAACAATAGCCTAGTTCCTTTACTTTGAAACTCTGGGATTTTCTGTGCATTTGTGTGAATTTCAGTCCAACGTTTTGTCAAAGTTCATATATAAAAAAATAAAACGGCATTTAAATGCACAGAAAATCGGAGAGTTTCAAATTAAAGGACAAGACCCAGACCAGAAGATAAAATACAATGACCCGTATTTGTCAAATTTTCGATTTAACCTCACTTTTTTGCTAAGTGAATTTTTGAGTAATATAAATTTTATTACTGTTTATAATGAAAATACATATGCGCGTAAAATTGAAGAAAAAATCAAAAACCACCGAAAATTAATTTAAAAAAAAATGTATATTACAGTAAAACCCGCTTAAGAGAAACTGCAAAATGTCACAGTCTTTCTTTCACTTAAGCGGGTTTTTAACTTAAACGAACCCCGCTTAAGTGAAAAAAAAATTTCACTTGACCGGATTCCGGATAAGTGACAAAAATTTCACTTAAGCGGATCTAAAAACTCCATAAGCGGAGGATTAATGCTAGAAGCAATTGTATTTATCTTTTATTTATCTTTGAATTATGAAAATGTAATTTTCTTTTTAATAAATGTCAAAATACCTATACCTATTGAGCCATTTGAAATGTTGTTTTAGAATTCTGTCTGAGAGGACAAAGCAATTTGTTTATAAAATTTAAATGTAAACGTTTGTGAAATAACCTGAAATTCAAATTTTGTTTTCGTGGTGAAAATAGTGAAGGTGAAAAATAAAGAAGAACCGAAATCATTCCGCAAATTTTTCGTCCTGTGCGATTCAATTTTTTTTTCACTTAAGAGAGTTTTTTTTTAATTAAAAATATAAAATTGAACTGAAAATATGTTTCAGGTATCCGGGTTTTTCACTTAAGCGATTTTCGCTTAAGCGGAGTGTTTACAAGGTGATTAGTCGAAAAATACTCGCGGATGAAAAAAAGTGTTTCAGATAAGAGGGGTCTTCTCTTAAGCGGTTTTTACTTTATTCAAAAATTCACTTAGCAAAAAATTGAGGTTAAATCGAAAATTTGACAAATAGGTACGGATCAATTTATTTCTTATCTTCTTTTTAAAAATATTATGTATTTCCAGAAAACATAACCCTGATTTAAAGTAATTTTTTTCCCCAACGTCTATTTCTAACATTTTTTCTTTCAAACGTTAATAGAGTTGTAGATTTTCACATTTTTTGTATATGTTCATTCCTTATAATAAAAGATTATATCCATTAAAAAACAACCATCTCTCTATCATTTTTCGTTTAGAGAATATATTTTAGAATTTTATTTTTGTTTACCCGTTTACCGTATAGTCCAGTCAACGAATGAAATATAAATGAAATAAATCGTATAGTCTGGATTATTTTTTTAAGTGGTAGGGGTGACCCCCAGGTACAACATACTAAAAGTCCCCAGCCCAGGCCCGCGAGCTTTAGACAGGAGGGGGGGGTAAAGGTCCCCTTTTTTACTATTTCGTAAATATTTTGAAAACCAAGAGTATTAGCGGAAAAGTTTACACTACAATATGAAAGTAAATTGAATTTTCTTCAAAATAGGTTTTATTTATATTTATTGCTAGGGGCAATACTAAGAGAGAGATACGGGGGGTACAAATGTCAGAAAATCTGAAAAATCATGTTACTGCGTTAAAAATTTAACGTTTTTTGATTAATTAACCCTGAAATTATAGAAAAGGTAAATACGTATCGATTCATTATAATTCCATTGACTTGATGGGAAAGAAGGTATGGGGTTAAAGAAGGTGGCGAGAATTAAAATATCCTTATGTAATTTATTTGATACAGTGTTTTTTGTGATATGAAAAACACTGTATCTTCAAAGGTAAGAAGTATACCACGTATTTCCAAGTTATTGACCAATACTTTGTGAAATAGTTTAAAGAGATATGTTAAGAAAAAACTTACTAAGGATGGGTGGGGGCTCTAGTTGCCCCCACTTATACGGAATGGTCACGATCACACTGTGTGAAATTGGTAAACATTAGACATCAAAATCTTTAGACTTGTAGAGCTGGCCACAAGGCTGCAAAAGTTTCGGTGTCGCATCGGAAAACTGAGACGAGACTAGCTCTAAAACATACGAGACAGGACCGTAGTTTTAGGACCGAAATTTACCGAAAGTTTTTAAATACAACAATTGAATCTCGCCATAGCGAGAATACCGAGAGAAGACTAAGGGTGTTTTCATAAACGTCTGACTAACCGATTTCTGCAATCACAAAAACGAATGAAAAACTACTTTTTTAAATGTAAGAATATGTTTTAGCTCATGATTTTTAAGTATTTTAAAAATACTTATTGAAATCGAACCAGTAAAATGTTACCTTTTAGAAATAGATGGTTTTTTATTAATTTGCAATTGCAGAAATCGGTTAGTCAGATGTTTATGAAAACACCCCTAGTTTAATGTCGTTTTCGATTGGATTTTCAGAGTGTTTCACTCCTTTTTGATTCCAATGGAATATGAAAAATTCTCTTCCGTAATATGTGTATCTATGTAGAAGTTCAAACTAAAATGAATTTTTCAATAATTTCAATTCCAGAACATCCCAAGAATTTTGACAATTAATCCAACACATACTTTTAAAAGTATTTGTGTTTTCAGAGTGCACTCCTAGCCCTCCTTAATGAAATCCGGAGTGAAAAAAAAAAACACTTCTAAATCATCACTCCGAGCAGCAAATGGAAGGTTTTTGGAGTGTTTGGAGTGTGGATGGAGTGAAAAAAGAGTGCTAGGAGTGACCAACGGAAAACGACATAATAAAACTGCGATGCGATCGAGACGATATAGACTTAAATATATTTTATGGATACCGAGATAATACTTAAACTCGCCTCTTTTAGTCTTGTTTCGTCTCGTGGCCAGAGTTGTCATTTTTTATTGTTTTCCCTATTCTATCGTTTTCTTTAGTGCGTCAGTTTAATCAAATCTAACCAAGATAAAGTTCGCAGCATCAGCATGAGTGGTATAAAGAAGTGTGTTTTTTGTTCTACCAATGACATAAAAACAAAATTTTTTGTAGAAGACAAATTTAAAAAATGTTAACATATTTTAAAAGTTCGTGTCGCTTGCAGATTAAAATATAGTGACATAGTTTTGCCAGAAACAATTGACAATATCCATGGATATAATATGTGTTATAGTGCATTCACTTCTCTTAAAACAAAGTATTTTGAAAAACATGATGCTTCAAAGGAAACACATCATCAAAGTCAAATCATTAGTCAAATTTTTCAATTAAACTTATTTTTAATCTCTGTAATCAAAAATTGTTTTAATATCGGTGTTTTAATGCAAAATGAATAATCAAACGTCTTATAATTTTTTACAGTAGGAACTAAATCGATTGCGGCGGAATGGCCACAAAAATTGTGTTTCACGCGTGCACTATTAAAGCACTGACACAGACATATTAATTATAATGTTATGTAATATGAGTTATGTAAAAACGGTAACACTATTTGGATATAAACGGGGGTTGGAAGAACAAACAACGTACGTGTTATTTACGTGGCGGCGTTATATCAAGAGCTTGGTGATTTACTTTGTACATTTTTGGCAGGATTTCACGCGTTTACGTGGTGCGATTTCAATCCAGCGTTGTTTCGCAAATGAAAGCAACGTCCTTTGCAAATACTAAGAAATGATGAAGAATACCAAGAAGCATTCGATTATCCGTTTCGAATTGCGAAACGGATAATGATTTTCCTGTACTTGAGAAATTCGTGTGTAGCCTGTATAGTTTTAAATCACTCGATTCGGCTAACTTAGCCCGATTTAAATTATTTTTAAAAACATTCAAAGTTAATGATTTAGATGAACCGTTCTAAAAAAAAGTTTTCGTGAAATACTTGTTTCTAGCTTTTACTGTTAAAAAGTTATATGCAAAAATCTGAATTTTCGACATAAAATCCCTAATTACTTTGTATGCGAACCAGTTTCGACAATTGACTTTTTAGGCAATTTTCCTTTTGCCAAAATAAAGATTATTGCGTTTAAACTTCTTCACTTACATTTTTTCCGCATTAAAAATTACATTTTTTTTTTTTGGGCTAACAATGCACTTTTCAAACCCGTCTGCCGCGGTGTTAGCCTCTACTTTTTCGTCTGCCATTTTGGATTTTGCCTTCGAGATACATAAGTATTAAAATAAAAAAATAAAAAACGGGATCCATGTACCTTGTGATTTTTTGTTCGCTAATTTTTTCAACTTTAGCATCGCGTCGTCTGCCGGCTATTTGGCCTCACGCAAATCGTCTGCCATTTTTATTTACGCTTATTTACGACGGAATGATATTTGTGTAATCAAAATTCATGTACCTTATAACTTTTTTTTTCACCAAAATTCAACTTTGACCCCCGCCCTCGCTTTAAGCCTCTGAATCGCGCTGGCAGACGTGCAAATCCGTAAGTGAGTAAGAGAGAGAAGGGAAGATCCCACCCAAATGGGCGGAATCTACCTTTCTCTTTTTAACTCACCATAGAATCTACCCATCTCACTGGATGCGCCGTTCGTCAAAAATACAATGTAAACATCGTCTACGACTTTCTAGGGCATCATCTAATACTACGTTTATATTCAGGACCGAGAGTTCGAGTTGGATTTGTGTCGGATTTTCGACCCAGGTTTTTCGTTCACAGATTTGAGAGCTCGATATTGAGTTGAATTGAAATGTTGTCGAGATGTTCAAACTATGGTGTTTCTCAAGTTAACTCCTCAACCCAGGTTTTTTAGTACAAATTTCGACTCGATTCCGCTCCTGAAGTGCAGTCGAGTCGGTTCAAGCTCATTTCAACTCGATGCAGGTATACAAAGGGTCTAAGTAAGCTTCAAGCTCGCTTAAATATCACATGGAAACGTAGTATAAAATTAAATTGTTTTTCCAGGCGGGGGGGATTTTATTTATACTGAGGTTTCAATTTTTTGTTTTTATTTAGAAAAAATTTGTCCTCCTTTGATATCGAAGAAAGTTGGGAACCCTAGTTGTGTAGCATGTAGAATATTTATTGAGATGTGTTGCATTCTTTTATGTTACTGTGGTTAACTATAGTTAATGCGTCAAAAATAAAACTTGATCTGCCATAAGCTAAGTGCAGACGATTGTCAGATCTTACAATATTGTCAGATCTGTCAGTGAGAATACTGTCCCAAATGTCTTACAATCGTCTGAACACACAATTTGACAATATTGTCAGAAACGTCATTGTTAGATGACAATCTGACAAAAAATTGTCAGGTATCTGTTATATTTGTATCTCGCAATATCGATATATGTAACTATAAGTTGAAAATTGAAAGACGAGTTGTTCATTCCTTGAGATCTGTTTATTAACTAACTTAATGCAAAGTATACATTGTCATTATTCAAAGTTATGAGAGAGTTAGATTTTACAAATTAAGTATACAATATGTCCCTCTAAAAAAAAACAAAAATAAAATAGGTATACTTCCACCCGTTTAGGCAGGAGGGGCAATTTTCTAAAAAAAAATGACTTAAAACGGAAAAAAAAATACTTAAAAACAACGGAATTTAGTTCCGATTTTAGTGCAACTAATTTCTGAAATTCAAAATCAAATACTCCACTATTTGACCTTTAAATTAAGAAACAACCACAAACAACCTACTTACTCAATGATTTGACTTAAAACTGAATTCCCAAACCATAAAATATCTGAATGAATTGGTGTATCTACTCACTTCTCATATACATACATAAAGTACATACTTTTATTTCTTAAAAAATAAAAACATGATCTAGGAACACGTGCAGTGCATACTGCATACCTACCTACAATAAATGCTACGAACAAAGTAAAAGGCCATTTTTGTTTGAAATTACATAAGCTACAAGATTGGGGAATAACATTTTTCTCTAGTACAAACCGTTTTTTAGATATTTACCTAAAACTCCCGTTTCATGACTTTTTGGCCCCTTTTTAAGAAATTTTTTGACTTTTCGATTTACTGTAACTTTTTAACGGTTAATGTGACAAAAAAGGTGAAAAGCTATTTTTGTTTGAAATTATATGAGCTTAAGATTAGCGAATACAATTTTTTCTCTAACGCAAACAGCTTTTGACATATTTGCCAAAAACGCCCGTTTCCATGACTTTTTTCCCCTTTTTTAGAGATTTTTTGAATTTTCCACTTACCGTATCTTTTTAACGGTTGATGCTACGAAAAAAATTAAAATGCATTTTTGTAGGAAATTTTATGAGCTACAAGATGAGAGAATAAAATTTTTCTATGAAAAACCGTTTTTGAGATATTTGCCAAAAACTTCCACTTTTATGACTTCTTGCCCCTTTTTTTAGAAATCTTTTGACTATTCTATTTGCTGTGACTTTTTAACGGTTAATACTACAAAAAAGTGAAAAGCCTGTTTAGTTAAAAATTACTTGAGCTATAAGATTGGGGAATGAATTTTTTCTCTAACACTAACTGTTTTTGAGATATTTGCAAAAAAAAATCCAATTTTTATGACATTTGGCCCCTTCTAAGAGATTTTTTAACTTTTCATTTGCTGTAACTTTTTAATGGTTAATGCTACGTAAAAACCGAAAAGACCATTTCTATGGGAAATCGCCTCAGCTACAAGATTGTGAAACAAAATTTTTTTCTAGCATAAACCGTTTTTGAGATATTTGCAAAAAACTAATTTTTAGACCCTTGGACCCCTTATAACGGACCTAGCGGTCATTAGATCGATGAGGAACTTTCTCAGTTTTTAAAGAGTCCCATTACCAACGCCCATGCCAAATTTTAGCCTCTAGCTAATTTTTTCCTTTCTTTAGCATTTTTTCGTCTATTCTTACTGGACTAATATAAAAGATAGAAAAGTTTGTTTTTTTTTGACAGAAATAAAGTGTTAACGTTTTGAAACTTTGTAAAAGTAAGAAGAAATCAAACACAAAACTAAATCAGTCTTTATTAGGAATAAATTGTAGGTTGAGCTAAAAAAAAACGTTGATTCAAATTGGTTGCACCTGCGATCGCGTTATTAGGATTGCGGGTGCAACTATTAACCATTAAAATTATTACGTGATTTATTATATTTTATTGATAAAATATGTCTTGAATAATAATTTCTGCTTTTTTTTAACTATTTAATATAATATTTTGTTTTTGTTTATAAAAATATACGGTTAAATGCCAGGGAAACAAGAAAAAGAAAGTGCTTCAAAGAAATATAGGCAAACACTAGAAGAAAGTGCTGAACTTCATGCAGAGCACAGCCATTTTGAAATCTACCATTGAAATAGACATTTGGACGAAATTCGGAACCACTTAACCGTTCAGTGCCTACGAAGAAATTCTATGATTCCTAATGTATCTGCATCCTCTGAATCGGGCGAATCCTGTCTTTATTAAGTTAAAATAAACTTCGCGATTTCGAGTTTTGTAGTGAGTCAGAAGATGTTCCTTTAAATCCTACATCTCCAACAACACGTCTCTTGAACCCGCAATATTACCAGCAGAGGTAGGGTCGGATTTACAGCAACCAAGGCGGAAACCCCTGGGCACCCACATGTTGAGGGCCTCCACAAAAACTTGGACTCAGAAATTTTATAGCTATACAAATTTCTATTTTTAACAAAGTGATGAGCAAACAGGATTATTTTCATTCTGTATATCAAATCTTCACACGGTTCTCTCACTGACTTAATTCTAAGTTCTATTCTATTCTAATAGTGATTTAATTTGGTTTTTCTAATGTAAAAATAAAATTAACAATAAATATACGTTATATCAAAGGGCCTCCGCTTTTTTCATTGCACCGGGCCCCAATAACCCTGAATCCGTCCCTGAGCAGAGAACTGCCCTGAAACCCGTACTATTTTTACTGCAGCTGTCTCGCCAAAAGATATTTTCGCAGGTTTGTACGTTCTCGTATAGGTACCCACAAGTTCGGCAAAAACGTTACACAATATATCGTTATTTGGGGTTGGTGTCTAAGCAATATGAATGAAGATGGAGACGTTAGATTACATTTTCTGAAGACAATTATTGAATGTCGATATTTCCTTAAAATAAAAACATGACAGCATGTTTAATTTGAAGGCCTCATCGTAATGTTGGAAGCAGCAGAAAAAAAGATTGATGGCAATAATATACACCCAATAATTTCGGAAAATATTGAAGAATTTGAAAAAAAAAAAAATATATATATATAATATTAATAGAGTAGGGTACTGACTAGAAATATAGGTTATTTGATCTCTTGTTTAGTTCCATAATATAGTTTTACTGATATTAGTATTCAATAAAGTTAGACGCGTGCAGATTATTTGATGTTGCACCCGCGATTGCTAAAGTGTATAATTCGTTGTTTATGTTTTTTTTCTGTTTTTATTTTTATTTCTTTAGTTGATTGAATCAACGTCGTTCAAAATATGTAATGTCGAATTCCTTTTACCAAAAAGAATTCGATTTTTTTTCTAAACAGAACCGATTTTTTTCTTTTAATACATGGAATTTGTCCAGAAAATCGATTTTTTCTTCTAAACAAATCGATTTTTTTTTTTTTAAAGGAATTCGACATAAGAATACCCTAGTAAATGTTTCACAATTAACAGAATTATGTGTTTTTGTACTATGATCTAGAAACTTGAGGCCAATTCTGTTGCACCCGCGATCGTTCTTTGAAGCTTTTTTTCTGACGATTTATTTATTTTATTTAAGCTTTATAAACGGCCACCCACAAATATAGGGGTAAGTTTAAGGGTCATAAAAGTAGAAAAGTAGAAAAGTTAAAGTTGGTATTTTTTTCTAATGAACCCATTCTAAATGTTATACCTATTTTTTTTATATTTAGGGTGGCGTATAAAAGAAATATTTGTCCAGAGAACGAGGTGAAGATATCTTTTTAAACTGAGAGATAAAAATATTTTGCTACAACATGATTTGATTTAAATCAGTCAGATAGTTTTAATTATTTATAAATCAGGAGTTACTGCTGTCAACAAAACTTCTGTGCAAGTGGCCCTTAGTACTTAATTTCAAGGTCGAATGGTATCAGATTCGGAATTTCGAAAATAAGTAGCACTAAAATCAGCACTAAATTCCTGCATCATCAGTTTTTTTTTGAAATTTTGTGTTTGGAGGTTTGGTGGTCCCACCTGGACGTCAAGATTGGTCCGCCAAAGGTTTAAGGGCAAAGGGTAGGACTTTTTAATTGGGAGTTTTGGCAATCAGTAGCACTAAAATCAGCACTAAATTCCTTCATCATTAGTTATTTGAATTTTTGTGTTTTGAGGTGTGGCGGTCCTAGCTTGACATCAAGCTGGGTCCGCCACAGGTTTGAGGGGATTTTAGTTCCATATTGGGATTGCGGTACAAAATTGGAACTTAATTAGCTCTAAATTCCTGCATCATTAAAATTTCAAATTTCGATTGTGGCAGATCAAGCTTGACGGTCCTTATAAAAAACTTGAATTTGAATTTAAAATTTTGAAAAAAAAAAAAATGCATAATGATTTTGTTTTCAAAATTGTTTGTAGCTTTGTGCTAAATTTTAGTTCAGTATTTATTGCTGCTATTAATTTTTAGTCGAACGCTAAAAGCCAGACAGCTGTAGGTCCTTTAGTATTTCAGAAAATTAAAAATTATGAACACGACTACTTTCTTAGAAATCTTGTCGAAAGAACCTTTACCCCCTCATTCTTTAGTGCAGACTTTTCCACTTAAGCGCTTGGTTTTTGAAATATTCGAGAAAAAATAAAAAACAGGGACCTTTAACCGCCTCTCCTGGCTTTAGCTCTTGGCCCTGGGCTAGGAACTTTATTCCTCCTTCTTTGACTGGACTAAAAATATTTTTTCAGAATCAACAACACAACAAACACAAAACTCATCTACACTTTTATATAAATACGAAACAAATATTTAGTTTTTTGCGCGTTTATCTCAGAAAGTATTCAACCGATTTATTTGAAACAAATTTTATAATTTTCCTTATTCTTTGAAGCATGTACATAAATAGATATTTTTTATTTGTTAAATATATTTGTTGAATTAGATTATAAACTTTTAAGAAAATTTTGTACACTTTTTTGTCGAAGTTGACCAACATATTCAATTATGCTTTTAAGCCTGCTTGATATTTTACAAAAGTGGGATTTTTTGTATAAAGTCAATAGTTTTATTCAAATTTTAAGCCCTAAATCATTTCTTAACTGTACTTCTAAGCTGAGAAATAAATGTATTTACTAATTATAAATTTATCAACTTTTTGTATTTTTGCATCTATGAATTCGATTCAATCGCAATGACTGGGTTGCTGCTTTGTTCCATTTCATTATCGTTCCGTGTTTTGTGCATTTTCTTTTGTGTATTTGCTTCTGAATCTCTGTCCACTCAATTGTTCGCTCATCCACTCATTTACATTTTTATTCCTCCTTTCATTCCACTCAATTGTTGACTTCTTGTAACGACTTTTATTTTTGTAACGACTTTTATTTTCACGGTTAATACCTTCCTCAGGGATTAAATTTTTTTTTATTTTTTTATTTATATTTCACAACTTTAATATGAAAATTGAAAATTTTATTATTCTATGCGACGCGTTTCGGAGTGTAACTCCATGCACAGTGGATTTGGTGGTCAAAATCATATAGTTACCTTCCAACGTAATTCAATACAAATTTATTATTTTTTCTACAATTTTTTTTTTACTTATATTAAGTACCTTTCAATAAACAATAGCTGCATTTTATTTTCCACGAAATCTGATCCGGATCAGGTCATGATAATAAAACAAATTGGATCACAAAATTATTTAGTTCTCACAGTTGGCTTTATTTGCACAATAAAATTGACAGGAGGAAAATTTGCTTAATTCTTGTTTGAAATAATATTTTGTATCTAAGGAAGAACGAATGTTTAAAAATGGAAACATTTCTTACTTCCGTTTAATTTCCATTTAGTTAATAGTTTTTATGTATTTTTTCCGTGCTTCGGCTGTATTAAGTGAAGAAAAAACTCAACAAAATAAATTGGAATGATGGCGGCATGTGTTTGATTTCGAGAATTTTTAATTTTATTGAGTTTTTTTTTGTAAATCTCAGCAGACGTATCAACCTATAAAATTAAAATATTGCTAGGGAAGTGTTCAAAAAATGGATTTTGAAATCCAAATCCAAAGGCAGACCTGGATCTTGTGTTGTTTTTGTAATACTTGTATTTATGTTTCCAAATCCAATCCGGATCAGATCTGAGGGAAAATAAAATGCAGCTAATGTTTTTTTTCCAAACATGTGTTATTTTAATTATAAAATACATTCGAAAAATGTTTTACAGTTTTTTTTCGAAATAAAAAATAGACGCTAGGTACATAAAGGGTGTTTAAAAAGTCAATTACCAACACTTTGGAAAATAATTCCTAGTCATGTTCTAAGAAAAGTTGTTTTGGGTATATTTCTCCGAGAAGAGTAATTTTTTGAAACATTAACTTAAAACGGATACAAATTTATTTAAAAACAACAATATTCCATTTTATAGTTTCGTTTAAGCCAGAAACATTTTCTTTTATTTAAAAGATAGATCAAAATATTTCAAAAATAATTTTCCAAGAAAAGGAGATTAATTTTCTGAAAAAAAAAAATTCGTTCAAAAATCTAAAAAGAACAAGTACCTATGTAATTAAAAAAAATACAATTAAATATATATTAAATTAAACTACCACGTAGTTCTTTTTTTGTACTTTTGATTGACTCTATGGAGTCTTTTGATGGCAATTGATGGAACTTTGACGTCATTTTAAAGAAATAGTAAAAAAAAATACGCTTGTTATAAACAAATTTCAAGAATTAAATTTTAAATATATTTATTATTTTATTTTATTAAAATAATGGTCCGACGCGTTTCGTCCTATGAAGACATCATCAGGGAACTAGTTAAAGTTTGTACAAGAATAAAGCAAGTTAGAAAAACGTACATAAAAAACAAAAAAAAAAACAAACAAACAAACAATGAACAAAACTTAGTGACAGTGAAGACTAAAAAAATTTTTTTTATCATTAAAATGATTTGAAAGACATTAATTTATGAAAATAAAAATAAATATATAAATTAAAGTTTTATGTTGAGCAGAGGGTTGTTGTTGGTCAAATCAATCAATCAATGTTGGGCTAGTCCGGAGGAGGCATCAGGACGACTTATACTTCTTATGTGCTTGCCGAATCTTTTTTCCAAGTTTCTGGAGGTTTTTCCAATGTAGACGCTATCACAATCATTACAATTAATATTGTAGACACCGCTCTTTTTTAATTTGTCTATTTTTGGAAAAAAAATTATTGTTGCATATGGTATTCCTTATTTAAGAGGTTTTATAAGATTTAAAAAAACTTTTTTTAAAGGGGATTTTTCGCCACTGTACAACATCCTTATCCTTTTTGACATTTTATATACAATTTTTTTTGGAGTAGCCATTATTAATGGCAATTTTAATTAAATTATTTAATTCCTTCTTGAAATTCCAAGAATTCAATGGTATACGAAGAAGGAATGCGAGTAACGAATGAAACGAGGACATTTTTATAGACCAAGGATGCGCTAAGTTAAACAGTATTATGACATCTGTGCAGGTGTCCTTTCTTTAGATGTACATATATCAAATTCGAACGCAGTATCAACTACTGAAATTTTGAGATCCAGGAAATTTAAGAATTTAGCCCCAAATTCCAAAGTGAACTTGACATTTTGGTCAATGTTGTTGTTCAAAAAATAAGACAGATTACGTTCGATGCCAGTCCAAATGCAGAAGATATCATCTACATAGCGGGCCCAGAAGAATATGTACTTAAAAAGATGATTACTGGAGGAAAAAAGTATCTTTTTAAAATTGTAATAATTCAGCTCCTAATGGTTAAAAAGAAGATCCCATCGCCATATTTTGGCACGATTTTTTTTTTATTTCAGAAAATTAATCTTTTTTTCTTGAAAACTAATTTTTAAAATAACTTGATCGGTCTATTTAATAAAAGAAAAGTTTTTTGACTTAAAAGAAACTATAAAATTGAATATTGTAATTGTTTCCGTTGTGTTTAAATAGATTTGTATCCGTTTTAAGTTATGGCCATAATATTGACTTTCTTCAATGCTAGTTTTTTACGGAAAAACTAGTTCTAAAGTCGTTTCAAGTTTTAAGTTTCTTACAAATTTGTATTAATTTGGCATCTAATCAAAATATTCATACATATTTTGACATTTAAATCGAATCAATAATTGGTTTTGAACTTTAAACTCGAAACCACATACAACTAGTTTTTCAGTAAAACTAGCTTTGAAGAAAGTCAATAGTATTAGTTAGTGTTTCAAAAAAAAAAAAAAACACCTCCTGTATAAACGAGGCTTCTCCCCAAACGGAATTTTTGTTAGAACATAGCTGGAATATTTTCCATAATTATTGGTTATATTGTAAAAAATGAAATTTAAAACTATTTATTCTTTTGTTTATTCAAAAATACCTTGAATATCTGCAGGCTAAATTTTTTCGAAGTCTTTCAGTTTGCCTTTCGGGTTTTCGCAAAAACACTCAGAAAGAAACTTGTAGTCCCACAAATTCCTCCTTTTAAAGTCAACACATTGTTTTAAAATATGTAGTTATAAATAATATTATAAATTTGGTGGCACAACGGCTCATGAAGAACCAGGACCTAGTGACTTACAACCATTCCTGTGTGCGTGTCTGCAGGAATGAAGGGGACCTACAGTATATTGCCGAATCCGAACGGCCAAAATGAGCGACACTTTTCTATAGGTTTTTTCAATTTCTCGCAAGAGGCAGTAGCCCGGAAAAAAAACTTAAGGTGGAAGCGACTGGTATTGAACCTAGACCTCTTGCATGACAGTTCATCGCACTAACCATTAAGCCACGGGCTTAAAATAGTTACCAATAACAATAACTTTGTTTTTTGTGTTGCATTTTAATAGAAAAATATGTACACTAACTAGCTGTAATCAATTCGATTAAATCCCAAAAAGATTTTCTAAAAATTTGCAGATTTAAAATTATGCCATAATTCGTATAAAAATAATTTTGAGCTTGAATTTATTTTTCTCTTAACTTGAGCATATTTAGACAGAAAAAAAGTAATATCAGGGTACGTTGAAATATCTGTCTACTGACTTTAAATTAAATATATGTATGTGTTTTGAAAACATAAAAAAATAGATTTTTGATTAAAAAAAAAATAAATTTTTGATAAAAAAATAAATCGATGGTTTCTGCCCACTGTGCAATGATGGAGTTACACTCCAAAACGCGTCGCATAGAATAATAAATTTTTCATATTAATTTTGTAATATTTATTTAAATGAAAAAATCAAAAATAAAATGTAAACTCTGGTTTTATTTATTTATGAAAATTAAATATTATTCATCACACAACTTAAAGACAAAAAAAAAACACCAAAATTGCATACCTCAGGGATCTCTTATTTTAAGAAAAAATAATTGTTAATCAATTAATCTTATTTCGACCACTATACAACCATCTGATATAGCAAGTGTATTTTTAATATTCTTATATATATTTATTGTAGGAAAAAGACCAGTATGGCAACGAAGTTCAACGTTTAGCACGTCCTTTACCCGTTGAATACCTTCTTGTTGATGTTCCAGCTTCTACTCCGCTACAACCACAATATACGTTTACTCAATGTGATAAGAAGCGACCGTTCCCTGTTGAAAATCGTTATTTAGATGGTCATCTACAGAATTTTTATGCACTCAGCTCGTACTTGTCACTTTGGAAGGAGGATGAATTTTTAGAAGCGATATCAGATTTCCATCTGTTGATTTATTTGTACAAAATGGATATGCTCCCCATGAAAGCACATATGCAAAGCCTGCTAGAGGCAGTAAGAACTAAAAATTCAGATATGGCCAATGAATTTAAGAAAAGTGACGTTTGGAAAGTACTTGAATCCTTGTTTTTGGCTAGTTCTGATGGATCAGGGTATAATACATATTTTTTTCAATATTAGTTTTATAATAAAACTTTTTTTTTGCAGAGGCACCGCTAGCTATCCATCACAATCAGCTGAACTCCAAGGTGCTGAAGCGTCTAATTGGACGTGTAATCATTGTACATTTATTAATCGCGGAGACCTAAGCTCGTGTGAAATTTGTGGCTTACCAAGATAAACTTTGTCTGGAATTATAGCTGAAGACATAGATTTACTTTTTTAACGCAATGTTTTTTGAATTTTATATTCAAAGCAATTCAATTAAATTAAAACTATGTTTATTTCAGTAAAAACAAAAATTTAATGAAACATACATTCATTTTTGTTTGAAACCCAGGGTTATTTTATATAGGTAAATGTATGATAAATAATTGCCCTATTTAATCAATAACTTATACAAAATATATGCATCTTTTTAAATTCTTATTGCTATCACGTCAAGATTTCGTGTTATGAAAATCTATTTATGAAATAGAATCTTCGCTGTTTTTATTAAAATACAATCAAAGTATCAAAACTCTTTACTTTTTAAAATTTTTAAGCTTTTATTTATGTAAGTTTTTCGCTAATAAAAGTGGGTGTGCATTAGCACGCTTCTTGCGAATTAAAAAAAAAGAAACAAAGTGCTCACCGGCGGCGATGCCAAAAAACCCTGACCAGCGGGGACGTAGACAGTACTTTGATAAACAAAATTAATAAATTGGCGAACCCTTAGTTCAGCTGGTAATTTTGTTTTCATTTAATAACTCTACTGGATTTTGTTTTGTAACAAAATGGCCACTGAAAATCTTTTGGAGAATAAAAATACCTACAATACGAGGTATTAACGATCTCTGGGACTTTTTTCATCTTTAAGTTATAGCTTGTCAAAGTATCTAATGTGGTTGAATGGAACGTTTAGCTTCGATTTGACGTTTCTTATTTGCCTTTGGTTTTTGTGTTGTGGTGTACAAACAAGTTGGTTGAATAATGTTTTTATTAAACAAAATTCGCTTTTTTCATATTAATATTTTGTCCATTTAAGAGCAGAATTGTAAGCAACAGGAAGCAGATAGAAAGACTGGTATGGTAAAGTTGATGGAGGAAAATCTTGAATTTGCCAAAGGAATCTGTTCAAAGCCTGTCCTTACAAATAATGGGATGAAATGTCTGTAGAATTGAACAGTTTGGGTCCTCCGCAACGGGACTCAATTAAGTGGTAAATAGAAAGCGTTTTAATTTAATTATTTATTTAATGTTTTGTTTATTTAAATAACTCTTGAAGGTATGGGCTTATCTCAAATGTAAAATTAAACTAAAAAAAAAATACTCAAAACAAAATTGAAATGACTGCAACTGGTGGTGGTTCTAATCAATTAAACCGATTGACAACGAAGAAGTAGTCAGTCGTCTCATGCATTTTTCTGCGTGTGTTGATCCTCCAGGAGTTGAATTTGGTTTGGAATAACCAAGGTTTGTGACTGAAGATAATGAAGGAGCCGAAGAAGTAGTCGCAATGCACACTGAAAAAGTGGTCGTTGTGCAGTCACCGAAGCCCGGTCGGTAGACGTCATCATACAAGGAAGAAAATGATAATAAAAAAAAAACAAACTAAAATTTAAAAAAAAACAATTTTTGGAAATTGATTAAGCAAAGCAAAATGTTATTAATTCTTATGATGCAGTGTGATGCTAATGTGTTATGTTTTTTAGACTAATAAGTGAATATTGTGATATGTGATTTCTTTCAAGTTTATAAATGGATTCTGTACCTATAGTCCAGTAACTTTATACATCAGCGTTTGCGTTAGATCCGGTAGTTCTGATTTTTTGATGAGTCGTTTATGATATTGGCCTCATGAAAAACCCAAATGGTCAAAAATCAAAAAACCCGCGAAATGTTCGCGCTTTTTTTAGTTATTGGCAATCTTAACCCCAAAGGATTAGTTTTTCGACTATAACTTCGCTCTACGATTTCAAAGTAATTAAATTTTCTTCAATTTGAGCCCAGAACCATCTGTGTAGATCCAACAGTTTCGAAAATACAGATATTTAAAATAAAAATGGTACTTATCAGCGTTAATAATAAAAAAAATAGTTAAATCGAAAAAACTATGTTTTTTTCCTAATTTTGAGTTTAAAATGAAATGGTTCAAAAACTATTGACTAAAACAACTTTATTTAAAAAGAAAATTTAAAAATGGATTGTGGGCTTTGACAAAAGGTATAGGATCTTATTCTAAAAATTTCGTTGGATTTTTATGAGTCGTTTTCTATTTCAAGTCAATTTTTTGAAAAATTTCTCCTGGCAATTAAACGGGGGATATAGACTACCCCCTCCAGAGGGATTAGTCGGAAAACTAATCCTTTCGGTTTAAAATTGCATATAACTGAAAAAAGCTCAAAAATTTCGCGTTTTTTTTATTATTGACCATTATGCGTTTGGCGCTCGAGTTCGAAAACTTGAGTTTTTCATGAGGCCAATATCATAAACGACTCAGCAAAAAATCAGAACAAACGGATCTAACGCAAACACGCACTTCTATGAGACGACAAGGTTACTGGACTACTAGTTACTTAAGCGTTTATAGCTTTGTATGAACTTTTTTATTGTTTTTTAAGTAGTTAGTTGACCTATTAATATGTGATTTATGTTTCTATTACTTTACTTTCTCTTTTACTTTTGTTATGGCTTAAGTGAATGAAAACATACGATTAAATGATAAAACTGTTGCTTTTTAATTTTTTATAAACTTATTTCATTCATTTTGCATAAAACTTGCTATTGAATCCCGTATTCGACTGCATTCAGCTTGCAAAATCACCTATCACTTCACGTATTGCAAGAACATTTTTGGGAACATTTTCGCTTTCTTCTTCGATGAGTTCCGGATTTCCTATTCTATATTTCACACAAATATTTTGGAATGCTGCACATACGTTAAATATTTGTGTTGCTTTTTTTGCGGTGTAGTGCAGTTAATGGGCTTGCCGATTTCCTACGAATGGGAGACATTTTGCTTCGAGGTAGTTTTCCGATTAGCAAAATGTCTCCGATTCGTAGGAAATCGGAGAGAATTCCGCTCCGACGGTTACCTCGCTAGGGCCGATTATTTCGATATTTCGACCCTGTGCACGTTTTCTATTGAAGGTTGCTGGAAAAGAACTCTCTTCATACGGTGTAATTGTACGGTGAAAGACGATATCCTCCGTCCCCAAGAATGCGAAAGTCGGTTCTTCCATTTCGATAGCCACCTTCTTACTTCGCTTTTGATTATTGTGATGTATTCCAAACGTTAGCATCATGTGAAGACCCTGGATATTTCGAATTTACATACCTGATGTACATCAAGTGATCACAAACCTTTGAAAAAAGGAATCAATTAACATTGTCTATTTCCTTGACAAAAAAAAAATACTAGAATAATAACAGAATAATTTTTTTTCAATTCAAATATAAAATTGAAATTAGCAATTAGCAGTTTATAAAAAGAATAAATAAAATTTGGCCTTGGTTAGAAACCGTCTGCCAGATGCCAACTTGTTTTTAATTGCTTAATTTCAGCATAATATAAAAGCTATAACATTTATGATTAATAGAATATTGCATTTTAAAACCGTTTTTTTTTAATAAAATAATTTTACATTGATCTGAAATTTAAAGATGTATAGTAATAAAATTCGAAATTTTCGCAGCTTTATATGTGATTAGATATTAATCTCACATGTGTGTATGTAAATATTTATAAGAAAAAAATATTACTTGCTCACACAAAAATGGATTTTTATTAGGTATAAGATATTATGTACGTATATTGAATTGTATGTGATGCAGAAAACCAGTTAAAATTCCAAGAATTTTTCCCTGTACTGTATGGTTTCAATGCAATATTGGGCCAGAAGTTTCCAGTTTTTTCCATTTAAGATACTTATTCACCCTTATAGGCGTTTTACTCTAACGTCAAATGTCATTTTCAAAAATTTGTATTACGATTGGCGTTACGGAATGGTTTTGCATGGCATTACGCCTTACTTTGAGAGGAATGTATTTTTTTTGTGAGGAAAATGTCACTCGACCTCATTATAACAGACTGGCGTTAACGACGTCAAAACGCTATTTTTTGTCGAACACAAATTTTTAATCTACTGGCCGGTAAAATTCACTAAAATGTAAGTTTAATATGTAGTTTTTTATAAATTTGTATTTTATAAAGGGTGAAAATAACAAATCCAGACCAAATGAGACGTCTCCTGGAGTTGATGGAACGACATCCATCACTCGCAACAAATTTTCAAAGAGGAGGCTCACAAACTGAGGAAATAAAAACAAATAGGAATCGAACAGAAAAAGAGTGGCAAAAATTATAAAAATAAAATCAAACGTAGTATTTTTATATTCATTATAAGGGTATTCATGCAACGTCGAAAACTTTAAGACGTCGTAAAATCGTAAAGTTTACCATAGACGTTTCATGAACGCCCTTAAAAACTGTTTGCGTAAAATAATATCCTAAAAGATGTGGTAAACCAATCAGCTGTTTAGTAAACGTTGGAGTTTAAAACGTATTTCTTTAATTTTAATTTAAGTAATTTGTTTAATATGCAGTTTGAAGATGTCAAAAATAAATACCAAACAAAAATTGTTTAATGATATGAGCAAATTGCTTAAAAAAAATATTAATTCTTGAGTTATTTGGCAAAAATCATTGTGTGCTAAGCATTTAAGTGTAGGTATTTCTTAAAATTAAATACTTTTAACCTGTGCAGTTCGAAAACTGCGACATATTGAACGTCATAGTACCGTATTACAAGAGTTTAGGATATTTACGAAGTTTACCATCTTCGTTTAGCACACGAATTCGTGTCTTAAAGTTTACGATTTGTTGAAAAAGATTTTCCATACAAATTTTGACAGTTCGTTTAAGACGTCTTAAACTTTACGATGGTTTTAAGACGTTACATGAATACCCTTTATGTTTTAACAGGTTTGGTTTGATGCAAAATTAAAAGTGAAGCAGAAACTTCTTCATAATAAGCAACAACTGGAAGCTACAGGAGGAGGACCATTCAGACAAAAAATATTTGAATGAGTTGGATCAAGCAATTACTGATCTCCTTGGCCTAAGCAATGTTGTTGACCCGGAAGGTAATGTTTTCGGTGGTTCAGTGTTGACACCAGTAAACGTACCAACTGCAACTCTGACGACACCTACAATACCATATATAACAACAGATGAACTGAATTCGTTAGGTGAGATTGTTATTGGAGAGAAGGTTAATAAAAAAATTCTAAATCAGGATGATTTACCAACCACAACTCACAATCATTCAAATTCGAACGTTGTGCCAAACTTCAACCAGATGTTGGAAAAAACAAACAGAAGTCCAAGAGGATCTTTACCAAGAATTCAAGCAGTCATTAAATAGAATCGAAAATCATTTAAAAGAAAGTAAAAGGTATGAGAGGAAGCGGTTCTATTTAGAAGAAGAAAGGCTCAAGGAGTACAAAAGAAAAATTAAAAGAGAGGAAGAGTACCAGATCAAAAAGCACGTGTTAAAACTATTGGATCTAGAAGTGAAGAAAAAGGCAATTGGATATTCAAGCCTATCGGAAATTCCGTGGGAAATATTTTCCCCTCGGAATTATTCGAACTTTATTTTCGAAGAGTTTGACAAGTAATTTTGGTGTCAACAATAAAATAATGCAAATAATATCATATTTTTTATTAATGGAAGAAATAGAGCAGAGAACGAAATGAACAGAAATTAATAAGGCGAAATTTAAGGGATCACTCAAATCCTTTAGAGCTACCACAGCCACTTTTTCCAAAACAGCTTATGTTGTTATGCCTTTTTGTCGTTCTTTTGTTATTCAAGGAGTTTTAATTTCGTTTTCGGTGTTTATTCAGCCTTATTGTGAGTTTCACCCGAACAACATTTCACCCGGAAATTTTGACATTTCACTTTCCCCCTATTGTGAGTTTCACCCGAAAAATGTTTCATGTTCGAAAACTTACCCTTATTGTGAACTTTCATTTCGGGTGGAATGTAATGCCATTGACAGCTTAAATTTTCACTTATTTTTAGTAGGCGAACTAGAGAATAATAAAGCGGAAAATGTAAGTTTCTTGTTTATATTACTAAAATATGAAAATTCATGTTTTTTATTATAATTCAGGAGCAAAACAATAAATAAAATTCAAAGCGATATGCTGCTCAACAGAATGCAGGAGGAGCCCGACATTGCCAAGGGTTTTACCAAAGCAAATCGGGAGAAAGTGGTTGATTTTGGAAGAATCTTACCTTAGAGCTAAACAGTGCAGGACCGCCAGTCAAGAGTGAGTTTGAATGGAAAAAAGTAAGAATTAGGTTTTTTGTGTATGTTACCGATTGAAATGAAAACATGTAATTAGGTTTGGACAGACCAGAAGCGCTACGTTCGAAAAAAAGGCAGCATCAAATAAAGTGCATCAAAAGGGTACAGGAGGGGGGCCCAACAAAACACAAAAATTTTCACCTTCGGAAGAGACCATAATTCAACTCGTTGGAATGAAAGAAGCTGTGGAGGGAGTTGGCACATCGCAGTCCTTTGGGTTGGCGCGTCCCCAAAATGTAAGACGAGGGGAAATACCTAGTGCCATACCAAGCGAATATGAGGTTTTATTGGACATGAATGTACAGTGCGATGATGCATGTTCATCTGATGATTCTCCTTTTCAATCGGAAATCATGCAGGAAAACAACAACGTACAGGCAACTCCTCTGACATCTCAAGCCACAAAAAAAAGGAAAATGACTACCAGCGAAGTCGTTGTAGAGGAGCTAGAGACTCAAAAAATACTTTGTGCCAATGTGAAAGAAGGGATTTCCATAATGAGAGACCACAATACAGAAGTCCAGAGCGGCATTAAAAAGTTGTACCGATCCTTGGACCGCCTAGGCCTAGGTGATATTAACAAAGATTTGTTGAAAGAACAAAAAAGGCACAACAAGGAATGGAAAATTTTCGTAAGTCTGAGATCGAGAATAAAATTGAGAAAAATCGTAAAATGTTAGAGCTGGAAGAGCATAAGATTGAAATCATGCGAGGTAGAGAATCTCATGGCTCAGCATTTTAATGTACAAATCATTTGAGAAGACAATATCTGTGAATTTTTTACCTACCTGATTTACCTTGTAAGGTAGACTGAATTCAAAATAAAAACAAAGAATTTGTTAAGCTAGACATTTAAGTGAATTTAAAATTCAATTTTTTTTTTTAAACAAGAGCTGTGAATTAAAGTAATTTTTTTTTAATAAAAACAATAAATCGATATTAAAGTTATGACAAATTTGGTTTTATTACAATAATACATTTAAAATATAAAATTAAAGAGAATTTGCAATGTCTGCGCGAATGCGCTGGCTAATTGTCATATAACTTGACCTCACTTCATCATTGCTCACTGAATCCATCGAATTGATTTCTACATCCTGCGTAGAATTTGAGCAATCTAGGTAACTTTTAAAGTGTATGCATATATTGTGCAGAGCCGCGCAAACATAAATGATTTTAACAGCCTTTGTAGGAGCGTAGTACAGTTCCCTTGCACTCAATAAACATCTCCACCAGTTTTTAAGAACACCGTTGGTTCTCTCAATTATGTTCCGACACCTCGAGTGAACTTTGTTAAATTTTTCTTCAATTGAACCACTATCAGGTGTTATAAGGCGTTAAAAGCTACGGTTCCAAGGGGTAACCAGCATCTCCTAGAAAACATTAATTTAAATATAAAATCAAAACGTAGTTCTCAAAAATTACCAAACAGCCAAACATTGCTACCATTATGCAAATAATCCTGCTCCATTTTTGCTCTGAGCTCACTAACATTCCAAATGAACGAATCGTGGCAGGCTCCGGGATGCGTTGCGTTAATGTAGCGAATCTTTAGTTGACTGTCGCATACCTATTAAATGATAAGTAGGTAGGTATTTTTTATTTTAGAATACATATACATATATATATATATGCACACAATGTATGTATATTGAAATAAAATTAACTTACAAGTAGTACATTCAGACTACAATTTCCTTTTCTGTTATAGAAAAGATGCTTGTTTGATGAAGGGGATATGATGTTAACATGTGTTCCGTCAATGCAGCCTACAACACCGGGCAGCCTGTACTTACAATAAAAATGTTGAGTGATAATTCGTTGTTCCTCCGGTGTTGGCCATGTTATCCATTGCGCGCAAAGTGCCTGTTCAAGAACCTCCAGGACCTCAGTGAGCACCAGGCTAAAAGAGGATTGTGCCAGGCCTACATTGTGGTCTTTGCCTACTCCTTTTTGGTAACCGCCCTCTGCAAAAAAACGTAAACAAGCTGCGAGTTTCACAATTGGTGGTATAGCAAATTTTTGTTTCGCCGGAGGAGAGGAGCTGGTAAGAACCTCCAACAAATACTTAAACGCTGATTTGTTAAGCCTGTAGTACTGATGAAATCTGAAAAAATATGCATAAATTTACTTTCACAAACATAAAATGGATTTTCATTCATACAACGAATCACGCATCTCTAAAGGATTAGAGTTATCCCTCAAATTTCGTCGAAGTGCTCGCTCCTTAATCATTTCTTCTTCTTCAGACAAGATATGCAGCGCTATGCTTTGCATATTTACCAAATAAATATGAAAATATGCTTTCTTAATTAAAATAGAACACCCGCATGGAAAAATGGCAAGTTTTTGGCAAGTTGAGGCGAGGCCCTAGCAAGTTTTCGGAAAGGAAAACATGGACGAGGAAAACATGACAGACCCCTATTAGTGCCTCGCTGAGAAAATTTATTTAATAAAGTACTGGTGAGGCTCTTAATGGTAACTAACTATGTGAAATCATCTTACTAAAATTAATAAAAGCAGGATCCTATTATATCGTAATAAAAATCTTTCTGTGTTAATTAACTGTGCAAATTTCAAATAAGGATTGGGAATCATCAGTGTCAAATAGTAAAATCGCAACTGCAGACAAAACAGAATAAGACATAACCACAACTAATTTTGATATTTCTCAGAAATCTGTTCTCAGTTCTTCTACCTGAAAAGCAAGTGCAAACAGACTCACTGAACAGCAAGCCAGAACAGTTAAGAACAGAAAATTTCTCATTGAACTTGTTCTTTTCTGTTCTAAACTGTTGCGAGGATCCTCACTGAACTCACTGAACTTACTTATGAAAATAAAATTAAAAATAAAATACAATGGATTCGCGGTTAATTATGTAGTGAAATTAGTGAACTTCTATCATCTTTAACAAGAAAAAACGTGTATTTGAATCCAAATCTAGCAATATAAGCAACATAAATCGCACCGCCACAGAATCACAAATGATGACATTACCGAGCGCTGCATGCTTTTAAACGGGTGTAGATGCACACAAACGGCATGAATATAAGGACTATAAGAGCTATGTTTTAGACAGGACCAACCAGGATGACCATCAGTGTATCGGAATGCTGTTACGTGGTAAGTACACTGAAGTCTTCGAAGCAACATTCTTCCATGGACATGGACTAGCCACGACAACGATCATTTAGAGTACAACCAGGGTGGTGAGCATCCAGGAACTGAATGTCTATCTAGATAAATATAATATAGAGCGACTGACAGGTTCTAGCTTTGACCCCAAAATCTGAAATGGTTGAATGAAAAACCATGTTAGGGCTTAGGCAGAATTTAACTGACGAGGCAAAAAGGTTCATAACTGGCGAGGGCCTAGTGAATGCCTATAGTAACCCTTGCTAGACCCTTGTTAGTAACTATGAAAAACTTGTCAGGGCCTTATTGAAAACTAGATTCTTTTTCCTGGCGGGCAATTTTATGCACTTTATGTCCTGGAAGTTTGTATTTCACGCACTTTGTCAAAGCAAACATATGTTTTTTCGAAATGTCAATTCTGATTCAAAGTGAAAAATCGTTCGGGCGAAACTCACAGTAGCTTTTAAAATTCCGGGCGAACAAAAAATTTTAAGGTGAAATACTTTTCGGGTGAAACTCACAATAAGGCTGATTGTTTTTGATTCTTACTGTTTAGTGTGTTTTTCTTGTTGTGCCTCTGGTTCTGGTGAATTGATAAGTATGTCCATTAGAACGTTCTCTTCAAAAGACTTGTCCTTTAATACATCAGCAGAACGGTTGGGTGTTGATGAAAATGAAAAATTGTATTTTTCAGTTTTTTTTTTATTTTGATCAACGTCAAACTTTCATTTTTTTTACTGCATGAAGGCAACCCAAAAGTAGAAGCATTTGGACACCCTTCAACCGATTCTTTAATTGCACAAATTCTTATGATAGTTTTGTCCAACGAACTGAATTTATACTTCTTGTTAGGGCCTCCACCAGGTGCTTTTCTTTGTCTCAAGTTGTCAGAAATTTTTTTCCTTATAAACATTTTTTTTATAAAGCCAAACCTTAAATTAACTTGTCTAAAGAAAAACATCAATAAAAAAATGTATCATTTAATTTTTTACATTCGGCAACAGATTTTATCGGTGGGCCCAAACAATTGAGATCACTTCTCGCCTGGAAAAATGACGAAGTTTTTAGCAAGTTTAGGCAAGGCCCTAGCAAGATTTTGGTAAGGAAAGCCTAGACGAGAGAAACATCACAGGCCGCTATTAGTGCCTCGCTGAGAACATTTATTTAATAAAATACTGGTGAGGCTCTTGATAGTAACTAACTTTGTAAATATAATGAAATCATTTTATGAAAACTAATAAAACCGGGATCTTATTATATCGTAATAAAAATGTATGTGTCGTTGTTAATTAACTGTGCAAATTTCAAATAATTAAATTGAATCGGTTTGTCAAATAGTAAAATCTTAGCTGCAAACAAGTATGAAAATCGTTTTTTATGAAAATACAATGAAGCATTTAATTTAATAATCTTGTGAAGTATTTTCTCTTTTTAATATAATTACCATGTAGAATAACTAAACGAAATATCAATTTAAAACGTCTTTTCTTGGTAAAAACAGCAAAAGTTTATTTCCAACTGTATCATTCTGCTGGCCTTCGCGTCGTCAAGGAATTGTCTCCCGTCAGCAATACAGACTACAAGCAACTGTAGGTACCAGACACTGACTAAAATATTTGGAACAAATCTAGTTTTTACTAGTCAGGGCTAAGGCAGAACTTAACTGACCAGGCAAAAAGGTGCATAACTGGCGAGGGCCTAGCGAATGCCTGTAGTAACCCTTGCCAGACCCTTGTTGGTAACTATGAAAAACGTGCCAGGGCCTTATTGAAAACTAGATTCTTTTTCCAGGCGGGTTTCTTCCAAAATTCTTGAACATCTTCCTTGGGTCGTTTTATTGTAAATAATCCATTTGCAATATCTCTGTTTTTTTCATTAAGTTAATTAAAACGTCAATTTGCTTTGAATTTGATGAATTCGATCTTAAAAAGTAAGCCTTTTAATTTTATTTTATTTTTTTTTTTTGTAGAGACCAACTTACATCGCTGCTTCCGTTTTCAATTTCTCTCGTAAAATGACAGGGGAATATTCCGAGGGAAAAACCATTAAATTTCCCATACAAAATATGTTGACGATAGGTATTTTTTCCCTCTGAATTTTTCCCTAATTTCGAAAAATGTTCCCGATACCTATTTCTCGAATATGGGAAAAATTCCGTGGGAAAAGAAGTTCCCGATAACCCCAATTGAGGAACGTAAATTGAAACTGACTGAATGACTTTATAAATTGTGATTTACCATGCTTATGAATATACATACATATGTACCTTATTAAAAACTTTTCGAAAGTAAATAACATTACAACTATCTATGAAGTTAAATAATTTTGTTTTTATTTCATTATGGTTAGGTTCCTAACAATCTATTTCTTATATTTACAGCGGTTTCATTAATTTCTATGATTTCTTCAGCATCTGCATTTGACATATTTTCTAAAATGATAGAATTTTCAGTTATGGGCAGATCAGGGGCCGAATCGCGTCCTCCGTGAACGAGCTACTCGTTCACGGAATGTAGTAATCGTGACTTATGTGAACGTATGTGTGTAAACGTAAGGCAAATTTGGCATTATTTCCTACGTGAACGAGTATGCGACCGTGTACGTTCACTCGATTTGCTATGCGTCAAGTCTGAAGGTGACGGAATTGTATTTAAGTGGAATTTATTTGGGAAGAATGTGAGTAAAAAGTTTAATTTTGAATAAATAAATATATTTTAGCATTAACAAATAAATTAGCATGATAACAATTATTTTAGGACAAATTTCAACAAAATAAATTTAACCCAAAAGTCTATTTTGGCGGAGTATATGAGGGAGCATCCCAATTTGACCAAAAATCTTTTGCCAAACACATGTCAAAAGACAATATATAATAAGAGTTTTTGTGTCATAAATAAAATGTATCTATTATATAAAAATGTATGTGTTTTTTATGGACTCCGAAACCACCATATGATTGTGTCCAAAATTTCAGAAAATCTTACTTGAAAGTCCAAGGGTGACTGTGCATGTTTCGTCAACGTCGTCGGTCTAACAGTATGCTAGCAAGATGCAACAGCGCATGAATTTTTGAATTAGTTTCAGATAACACGGCAAGATTTGATAAAAATTACAGAAAATATTAGGTAGTAGTTCAAAATAGGTCTTACAGTTTGCCAACAAGTTGCAGGAGTTAATGCATTATAATCTCAGAAATAATGGGCCAGATACATTCCAAATACTTTGAAAACAAAAATTAAAAATACTTATTGATCAAATTTAAATTAAGTTTTATTTCTAAGTAATATTTTTGACAACTTTATTTGAGGGCGATACAACGTTGGCCGGGCTCCGCTAGTTTTTTATAAAATTTTTAATAAAATTAGTGACGAAAAATTGAATACTTTATATGATCACCCTTTGTGCGATTCTAGTAAGTTGTGTTTGTTCACCGTTGTCAATTTGCGTTTGTTCTTGTTGAGCACTTGTATCATAATTATGAAATGGAATTTGAAACTGAATGCATATATTGTGCATAGCAGCGCATACATTTAAAAATTTAGCGACTTTTATGGGATGATATCTCCCCCGGTCATTGTAAACTAAAATTCTCCAATGATCTTTAAGGACTCCAATAGTTCGTTCTACAATGCATCGGGCTTTTGAATGTACTTCATTAAACTTTGTCGTCTGAACCATCTAAAGGGCTTCTGTACGGTGTAATACACCACGGTTCTAATGGATAACCGGAATCACCTTTTTGTTATAATAGAATAGTTAGTAAACACGTCCGTCATAAATTCAAATAATATGTGCAAGTATTTTACCTAAAAGCCAACCATTTTCATTTCCGGTAGTTGCAAACCTTTGCTCTAACAGCTTTCGGTGGTCACAATGTTTCCAAACGAGGGAATCGTGCGCTGCCCCACCATATTTTGCATCAACTGCCCTTATCATGTATCTATGGTCGCAAATCTGTTAGAAATAAAATAACTTATATATGATGTAATGAATATATGCAAGATACTAACAATCAATACATTAAGGCTATGGAAACCTTTCCGATTAAGAAACATGTGTTCGTTTTCCGTTGGGCTTTGAAGGCCAATATGCGTTCCGTCAATGCGTCAATAACTTAAAATCAAAATGTTTTATTTACTTAAATATTTATTAATGATACACTGCCGGTCATAAGGTTAGAAGCAGGCATTTTTGAGAAGTAAAATCGATATTTCTCCCGTTACATGATGGATTAGAAAAAAACAACTATGGTAAATGAGAGACTATTTTGTTAACAACAAAATATAAAATTTGGCTATAAGAGAGATTTAGCTAACGGAACTTTTATGACAAATTGTTAATTGAGTCAAAAATATGCGAAAATAAATCGGGTCATTAGATTAGAAGCACATCGAATAAATAAAAATAAAATGCAGTTTTTTATATTTTGTTATTTATTTTAGCTTTTATTAGATTTTTAATAATGTGTGCTGCCACCAGCCTTCAAAATAACTTCAAAAATTCTATCTTTTAAGGATTTATAAAGAGATTCCAAGAAGTCCAGTGAAATCTCACTCCAGGCCAATTTGATACCATGAATGAAATGGAAAAAAAATGAATACCTTACGTGTAAGCCAGCCCCACACATTTTCAATTATGTTAAGGTCTGGGGAATATGGTGGCCAAGGCAGCAAGTGGACGTTTTGGTTCGCAATAAAGGATTTTACCTCTCGGGCTGTGTGTATGGGAGCGTTGTCCTGCTGAAAAATCCATGGAATTGGTCCAAAAAGCTCGCTTATTTTGGGGAATACTGATTCCAGCAAAGCTTTGTAGGTTTTCCCAGTTATTTTGGTATCTTGGACTACCAAGTCTATAGCGCCATAAAATGAAATTGAGCCCCAGACAATAACGCCTCCTTCTCTGCTATGGTGACGGTTTAAAAACCGCTCCTCTTTCCTCAGGTCATGGAAATAATAATTTTAACCATCTGGCCATCTAGGTTAAATTTTTTTTCTTCGGAAAAAATAACCTTCCGCTAATCATTTGTGGTCATTCCATTTTGCACATCCTAGCTCATGTGATCTTTCGCGAAACACAAGCGTTGCTTCTTCCTTGCGTCATTAAGTGGTGGTTTTTTCTTAAGCTTCAGGCCATTTAAGTGTTTAGCATGGCGAATCGTGCGTTTAACAGTGGATAAGCTGGCCTTAACATTAGCTTTCTCCCTAATTTTAGCTGCCGATAAAGCTGAATTTGACGCTATTCTAAGGATACTTCACGTTTCGCGAAGTGTTAAGGCAGAGGAAGTGTTTCCTTTATAATTTTTCGAGTAAGACGATGGATTTTTTAAATAATTACTGACACAATGATCACTTCGATTTATTTTTCGGGCTATAGCACGGCATGAAAAACCTTCAGAGCAATAAACATCTATTCTTGCTCTTTCCTCCACTGTCAAACATTTTTTCTTGCCCATTTTTATTAACACTCAATCAAGAACAATTAATTTATAAAATGTACCGTTTAAACCGAAAAAAAATGTGTTCACTTCACAAAACAACGTTGATTTGTTCACTGCTTCTAATCTAATGAACCGATTTATTTTCGCATATTCTTGACTCAATTAACAATTTGTCATAAAAGTTCCGTTAGCTAAATCTCTCCCATACATAAATTTTATATTTTGTTGTTAACAAAATAGTCTCTCATTTACCATAGTTATTTTTTTCTAATTCATCATGTAACGGGAGAAATATCGATTTTACTTCTCAAAAATGCCTGCTTCTAACCTTATGACCGGCAGTGTATTATTAAAAATTAAATTACCCCCAGGTATTTGAAACTTTTCAAAAAAGTATTCCTTGCACCTGGTTGAATCTTCTGGCGTAAACAATCTTTTTATAAATCTAAAAGACATAATATGGGTGCGTTTAGAACTTGATTTGTTACAATTTTAAACATGAATCTGCTACATTATTTTTTTCATTTTATAAATTACGTTCCGGTCAGCTCACGTAGGTCGCGATCCCGATACGTTCACTCGATTGACGGCTGACGTAATTTTCATTTGCTCGATCGCTCATCCGTTCACGGAGGACGCGATTCGGCCCCAGATCTGTAATCTATGCATTGCATATGCTATGCAAAGCAGAACAGACATTGATTATTTTAATTGCTTTTTGAGAGGTGTAGTGTAATTGCATAGCTCCGAGAAGACATCGAAAGCGATTCTTAAGAACCCCAATTGTGCGTTCATTTATGTTTCTTGTTTTAGAGTGCCTCATATTGAATGCACTTTATCTGCTTCCTTCTTGTGCTGATCTAAATGGAGTTATGAGGAATGGTTCCAAAGGATATCCTGCATCACCTAAAAATTTATTTTGAAAACAGATTGTGTTATTATAATTTTGTACTTGCCTAGCAACCAAGTATTTCGATCTCCACTATCGTAATTCCTTTGAAGAATCCATCGAAGATCACTTAAATTTCAGACAAAAGAATCGTGGCTAGCTCCAGGGTGCCTGGCATCCACATTCCACATACCTAATTCGCATTCGATGATCACATAGCTGAAAATTAAAACTGTATGATTAAAGAATTCAAAAACTTAATGACATAAAATTACGTACAAACATAGCATTTAAGCTGTAAAACCCTTTCCTGTTATAATATTGGTGTTGCTCATCTTTTTTTGGAGCCTGAATTTTGATGTGGCTGCCATCGATACATCCAATTATCCCAGGAATTCCTGCTTTTTGGTAGAAAAAAGCTTTTGCATGATTTTTGTCCTCCTCAGTATAGATAGAATTTATCCAACGTGGACAGAGATGGGCTTCCATTACATCAAGCATTTCTTTTAAAATAATGCTAATAGTTGGCTGCGCAATGCCTAAATTAAAATCGTTACTAACTCCTTTTTGGTAACTGCCTTCGGCAAAAAATCGCAATACAGCAGCAAGTTTTAGAATGGGCTGTACAGAAATTGTCCTTTTCCTTTGTGGAAGTTTGTCCTGCAATTCATTGAGCAGGTATAGAAAGGCATCCTTGCTCAGCCTAAAGTACATTACAAATCTGGAAATATTTGAAAACGATCTTAATAGAACATGTATATGTAATAAAAACTTTATTTGTACCTCTATCACTTACTTGTCTGGCTAATCTAGGTGCCGTGACATAAGGCCATGCGACATAAGGCCATATTTTGAAATATGGCGATATGAAGCTATCATAATGTGACATAAGGGCATATTCGAACAAACGGCCTTGTGACGCTTTCCTAAAGTGACGTAAGGCCATTATGGCCTTAAGATGCATATATTTCTTATTTACCCTAAAATAAAATCTGTAAGGGCAACAAGGGTTCATTTAGATTTTAGAACTTTAAATCCTTCATTTTATGCTATTAACTGATTTCAAATGGAAATTCTTGCATTACAAAAAAATCAGTGTAATAATTATAATTATAATTATGTTGATAGCAGCATTTGTCCTCAAAAATAAATGAAGAATTTTGGGTCTAAAAATTAAAACATCGCATGAATTTTTCATTTTCTTCTCTTCGGCAAAATTTTGTCCGCTATGTGATCACCAAATTGACCTTTTTTCCGCTACGCTTTTAGTGAAATAAAATTCGAATACAATATAGCGGAAAAAATTTTCCAAAGAGAAGATCAAGTTTGGGTGAGAAAATTAAAAATTCGTGCAAATTTTTAATTTCGACACCCCAAATTAATCTTTGAATGAAGTAAAATTCAAATGCAACCTCTATAGCGGAAAAAATTTTGCCGAAGAGAAGAAGTTGGGGTGAGAAAATTAAAAATTCGTGCAAATTTTTAATTTCGACACCCCAAATTAATCTTCTCTTCGGCAATGTTTTTTTCCGCTACTTTTTGAATGAAGTAAAATTCAAATGCAACCTCTATAGCGGAAAAAATTTTGCCGAAGAGAAGATCAATTTGGGGTGTGAAAATTAAAAATTCGCGCGAATTTTTCTTCTCTTCTTCTCTTCTTCTCTTCGGCAAAATTTTTTTCCGCTACGCTTTGAGTGAATTAAAATTCGAACACACGCTATTTTAAGAAAAAATACTTGGCCAGGGGAAGCTAAAAAAAATCGATAGATTTTTGCTTGAATCTTATTTACTTTTATAAGTTCTAAGTATTCCTATTATTATAATTTGAACTGTTGGCGTTAAAAATACTGCAAGCTGCAAGGAAAAGCTACGTCCAACAAAACTGTAAAAAAACAAATTTTTTTTTTTCGTACCGCGAGTATCAAAATTGCTTTAATATGGTATTATGTCACTTAAAGAAAGTGTCACGATGCCATAGTCAGCTATTACACGTTGACTCTAGAGTCATGACTCTTTTTTCGAATTCCTCTTTAAAAATCATTCTGTGAGTAGCGTGCTATTACACGCTGACTCTCTATTAATGACTCAAATTTGACAGTTCTCTTTTAGTTTTGTTGTCCGTGTTAATGCTCTTTGTCTCCGAACCATACAAGTATACATGTGCTCTCGACAAGAAACGAATTGAAATGAAGCGACATGGTAAAATAACGAACAAGAGAAAAGGAAAACGTCAAAAAGAGTCGCCGAAAATTTGGCCCACGACTCCCCAGTTCAATGATTTTCCATCTCATTCTTTTTCTCTTTCGCACTCATTACTTTTGAAAAGAGTCATGACTCTAGAGTCATCGTGTAATAGTAGACATATTTAGTTATGGCATTAAGTCGCAAAAAAATATGGCATTATGACACTTCACCAAAGCGTCAAAAGGCCATCCGTCACTTTACGAAAGCGTCATAAAACCATATTCCGAAATATGACCTTATGACGCATGGGATTATGTCACGGCACCCTAATCTAATCGATTAGATTTGGATCTAATTAACCGTCTCTCCCGTATTAAATTAATTTTTTTGGCCTCATCTCTTCTGCGTTGGTTACTTTCACCATCAATAATTTCATTTCTCAATAAAATATACATCGCAACACTATTCATTTTGCACTTTTTTTTGTACCTATTTAATTGAATTTAAATTACAAACAACAATTGTTTTTGAAAATAACGAAGAAGCAAAAATACATATATCAGCTGTTTTGTAGAAGGCGTTTTAATCAAAACGAGTGGCGTTTAAGGATCGCAATACCGACTCTTAAACGCCTTGAAAGTGACTCGACACAAAAAGCTACGATTCTCGTTCAAGAAAAACGCCTATTGTAATAAGGGTGATTGATTCAGTCTCACTTAGTTCTGATTTTTGAAAATAAACAAATCTTAATTCTTTTAAAATAGGGCATACAGATAGAAAGTGTAAGGGCCAGTTGTACAAATATTTGATCCGTGGTTCAGGAATTTTAACTCACCAATTTCGGCGGATTAACTGTGGTTCAACGATGGTTCAGGCATGTAATTGACTTTTAGTGCATATTAGAACCTTGAACCATCGTTGAACCTTAGCTAACCTGCCGAAATCGGCGAGTTAAAATTCCTGAACCACGGATCAAAATTTAAACCACGATTGTACAACTGGCACTTAAGATGTTTCTTGTTATTGTAAGTTACACAATGGACAAAGCGTTCTACGATTATTAAAATAAGGTTTATAATTTAACTCAAGAAGTTCACCTCTGATGCAGAAAATATTGGAGATTTCAAACATGCTGAGTTTATCCGTGAAATAGTTATATATAAGATTATTCAGGTTATATTACAGTCTCTGGTACATTGATCGACGGGATGAGCCTTTAGCCTCTTCAATTAGATCAGATCTTATCCTGGAGTCTATTAGTTGAAGTATGTTTACTAATTTTTGTTTTACAAATACTTCCTGAATATCTAAGGACTGTAAAGAATCCCCACACAATAAGAATATATCCCCCATTTTTGAAACCATCAGCCTATAGTATTTTTGGAAGACGATTATCCGCTGACGCAAGTGCTTTTAAAACATATTTAAAATACATTCTTAGAGTATATATATAGATAGGTTGGAGACCGGTTTCAAGAAGAAGCATGTAATTGGGAGCTGTCTGTGGTAAACTAAAAGTTTTTTTTCAGAAAAAATCGTTGTAACTTTTCTACTTCATCATATTGCTTATATCCCCAAGCTTGAGAGCCATACGTCATTATTGATCTTAAAGCAGCTTCAAAAATTTTAAATTTAACGCTATGCCCAACGTTGTTATTTTTAAACAGCCTTTTCCATGTTGAATTTATAGCAGCCATTGACTTTTTCAGCTTTATTTGGAAATGTTTTTTTGGGTTAAGATTGGGTGTGAGTATCATACCTAGGTAGTTGGTACTCATCCACAACATCAATGTTTTCTCCATTCAAAACCCATCTTTCATTTTTGCAATGCCTGCCTCTTCCTGATCTGAAAATCATAGCTTTACACTTTTATGTATTTATCACCAAATTCCCCATTTTGCAATACCTAGACAGTTTGTTTATCATAAGCTGAAGACTTTCTGGCGAGTTTCCAAATAAAACGAAGTCATCAGCATATAATAACATTTTATGGTGAGTCCAGCTACCTTTTTACCATTTGGCAAAAAGTCAATTATATCGTTTATTTATGAATAATGCAAACAACAATGGAGATAACAAACATCCTTGTCTTACTCCGCTAATGGTTCTGAACCACTCTGACAATCGCACGCCATCATACAGTTTTTTTTAGAACATCTAATACTTTGGTCGAAATTCCCAGTAGACTCAATTTGTAGAACAGTGCTCTGCGATCAGTACTGTCAAAAGCCGCTTTGAAATCGATAAAAATTGCATAAAATTTTATTCCGTTTTTAAGATAATAATCGACTATGTTTTGTACAGCAAAAAGGTGATCGATTTTTGAGTACCCTGCGCGG
Organism: Epistrophella euchroma; assembly: GCA_947049315.1. Lineage (NCBI taxonomy): Eukaryota > Metazoa > Arthropoda > Insecta > Diptera > Syrphidae > Epistrophella > Epistrophella euchroma. Next base: position 101,491,516 of record OX346246.1, read on the forward strand.
AAACCCGCTTGAAACTCAGTGAGTAATCCTTTTTCTTCTACCACCAGACTTCGAGCCTATTTAAGATAATACCTGTAAATATTGTACGTTTTACCAAGGTTCGATATAAAACTTATTTCTTTTTAACTGTCAACCGTCAATTATTTCCTTTTAAATTAAACACACTTTACTTCACTTCAAATATTTTATTAATCATCAATTTCAATAGTATGCAACTTAAACTCACTTCCGGATACTTTTAACTTCGAACTTTACACTTTCGCTTTCAAAAATAAACAGTGTCTGTGTTCAAAAAGTTTCTCCTTATACTACGTTTTCACCGACCACTAAACCGAGATTTAGGTAGATTTACCACAAATCTCTTCACAAATCCCGTGATTTACCATACAAATTTTAATCTCCTCAAATCAAGATTTGAAATAAATCTCATTTAAATCTTCATAGGTAAAATTCGAACAGACCTATTCCCCTATTCAGCGCAATACAAGCTGCTAAAGCAAACTTGCCATCTCACTTCCACTTCATAAGAAAAATGACCCACCATCTGCATTTTGAAAGGTTCTGTCAAAATTAATCTATTTTTTAATCTTTTTTTCTGGTGAAAACACTATTTGGGATTTATGAAATCTAAACGAGATTAACTTGCAGTGAAAACGTAGTATTATATAGTGAGCTGAGAGGTTCGAGACTCTACTCGAAAGTACTGGCACAATAGCCATCTAGAAAATTCCATTCCAGCTGTCAGATGGCGTTCTCTCCACTCGGGAATCTGCTCTCTTCCATTCAGCGCATTTTCCCCCAGAGAGAGATGGCGAGTTCTCTCGGGAATTTTTATAGATGGTTGTTGTCTTCGATAAGGGTATTTTTGCTCTTGGCTCTTTGTTTGTTCCGAACATGCTTAGGTGCTGATTTCATCGTTACAATATTTTAAGCAAAAGTGTAAAGTTATTTTTCAGAAGTTCAGTACGAGAAATGTGTTTTTTACAATTGAGCGGATAATGTTGTCCCAAGAAATGATTTCGCCTCCGTCAAATTGAAATTGAGCGCTCAGTGATATTTTATTTGGTAGGACACGTCTATTGTGTTTCATTTTTTTTTCAAACAATTTACATTATCCCTTTTGTTCCCTACCTTAAGAGTAGGAACTGAAAGGAATAGAAATCGAGAGAAATAAAAAATTAATAAATGTTGTCTGTGTGTTAGTTTATCTCGTTAATTGATTTTTAAGTTCAACTAGTGATTAAACTATTCAGTTTAGGAAAGGTTGCATGTGCTCGCCAGCCTAATAATCACTGTAATCTTAGAAATCTGAACCTGCCTATAATATTTCAAGTTACTACTTTTTCATTTCATTATGTTTTACATTTATACTGTTATACAAAAACATGGGCAGCTCAAAATTATAACAATTCCTCAAATTGCTTCAACTTCCTTGTATGGAAGCGCTATCCAGTGTATTATAGTCCCCTTTCACACAGGGCAACTGAGTTGCCGGCAACAATTTGTTCATAGGCGAGAAGGGCAGGAAGAAAGAGGGGAAAATGAAATCTCCCCGGTCAACAAATTCAGGAGATTTTTTTGACGTTTCTCTTCACACTACGTTTGTGTGCGTTGCACCAAGGTAGTTTAAAAGGAAAATAAAGATCATCTCCGGGTTTTTGTTGCTTGCGTGTGAAAGGTACAAGAGATTGTTAAGGAGATTTAAAGAAATCGTCAAAAAAATCACCAGCAACTAGTATCTACGTGTGAAAGGGGACATAGAGATCAGTGGGCCAAACACGCACTTGCACACATACCAAAATAAATTGACATTTATTTATCATTTTGAAACAGCGTTACCACCAGCTGTAAAATCAATGTGCCATATTTTTTTGAAAAAACGCGCCAATTTACTTGCACAAATTTACTTAACCACAAATTCTTCTAAATTTTTCTAATACATTTTATTACGGGGTATAATACAACAGAGAAAAAACAGAAAAAAGTAAATCATTTGCACGAAGCATTGTCAAAAAAAATGTTTTTCTGTCCAGTCCACTTTTTACGGAATTTGGACCAATTTCCATTAAATTTTGTTGAAATTTGCTTCATTCTAAGTAATACAAATAAAAAAAACGTGCCTTATTAAAATTTTTCGTACCACCGTGCCACTAGGAAATTATCGTGTCAAAAAAGCACGATCTTGTCACTTCGGCAACGCTGTTGTGAATTTTTTCATTTCGTAGTCGTTTTGTTGTGCAAATAAAGTCAACTTAGCAGGACACCCAATCTCTCTCAAACAACATTTATTTTTATTTTTTGCGTAACTAATTAGCAATTAAGTAATTTTCAACATAATAGCTGCGTTTTATTTTCTACGGATCTGGATCAGGATCACTTTACAACACGTAATACAAAAACAATTCGGGATCCTGCTCTCTATCTATTTCGAAGATTCAAAAATTAATTCTTACTTTGGTAGGTAGATGGCTTTCATGGTAAGGTAGCGTTTGTTGTAGTGCAAAGAAAAGAGACGGGAAACTACTGAAAATAATTAAAACGTAAGTAAAAAAGAGATGGTTATATAACACTGCTGTCATTGTTATCCATATCGTTTTATTTTCAAGGGATGGTTCTGATCCAGATCCAAAGATAATAAAACACGGCTAATATCCAACACCGGATCGATTTACATAATCTTATTGTGAGAAGTTTATCTGCTAAGTTGACGTAAGCTTAGAAGGACACCCATTTTTCCACAGACCAACAGAACAATTAATTTTTTTTGCGTAAATAAAACAAATAATACTAACAACAACGGAAAAAGTGACAATAGTTAATACAAAAAGTTTGAATATTAACTAATTAATTTTAATGCAGAAAGCACAACAAAACGAATTACGAACTGAAAAATTTAACAATGACGTTTCGATAAATGTCAATTTATTTTGGTATGTGTGCAAGTGTGTGTGCGTGTGAAACTTTGTAAGTGATACCAAAACATATATTTTCTGATTGAATAATGATAAAGGCTTAACTACATTCAACTTACTTTTGTACAAAAATGAACTAAATCTTTTGTCTTTTTCCAACGCACAACTCATTTCTATCTTCTTTCTCAAGTTTTACAAAAGTAAAAGTTAAAGCGCTCTTAACATTTAGTTTTGTGCAAAAGTAAAACACCAATACATACAAAAAATCAATTTAAAACAATCGACTAATAGATGTCTCTGTAATGGGGAAAATGTGGCGACACTGTTCGATGGTGGCTCCTCTACCTTCTAAAATCAAATCAAATATATAGTTGGTGTGATAGAACGGCACCACATTGGTGACCCCGACGTGATCGGTAAGTTTTTTCTCTCCTTTCACAAAATCAAATGATCAGCAGAACACCCGTAAAAAACATCCCTGCCATGGCAGAAGGCGAGAACAACTCCAACCCCAACAACCAGAGTTTGCTAGACTACGAAAACCCTTCACTCATCGACACAAACGTCGATGACACATCCCTCAATGGTTCGCAAACTGGGGACACACAAAAACCATACACAACCACGGCAAGGTACATGGGTACTCAGCCGCTGACTAGTTCCGTACTAGTCTCTTCGCTGAAAGGACTAGGTATTTTATCCAGCGGGATTATGTTGGCTTCAGAGTAGAGATGTTCGTTCCTGTAGTGTTTCCGTCGCTGCCGGTCGAAGTACAGGCCGGTGCAAATTCTGAGAATTTTCCTTTCGAATACTTGAAGCTCCTTCATTGCTGTCTTCGAGATTGAAAACCAGACTGGGAAGGAGTAACTTATGACTGGTCTTGTAAATCAGTAACTTGGTTGGTTGACTTAGTCCTGTTCTTTTCTTCATCAATGGGTGTAGGCGGTGAAAGGCCCAGCTGGCTTTTCTGAGTACATTTCTTGAGTGTGGGTTGAACCTCAGCAACTCATTGAAGTGGATTCCTAGGTACTTCACATTCTGTTTGGCAGCTATGGTGGATCCGTCAGGGAGTCTCAAGACAAGGTTTCTGCAATTGGCTGCGGTGCGGCTACCTCTACCAGTTGAAGGCCTCCTGAAGCAGACAACTTCGGATTTGGAAGTGTTGATCCGGATGCCCCATTTCTTGTAGAAATTGAAGAGTCTGCTGATGTGGGCCTCTACTTTTCGGACAGCGATAAGTGGTGACATTGATGATGCATAGGTAAGCGAGTCATCAGCATATAGCAGGTTCTCGCATCCAATTGGGACAGGTTGATCGGATGTCATCAGGCGACACTGTTCGATGGTGGCTCCTCTACCTTTTAAAATCAAATCAACTTCAGGTACCGAGCCCACGATCCACACAATCCAACAGAATTCAAATATGATCATGCTTCTTCTTCAACGGATTCAACAAAAAGTCTACTTTTACGTCTCGTCCAAACATATTGTGCTAAAGAACATAAATTTCATTAAAAAAAACATTATTAAAGTATATCTCATACAAAACAGTTTATTTGCAAACATTGTATAAAGTTAAAAACTAGTAACATAATTAAATTAGTGTTAAAATACGAACAATAACTTAAAACAATTCAATAAAGTTGTCTGAATTAATTTTCAATATTTTTGATATAAAATTCCAAGTGTTCTGTGTTTTCTTTTCTGCCTCACTTCTTGGGACGTCAGATTCTGCTACATATATAGTTGGTGTCATAGAACGGCACCACAAAAATGTGGTGCCGTTCTATGACACCAACTATATATGTATGTATCAGAATCTGACGTCCCAAGAGGTGAGGCAGAAAAGAAAACACAGAATACTTGGAATTTTATGTCAAAAATGTTAAAAATTAACTCCAGCAACTTTATTAAATTGTTTCAAGCTCTTGTTCGTATTTTAACACTAATTTAATTGATGTTACTAGTTTTTAGCTTTACACACTGTTTGCAAATAAACTGTTTAGTATGAAATATACTTTAAGAATGGTTTTTTAATGAAATTTATGTTCTTTAGCACAATATGTTTGGACGAGACGTAAAAGTAGACTTTGTTGAATCCGTTGAAAAAAGAAGCATCATCATTTTTGAATTCTGTTGGATTAAGTGGATTGTGGGCTCGGTATCTGAAGTTGATTTTGATTTTAGAAGGCAGAGGAGCCACCATCGAACAGTGTCGCCACAATCACTCCCCCCCGAATGTCTTTTCAGCAGGAAGATTCAAAATCTGTTCGAACAAAGGAAACTAAAAATTGTATGAGTTTCCTTGAATCGAACACTGAAAAAACTACCCCGTTGGCATAGCACAAATAAAACGTATTCGTAAGCAAGAACAGAAAAAAAAATTCATTTCCTCTTTGTTATTTTCGCCGTTGCCTTGGCGCGAACAGCTGATTAATTTATCTCCCTTGCTACCTTTATTAAGATTGAAATAAAAATGATATAATCCTCTCATTCTTGCTACTTGTTTTCGATTAATATCCCACGATAATTCATAAGTCTCCAACCTCAATTTCTGCAAGTTTTGTCGACTACAGCGCCCCCAATTGGCTCGAGTGTGCCGCATTTTTTCTGTTCCATGAGAGTACTATAGATTTTATATACAACTAGCCGATAAAACCCGGCGTTGCCCGGGTCTTCTTTAGTAAAACCTTATGACAACCAAATATCGACCAAAAAGATGATTTAAAATCAGCACTCGAAAAATGTTCAGATTAAAGAGCGCTACACACCATCCATGTTACTTGTCAGGTAACATTGACTTTTTTTGTCAGATAACCATGAAAATAAGCCACCACACGTATCAATGAACATTGACAGTTAGTTTGCTCAAATTATGTGTGTGGGTTGTGTGGGCTTGCATTTGAATAAAAATGTAATGAACCTTATTATGTACCTACCTGCTTGCCTATAGTGTAATTTTAAGACAACTTTGAAAATCAGACGATTTGTATGTTATGTTATACCTACCTCTTATTACCCCCTAAGGAACGAACGACTGTGAATTTTGTTAGTAACCACTTGACAAAGAAATTAATAATTTATCAATGAAATGTTAAATTTTTTCTTCTTCTCTACCATATACCTACCATATTCTTAAAACGAAGCATTTTTTCCCAGCAAGGGTTATTGTCGTCTATAAAGAATAATTCCGTGCCAAAAAACCGGAATACATTTTTATCACCCCACCCATCACTTATCAACATCAAAAAAATTTAACCACTTGTACTACCTAAATAAAGTAGGTATTACCTAAAAAAAAAAAATTTTGAGCCGATTCTGGAAACCAGATCCCTCCTTGCGCACATTCTTGTCTTCTTGTGTTCCCACATTACATTTAATCTTCATTTAAAATCTCGAACCTTGAAAATCCGATCATTAGAACTCAAGGTGTAAATTTTGCTGATTTGAACGTAATAAGCACCCCCACATCACCTTTGCTTACCTACGCCCTTGCCTGTGTAGTTACTTAACAAAAAGAATTAGAAAAACAATATATTAGTGATTCAAGTGCCCCCTTACCCCTTATTGTGCACGCTCTTGCCACTAAATAAGTTCGTTTCCATTCACCATCACCAACCACCAACCTCCAAACTAACAAAAATTTCAGTCTTACCTTAAAATCCAACAATTAGAACTCACGTTGTAAATTTAGTCGATTTTCATGTAATAAGCATCCCCCTATCCTATTTACGTGAGCCCTTGATTGTGTAATTACTCAGAAAAAAAAATTGAAAATAATTTGTATAAGGGGCGCAAATGCCCCCTTACCCCTCCTTGTGCACGCCTTTTCCTCTAAATAAGTTCGTTTCCATTTACCATCCAGCAAACACCCACCACCAAACCAACCAATTTCAGTAGATACAAACATTTATTTCTGCTGCAAATATTATCCCTACCTTACTAACTCATATACATTCCCTACTCCACTCATTTCTTACTATAGAGAGAATTCCCTACCGTTGATGTTTTTTTTTTTTATATGAACTTTAACTATTACACAAAAATATCACCACGATTCGTCGCTGGCAAAACGTAAAAACAACTCTTACTCATTACCTCGCTCCCACCTACCAGGCACATTGCACATGGTTTGAATTGTTTTCTTTTTCGATGAAGATTACTTACCCATCACTTATCTCATCAAAAATTTTCCCTAAAAACAAAAAAACAAAAATATTTCCTACCTAAAAATAAAAAACAACTTTTTTTGGGCCGATTCCAGAAAATCAGCCCCACAAAAATTTGGATTTGACGAACCGGAAAGTTACCGGTCAAATCCGCCTTCTGGCACAAAAGGCAATTTTCCATGGCAAAACAACTCTTCCTTATAAATAATTGAGCTTGAAGTAAATGTGAATTGAAGATCTATAAAACAGAATGTTGCAAGGAAAATATCTACATGCTTGATTTTAGAAAATTTCCATACGATTTTTTTTGTGGTAAGTTTTTAATTTGTTTATTATTCTGTATTTAACAAAAAATTTCTTTTCTGCTGTATCCTATAGCATACCAGATAAGTGAAATTTGTATTATATCTATTTTTTAAAAGAGTTTTTTTGTTTGTTTGTGAGTTTAGTGCATACATACAGCCAAACTGACAAACAAAAAAAGTTACTCTTTTATATAATAGTATAGATGATCAGTCGTTGGTGTGGGGGCCCGAGCCCTTCAAATTTTTGGGTCACATTCAATGCACGCTCTCGAACTCCGATGGATTTTCGGCGCCCACGTAAAATTTTGCAGCGTGTGATTTTGATATAGAAACCATGTAAAAATGATTTTGCGCCACAAATTAAGTTTTTATTGATCGGGACGCGGTTTAATAATAATTCATGTTCTGACTGACTGCATCTTTTTTGTTCAGGCAATATTCACTGTGCTTGCTAACATTGAATTTTTAATGAAGCATGTTTTCGTTCATTAAAATGTTCCTCGTGTTTACATCATAAAGAAAAAATCCTTTCATTTTAATCTACCCATCCCTTACTCACACCCTTGAAATCCATGTGTCTCTCACTCACACAAAAAAAAAACTTCATGCTGAATTCATTAAAAACCTAATGTAAACAGGCATTATGAATATGAATATTCACCTTAAAAGAAGAAATCAAAGTTAATTTAACATGTCAATTGAAAATACTCAACCCAAAAATTTCTCGGAAATTGTCGGCAACTCCGGGCAACTAAAAGTTGCCTAGTGATTGATAGGCCTAAGTTTCTAACGAGCTAACCTTATAAATATTTTGGTAGCACTTTAGTAAGAAAAAGAAGTGTCATGTTGTAATGACATTTCTGGTGTCCCGTCAGATTCCTAGTAAATTTTTTACCACCAACGTCCCAAAAGAATTATAACTTCAAAAAAACAAAAACAATATATGTAGATTCGTTCGATTTACCACGGTTGACCTGTGTTTTGAATCTATCGCGTTGGAACACAGGTCAACCGGTCAAGATAAGCTGGTGTATACTCCCTACCAAGTCATCTCCCCATATTCAAAGCAGGGGGAGATGACTTGGTAGGGAGTATACACCAGCTTATCTCCAAAATTTGGTCGGAAGAAAGTATGCCCGATGAATGAAACCTCGGTATAGTGTGCCCTATCCACAAGAAAGGAGATGCTCTGACCTGTTCCAACTACAGAGGTATATAAGTTTCCTCAACGTCGCATACAAAATCCTGTCATCTGTAATGTGTGCTCGCCTTAAGCCGTTTGTCAACGATCTGATCGGCCCCTATCAGTGTGGTTTTAGGCCCGGCAAATCAACCGTCGATCAAATGTTCACCACTCCGACAGATTTTGAAAAAAACCCAGGAGTTTCAAATCGATACACACCACCTCTTTATCGATTTCAAAGTCGCATATGATAGCGTAGACAGAGACGAGCTATACAGAGCCATGTCGCATTTCGGCATCCCTGCCAAACTCGTCCGCTTGTGCAGGATGACGATTGAGAAATCTCGCTGCTCCGTCAAAGTCGGCAAGAACACCACGCAACCCTTTGATGTCGAGAAAGGTTTGAGGCAAAGCGACGCGTTATCATGCAACCTGTTTAACATCGTTCTTGAAGCAATTGTACACAACTCGCAAGTCAACAACAGAGGTACAATTTTTCAAAAGTCTTTTCAACTACTTGCTTATGCAGATGATATTGACATCATAGGGAGAACGAAGCGAGCTGTTACCGGCACGTTTGCAAGTATTGAATCGGAGGCGCGAAAATGGGTTTGGCTGTTAATGAGGACAAGATGAAGTATATGCTATCATCGAGAAAGGAATCTCAACATCGTCGACTCGGGCAAAATGTCACGATGGATAGATACAACTTCGAAGTCGTCAAGGACTTTGTCTACCTGGGTTCCACTATAAAATCGCAAAATGACATCAGCGCAGAGATCAAACGAAGAATTACGCTGTTTCTTCGGGGTAAGAAGGCATTTGAGTAATAAAGCCCTCTCTAAGAGAACCAAGGAGACCTTATATAAGACCCTAATCATCCCGATCCTTCTATATGGGGCAGAGTCATGGACCCTATCAAAAACGGATGAGAATCTGCTTGGGTGCTTTGAAAGGAAGATTCTTCGGGTGATTTTCGGTCCAGTCTGTATCGATGGAGTATGGAGGAAAAGATTTAACAACTAGCTTTACGGGCTTTACAGCGACGTCGACCTGGTCAATAAGCTAAAAATACAGCGGCTAAGATGGCTGGGACACGTGGAGCGTATGGACACCGACGCACCAGCCCGACGAGTCTTCGAATCTACCCCTGACGGTCTGCGCAGCAGGGGAGGACCCCACCTTAGGTGGCGCACACAAGTGGAGAACGACCTCAACCAACTTGGAGTGCGTAACTGGAGGCAGCTAGCTAGAGACTGGACTGGCTGGAGGGGCTTGTTGGTTGAGGCCGTAGTCCATCCTGGGCTGTGAGAGCCATCTAAAGTAAGTAAGTAAGTAAGTAAGTAGACCGGTGTTTTGACCACTAGATCTGAAATGGTTGAATCAAAAACCACAATAGATGTCAGCCTTCCTATTGATTCACATCCACACTGTTATCGCGATCGCCACCACCATCGCTTAGGTTTGCGCAATGCTTTAGCCTAAAATTTTTTTTAAGAGGATATTTCCGACATCTTACCTGCTTGTACACACAAATGCCAAAAAAAAAATATTAAAAAATGAATTTGGATCTAGACAATGTCTCTCCCCTTATTACGCGTAGATACATAATTCTTAAGGTAAATACTGTAAACAGTGTTTTACTTTCTATACAAGGTACCTACCCACAGTACACATATTGAAGGTAATATATTGCGCATCTTCGAAAATTACAGTGACCTGCTTGTCAGAATTGACAAAAACAAAACACAAGTGTTTCCGAATCACAGTGACCCTAGTCCACATTTTACAAAAACAAAATACAAGACATGCGCAGAACTGAACAAAAATGAAAACTCGGAATATTAGATATCGCATGCAGAAGAAAAAAACATGATCACTGGAACGTAGACGTACGTCCCAGTTTAATCAAATTTGTGGGCCCTATATACTATATAGGGGGTGGCCCCGGCGCAGTGGAAGTAGTGCTTGACTGCTAACCTGGATGTGTGGGTTCGAGCCCCAGTCTAGGCAGCATTCTTTTCTATATTCCCTCAACTGAACGCCACCCCTGGGATTTAATGAGATAATCAAAACCTTATTTCTTAGTCCACTGTGCCAACAAAAATCTATCCTATCCTTCTCTTTCTTCTAACATTGCCTAATTTATAAGACCCTAGGTCTTACTGGCATATATATGTTTGTGTTGTTTTTTTTATATGATTATATAAAAGATAGATACACACAAATACACATAAAAACAAAACACCAGCTATAGTACATAAGTATTTTGGCCAACCGATTCGATTTTATAGAAAAAAGAAAAAGGGATTACAAGCAAAAAACATTGAAAAAGTTATCATTATTGTTTATATGGGATGCGATATCTATGTAACTCCTATTATATTACCTTCTATATGTGTACTGCGTACCTACCAGTCAACGATGCAGACGAAAACCATGGGTTCCTGAGGTCATTTTAAGTCGAAAAATTTATGAGGTAATTTTCTCGTTCGCCTATCATCAGTATCATTTTTAGTTGTGCTAAGATTTAATCCAATTTTATTGTGTAAAAGTTTCTACATGCACACCATGGGAGTCGAGGTCGTGTTCACTACGCATTCTACCGTTTATGACGTCACAGGTCGAGATGTGTTGTTTGTTTATCAAATGCATTTGGAGCATCAGCATTTTTATAAGCGCCTTTAAGTATGCTGTCTTTTTCCGCCTCAATTTTTCTCCTCCATAGTCCGCCTTTCACACAAGGCAACTGAGTTGCCGGCAAAAATTAGTTTATAGGCGAGAAGGGCAGAAAGAAAGAGGGGGAAATGAAATCTCCCCGGTCAACAAATTCAGGAGTTTTTTTGACGTTTCTCTTCACACTACGTTTGTGTGCGTTCAACCAAGGTAGTTTAAAAGGAAAATAAAGAAAATCTCCGGGTTTTTGTTGCTTGCGTGTGAAAGGTACAAGAGATTGTTAAGGAGATTTAAAGAAAACGTCAAACAAATCCCCAGACACTAGTATCTTCGTGTGAAAGGTGACATACCTTATTTCGATAGACTACAATTCGTAGTACGTAAGGGGGAGAGGTTGGAAGATCGGGAACAAACCAAACTATTAAGTTATTATTATTATTATTTATTGTTCTATTCATACTAGAATGTCAGTTTATTGGACAATAATTGATCAATATCCTTATTCCGTCAATTTAATTGATTTTTGAACAACAACAAGAACTTAAAGATGCTACCACCAATTGTTTACGAGTTAATTTATTTTTAATTCGTTTTATTTTTTTTTTTTGCTGGAGATATAGCTATATTTCAAGGGGTGCCATCCCGAAGAGCACAAAATGCTATTGTTACCAAAAAAGGGGAGATGTTTTTAAAAGGTTGTGTGCAACTCGTATAGTTAAAAGTTAGAAAAATGTTTTAGTTACTTTTATTAAATGTCTATTCTTGTATTTTCTTACTTAATTGTTAACACAACAAAGGTAAAAAAGACGAAGTCAAAAACAAAGACCCATTGCAAAATTGTCGGCTATTCCAAAACTTTTCGAGGCTATCATATGTGAATCATTAAGTTTTTATGTTAAATCATTAATAGTTTTAAATCAACATGGATTTACAAAGGTTCGTTCTACTGTCACTTTTCTTATTGAATTGGCTGATAATTGTATTGACTCATTTAAAAATAAAAGGCAAGTAGTGTTCACCGACTTCAGTAAGGCGTTCGATAAACTCTCGCATCGAATTTTGCAGAGTTGTAAAAGAATGCAGTATTTTGGTATTTCATTCTTTGAAATCCCATTCAATTAACTTCACCTTACGATTGAAATGAAATACTTTTTGTAAGTATTTGTACTTCAAAAAATAATTCCCAATCAATTTTGAAGTCTTTAATAATGCAATCATTTTATGCAGTTAAAAGAATAAAAGTTAAAAGAATGCAATACTAAAAGACTGCTTGAATTCTTTGAAGTCTTTTTGAAGTCTTTTACATTGATTGCATTCTTTTACAGTCTTTGAAGTCTTTTACATTGATTGCATTTTTTTGCAGTCTTTGAAGTCTTTTACATATTGCATTCTTTTTTGTGTTTTGTACAGCCGCGTGCGGAGAGTGTTATTAATTAAAAGGGTTTAAAGTAAAAGCATGGACTTCTCATCGGAAGATTATGAAGCTGATCCTAGTTTTTCTCCTTCAAATAATAACAGGACATTAAAAAGACCCTACTCTGCTCTGAATAAGGCTTACGAGAAGGAATCGAAAATAAGGAGGATTGAGTCCAGCTCTTCTAATTTAGCAACAGAAGTGGAAACATCCTCAGAAGTGACTTAAGCTTTTGCAGCTCTGATTAGATAATTTATGTACAGGTAGTAAATGGCTACGTATTTATGAGTGTTCTCTCATCTTCTGCGATATTTATACATTATGAATTAAACTATAAATTAATTTTATTTAGATGAATAGATGAACCGCTTTTATCATTTTCATTAAATCAATTCGTATCAATCTATCACAAATAATAATCATATCAAAAACTTCTAAACCATTGAAATCCAATTCGTTAACATTTTATTCATAAAATAGTTTTTATAATCAATTTTGAATTTTACAATTTTAAATGCATTAATTTTTAAATTCTATAGTCATTTTGAACAATTTACCTAAATATTTATTAATCTGTAAATATTACTAAAAATGTTTATATAGATTTCAAAATCGAAAGACATTAAATCAGTAAAAGTATTTCAAAAAGTATAAATATTCGCAGCAGTTAAAGTACTCTAAAAAGTGAAAAGACTTTAGGCAGTTAAAAGACTTCGAGCAGTTAAAAGACTTCATGGAAGTCAAAAGACTGCAAAAGAATGCAATCAATGTAAAAGACTTCAAAGACTGTAAAAGAATGCAATCAATGTAAAAGACTTCAAGCAGTCTTTTAGTATTGCATTCTTTTAACTTTTAGTCTTTTAACTGCATACAATGATTGCATTATTAAAGACTTCAAAATTGATTGGGAATTATTTTTTTAAGTTGAAGTACTGAGGTGAAGTAAAAATACTTTAAAATAAGTCTTTTTATTCAATTAACTGCAGTTTTTAGAGGCGGGTTATCTATAAAAAATTAAGAAAAAGATTTCCTCTAATAAAACTAAGTAAAACTTTATTTTATATATTAAATATTATAAAAGGTAATTAAATTAGTTTGGTGCGCTGAAGGCAAATCAGATAGTGCCTGGTTAGGTTGAAGACAGAAAAACGAATGGCGAAATTGTTAAGAAGATGAAAGCACATTGCCTCTGACAGCAAATCTCCTGCCAATGAATAGTGTTGCCACTGTTCATGTTTCGATTGGCCGCTGTGTGCTGGTTGCTGCCCGCTGCTGAGTTCGCCATAAGTTCAAAAATGAATGCATTCTTTTACATCTCTGGAATTTTGCTATTTAAGTTAAGGGAAATGGGCTTCAGCGAAAACTTTGTAATGTGGCTTCAATCTTACTTGTTTAATAGGTCATACTCAGTACTTTTAAATGGTTATGCATCAAAAAAATTTAACGTTAATTCTGGAATACCACAGAGCAGCCACTTAGGCCCTATCCATTTTATCTTATTCATCAATGACCTACCATCTGTTTTAAAGCACTCAAAGTGTCTTATTTATGCGGACGATGTCACAATCTTTAAAACCATCTCTAATACTCGTGACAGTGAAGAGTTGCAATGTAATCTTAACTCGTTTTTTGACTGGTGTATTCGTAACTGTCTGTTTCTTAACCTCGACAAATGTAAGACTATGAGTTTTTTGAGAAAACTTTCTTCTATTTCTTTCAACTATCGGTTTAATGGTGTATCAATGTCGCGTGCCGATGTTGTCTCTGTCTTAGGTGTATCATTTGATCACAAACTTGAATTTATACCACACATCAACTCCATACCGATTCAATTCTTGGATGGATAAAGAGAGAATCAAAACAATTTTCCGATCCTTTTGTTACTTAGCAACTTTTTATAACTTTTGTTCGACTCATTCTTGAATACGCTTGTCAGGTTTGGTCTCCTTATTATGCCTGTCATAAAGCCAGACTGGAACAGGTACAAAAACGATTCCTCAGATTTGCGCTCAGAGGACTAGGATGGGAAGACCCTTATAACTTGCCACCTTACCTCAATAGACTAAAACTTATTGATATCCCTAGCCTTGAGAGCAGGCGTTCTTATTTATGTTTTATTTTCATTGTAAAATTAATTAACGGTAGCATTGACTCTTTGCACCTTCTGTCTCGTATTAACTTTAACATTCCCAGCCGAAACTTGAGGATCTTGCCTGAATGTATACATATTTCAAACAATCGGACCAATTATGAACGATTTTCTCCATTAAATAAAATGTTTAAATTATATAATACTTTTAATAATCACTATATTAACTTGTTTGATCCGTCTACCAATTTTTCAAGTAAATTTAAATCTACTTTTTTCAACAATTTAACTATGTTAAATTTGTAAGCTAGAAAATTAGCTGCGTAAAAAATAAAATAAAACGATATGGATCACAATGATAGCAGTTTTATATAACCATCTCTTTTTTACTTACGTTTTAATTATTTTCAGTTGTTTCCCGTCTCTTTTCTTTGCACTACAACAAACGCTACCTTACCATAAAAGCCATCTACCCGCTTAAGTAAGAATTCATTTTTGGATCTTCGAAAAAAATCCAGATAGAGAGCAGGATCCCGAATTGTTTTTGTATTACGTGTTGTAAAATGATCCTGATCCAGAATCGTAGAAAATAAAACGCAGCTATTATTATTTAATAGCTATAGCTGTATATTTGTTTTTCAATATTAAAAAAATTCAAATGATATTTTCATTTACAACATTAAAACCTAGATGAAACTTAATTAAATGTTTGAGGGCGAAGTTTTTGTTATGTTTCTTTTTTAATAGTTTGATGCTACACACTTTGAAACATAGATGTAACCAAATTGTTCAAATTCACTTAAAAATATTCTTTCTATAACTCATTGTCAACAACGTAAAAAGTTAAAGTAATTATAAGTTATAGCAAAACAATATACATATATACCTATATTTATTATTCCTAACTCTAATGAAAACAGATCTATTGAATTATTATTATTTTTGCTTTATTTATTTTAACGTAAATGTAAAACTCATATCATAAAAAACTTAAACATAAAAGTAACAAATGTAAAACCTAAGTTATTTCGAAAAGCTCTTTTGATCGAAAAAACCTTGAAAAATATCGTTAAAAAAAAGCTCTTCAAGCATATAAAAGAACGGCCACTGGCCAATGTTTGACACAAGGCTGTTTCACAATGCGACGTGACAACGAGACGTCAGCGTGACGAGTAACTGGCTGAACAGAATAGAATGACGGAACTGAAGACGCAGACGGAACTGGAAGAGTTGTCAAAAAGTGTCGTACGTTATTTTTTTTACATGCCCACAATGCAGCTGTACAGCTTTGAAGGTATTTTGAAGAAAAACAAAAGAATATTATTGTGTACAAGCTCAGAATTCACATTTTTTGTTTCCAATAATTTTCCTTTTAATAAATAATTTTTTCGCGATACAAATAACCACAATATTTTTTTCCGACCCAAAAAGTTGTTTTTTTCTTCATACAAATTGAAACGTCAAAAGTGCCGTACGTCAAAAGTTAAAAGTTGGTGAACTCTTCCGTCTGCGTCTGCGTCTCCGTATGCGTCTACGTTCCGTTGTGTTCGCAACATTGAATTTGCGTGTATTCAATATTTTGACAGCTATTCCGGCTCCGTCTCCGTTTCCGTCTGCGTCACCATTCTGTTCAGCCAGTAACGCTTTCATCTTTTTCTCGTTATAACATCGTTCCTCAATTCACAATGCAGCGAGTTATTCACAAAGACAGCGTAGAATTATTCGTGTTTGTCAGTGAATTTGGGAAATAAAATACAAAATTTGAAAAAAAAGAAAATGAAAATGTTAAAAAAAATGCTTTTAGTACTTTTGGGAGTGTTTATTTACAAAAAAGCAAAAGGCAAAAAAAAACCAAAAGTGAGCAGAAGTCGGTGGGAATGTTGAAGACAAAATTAATTAGTCGCAAAATAAAAACACATATTTGCTCGCCATTATCGGTATTTTATTTATTTATCTACACAATTAATAAATATATGTAAATACAAATACAGATACGCTCGGTGTCCTCTCCTCAATTGTCAAAATGAAAATCGTCGTCTCGTCGCGTCTTTTTTTCAATTTTTCGAAATCATGGCGTGACGGGACGACGAGAAACGCTTTATTGTAAATACTCTGGTATATTCTCATTGCTTGAAATTGGTTTGACAGCTACGACGAGCTCTCGTCACGTTCACGTCTCGTTTCCTCGTCGCATTGTGAAACAGCCTACAATATCTTGCGACTGCGACCAGTTCGGCTGATCACATCAGCCTCTGCAAGCATCGCAAAAGTTGTAGCTACTAGTGTTTCAGTATACCTATACATACAGATTTTTATTAAATAAAAGCGGCGACTGCCTATATATTTATTATTTTAAAAAAACCCACACGTTGCTGTTTTCTTTTACTCGTCTACTCATCGTTGGTGCTTTACTTTCTTCCTCATTCTCTCACTCTCATCGCTCTACATTGGCGCCCATCTTGCGGCAAGAGTTTATTAATCACTCACACTACGGACAATCTGCGGAGAAGTAAACGTTTGGCTAAAGACCAAGAACAAATCACAATGGCGTTCACTGAAGAACAAATGCAGCGTATGCTTACAGCTGTCATGCAAACAACCATGCGCACGGGTAGTTTTAGCAGCTGTACGAGCCGTTTTAAAGGAGAACGAGATCCAGTGAAGGTCGAAGAATTCATTGCGACGGTTACATGTTTCAAAGACGTTGAGCATATAACGGAGGCTGATGCAATAAGAGGGTTCTCACTTCTCCTTGAAGAAGACGCTCGAAGTTGGTGGCAAGGTATAAAATCCGAAGCGAAAACATGGCAAGATGTAATTTCCTTGTTAAGAAACGCGTTCGCTCCTACAAAACCAGCTTATCGAATATATTCAGAAATATACGAACACAAACAAAAAGCTAAAGAATTGACAGACAATTTCATATGTAAAAAAAGAGCTTTGTTTTCACAGTTGCCCGTACCGAGACCAGATGAAACAATGATGTTAGATTTAATCTATGGCTTGCTACACATTTCGATCAGGGATGGCGTCCCAAGAGATAACATTACTTCATTTCAGGATTTAATAGAAAAAGCTAGAATGGTTGAGCATAGTATGGCTGAGAAGCAGCAGCATACAGAAAAAATTGCAACTAAAATACGCTGTACTTATTGCACACATGTCGGTCATACTATTGCGGAATGCCGAAAAAAGCAAAAAGCAGAAGCCGATGCAGCAAAACAAATAAGCTCACCTTCAAACCAAGGGATTCATTGCTATAAATGCAAAGCCCCAGGCTTTTTAAGATCCAATTGCCCGACCTGTAAAGAGTTGCCGAAAGGACCACAGAGAGTATCTTTCAATTGGATAAAAAACACCATCGGTAATGACTTACCGACGATTTCAATTATGTCACACGGTGAAAACGGTATAGCGTACCTTGACACTGCAGCTAGAACTAGTGTCGCTGGCCGACATTTATTCGAACACCTCCTTCGTAATGGAACAAAATTTAGGCAACTTGATGCTGATATTTGCCTTGCTGACGGTAGTATCCAGCAAAATGAAATTTGTATGACTACAACAACCATCATATTTGGAAACCGTTTGAGGCCAATTACATTTATTGCTCTGCCTAAAGCAAAAGACAACCGAACGCTTATAGGTATCGACTTCCTAGAAGAAAATGGCGTCGTCTTAAATCTGGGACAGAGACATTGGTATTTCCAAGACCAGCCGAAAAGAACTTTTGATTTCTTTGACACGACAAACACTGTGGTCTCACCATCTCAAACTATGCTAAAGGAAATACAAGCATATGGAGATTATGTAAAAAAAATAAATCTGATTTCGCCACTACAAAAAACACCTGAATTCAATACACTCCAGATTGAAGGTAATTTACCGACCCATGCTATTTATAGTCCAATAACACCAGTTCCAATGTCTCCTGATGACGATGAAGAACGTTATGGACCCGATCCATGTAAGAGTCAAATTGAAAACAATGATTATTTACCACAATCAATCCATAATATCTTTCGTGATTCACTCCGTAATGGAACAACCCCTAAACGCAGAAGCCAAGGAAAAAACTTGTTTCCAGAAATGCAAAGAAGTGAGGAACAGCAAAATTCTGACGAGTTCTTTTCAAGAATTGTTTTAATGTCTATTGACATATTAATACGAAAGGATGAAGGCAACAACCTTGGAAAATCCGAACCACTTGCTCAACCGACACCATTCGCAGAACACAGAATCAACACTGGAAATCATACACCGATCGCTACAACACCTTACAGACTTTCGAGTATAAGGAAAAAACAGCTTAAAGATTCTCTCGATAAAATGCAAGAACAAGGGATCATCGAAGAATGCGAGTCACCATGGGCAGCTCCGGTTGTTATCGTACCTAAAAAAGATGACAATATTCGTGTTTGCATTGACTACCGAGCTTTAAACAAAATAACTGTACCAGATCAGCACCCTTTTCCGAGAATTGATGATACTCTCCACGCCAAAAAAAGTACAAGGTATAAAACTACACTCGACCTACAAAGTGGTTACTATCAAATAAAAGTTGCAGATGCCGACGTAGAAAAAACAGCATTCACTACACCATTCGGAATGTTCTGGTTCCGAAGAATGCCCTTTGGCTTACGTAACGCTCCTGCTACTTTTATACGGCTAATGGAAAAATTTCGAAGTGGACTTGGTTCTGAAAGTGGATGTCTGTTAACTTACTTGGACGACATCATCATTTGCTCGAGCAGTTTCGCCGAACATTGTGAACACCTAACAAAAGTCTTTGAACGTCTCATACTATTTCAACTCAAAGCCAACAGAGAAAAATCCAAGTTTTGTTGCACAACAGTTAAATATCTGGGACATTTGATTACTAATAGTGGCATTGAAGTTGATCCCGAGAAAACAGCAGCTATTTCAAACCGTCAAGAGCCAAGAAATGTAAAAGAAGTCCTCTCTTTCCTCCAAACATGTTCGTGGTATCGTCGGTTTATAGAAAATTTTGCAGGAATTTCAAAACCACTGAGCAATCTTACCAAAAAAAATGCTACCTGGTATTGGGGAATTGAACAAAAAAATGCTTTTGAAACATTAAAGGCAGCTTTGGTATCAGCACCAGTACTACAGCAAGTTTGCGAAGAAAAGCCTTTCTACCTCAAGACTGACGCAAGTAGCTATGCTGTAGGGGCAGTATTGGTCCAGGGGGAGAAGGAAAATGAACACCCAGTCGAATATGTATCCAGGCTATTGACAGATGCAGAGCGTAACTACTCGACAACAGAACGTGAAGCCTTAGCCATCATCTGGGCAGTAAACAAATTTCGCGGGTATATTGAAGGATCCACTGTCACACTTCTAACTGACCATCAGCCTCTTAAATGGTTAATGAGCTTGAAATCTCCAACCGGCAGATTAGCTCGTTGGGCAATGCAACTTCAACCGTACAACATCGATATCAAATACACCCCTGGTAATACAAACAAAGTTGCCGATATGTTGTCAAGACCGCCATGTCAAGCAATTAAACATTGTAATGACTCCTGTGAGATCTGCAACGTAAGGATCGATATACCAGCCAGAAAAGCAAACAAAATTCGAAATGAACAACTTAAAGATGACGAACTAAAAGCAATTATAACATCATTCGAAGAAAATAATGAAAATTTACCCCGATGGACAAACAGAGGCTACATCATGAATAACGGAGTTCTGTACAGATATTCACCTGAATCCGAATCAGAGGATGCCCAGCTAGTAGTCCCTACTCAAGAACGCGCCGAAATCTTGCACACTTACCATGACATTCCCACAGCAGGGCACTATGGTGTGGAACGGACAATTGCTCGGATTATGGCACGATATTACTGGCCCCGTATGAGGGATGACATCACAAAACATGTTGGAAAGTGTCTGGAATGCCAAAGGTATAAGCCAACCAATAAGAAACCTGTGGGACTATTGCAAACGGTAGCAAGCAACCAACGTTTCGAGGTTTTAGCTATAGACCCATTCGGGCCTTTGCCGAAAACTAAAGAAGGTAATCAATGGATCTTCATAATCGAGGACGTTGCCAGTAGGTGGACCGAAATTTTCCCACTAAAAGAAGCAACAGCAGAAAATTGCGCGCTCACACTACTTAACGAAGTTTTCCTGAGGTATGGTACTCCAAGACGGCTCATATCGGATAATGGAGTTCAGTTTATATCCGCTCTCATGCAGCAACTAATGTTTTGGTTAGATATTCAGCATACACTCACTCCACTGTATCACCCAGAATCCAACCCGGTAGAAAGAAGAAATCGAGATATGAAAACCCAACTGGCGATCCTGGTCGGAAACGATCATACTACTTGGGATGGAAACCTAGCTGCCATCCGATTTGCTATGAATACCTCCAAATGCCAAAGCACAGGTTATTCACCCGCATATTTGACGTTTGGCCGTGAATGCAGAACAATCGATGACGTAAACAACGACTTAAGAATTATTGCTGAATCTGAGAACTTCATTTCGCAGAAGCTAAGAAATCCGCAGGCCGATATAAGAGTGGGAGATGAGGTTATGGTAACAACGCACATATTGAGTAAAGCAACAAAGAACACAACGTCGAAATTCGTCCCACGAAGGGATGGCCCATACGTTATTATTAAAAAGATTGGGTCGTCCGCATATCAAATCGCAAACAAAGACGACATATCCATACCAATGGGAACATACCATGCTTCAGCCATAACGAAGTGTGGTACTAAAGAAAGAAATGCAGTACCAGTCCGAAAACTCCGCAAAAGAGGAAGACCAAGGAAATAGATAACATTCCTGTCACTCCATCGAGACGATCATCGTTCCAGAGGGGGAGACTATAGCAAAACAATATACATATATACCTATATTTATTATTCCTAACTCTAATGAAAACAGATCTATTGAATTATTATTATTTTTGCTTTATTTATTTTAACGTAAATGTAAAACTCATATCATAAAAAACTTAAACATAAAAGTAACAAATGTAAAACCTTAGTTATTTCGAAAAGCTCTTTTGATCGAAAAAACCTTGAAAAATATCGTTAAAAAAAAGCTCTTCAAGCATATAAAAGAACGGCCACTGGCCAATGTTTGACACAATATCTTGCGACTGCGACCAGTTCGGCTGATCACATCAGCCTTTGCAAGCACCGCAAAAGTTGTAGCTACTAGTGTTTCAGTATACCTATACATACAGATTTTTATTAAATAAAAGCGGCGACTGCCTATATATTTATTATTTTAAAAAACCCACACGTTGCTGTTTTCTTTTACTCGTCTACTCATCGTAATTTCCCACCATTTTGGTGGGAAAAACCACCAATCTGGGAACACTGGCTCAAACTCTGCCAAGCTGCAACCGATTTTTGTATTTACACAAGAGCATCTAGCAGTTTTTATTCGCCTATAAACTTTTTTGGCATTTTTAGTATTTTAGTTTCATTTCTCCATTTTTACTGTGAAAGCCCAATTTTTTTTCTTTAAAATATTTGAAATTTTTTTAAGCAAAAAAGTAGGTACATTTATTTTTTAATAAATAAAACCAAAAAAAAAGAAAATTTACTTAAAATGACCTTAGGATCAAGAACCCATGGTCTGCATCGTTGACTGTGGGACACACTGCATACGGAGACTGTAAAAGTTTGAAGTTTTATGATCGATTCGTTAAGGTATTTGAAGGTTTTGTTCACCGTCGAGTTAAAACACTAACAATTATTTTTTGCATAAAATCTTTTGCAAAAAGAAATAAAATAAAATTTATTTTTCTAATTATTTTTGTAGGTATATTATAGTAGATCACTGAACTTTTTCGTTGAGTAAATATCATTACATGTGTTGTGTATAGTATGTATATATTTATACATATATATATATGATATATATATATGATTTTTAACTACAACTAATTAAACCTCACAAATATTATTTGAATCGTTCAGTTAATAAATAATTATACAAAACAATCTAAACACATCACAATGACAAACGCTCTTTTTTCAAGATTATTTAAAATTATGTAAATGAAAAATTAATTTTATATTATACTACATAAAACTATTTAAATTGTCAATTATATGATATTTGTTTCCAATGTTTACCGATCTTTGTGGGATCGTTACTACTATGTATTATTAATAAAAAAAAAAAAACTGCACAGATTTCAAATTCACATTTGAAACAAAATGTTTTATTTTTTTTTTGTATTGTGTATATATGTATGTAATTTTGTAGTACATAATCAGCAATAGGCTTGATATTAACGCAACGAAACTATTTTATATTCAGATGAACAATTTGTGAAAACCCCTTGAAGTAGTTTACTAATTTATTGGTACATATGTATAACAAAAATTTGGAATGGAGAAATTTAATTTTGATGTTTATTTGGTTTGGTGTTTTGCAACTTACGCTTATATAAAAATATATAGATATATGAAACGTGTGCACATGTTTTCTGCAGTTTTATGTTTTGCAAGAAACGAATATTTTTTAGTATTGTAGATTTATTTTGCTTTTCTTTAAAAATACACAATATAATTTAACGACAAAAAAAGATACAGACTAATAGTTAACAAACTACATAAAACAAATATTATAAATTTAAATTTTGGGAATTCAATTGATATACGTATTCTATATATAATAAATTGTTAAAAATGTATTTTTATTTGATTTATTTTGTCACATAAAAATCATTTATTATTTTTTTTAAATCTATCATTTTTTATGTGTCAACTATCTGTTTTTTTTTTTTTTTTTTTTTTAGTTATTGAAGTATAATATTTTTTAGTTTTAAAATATTGCAAATTTGTGTATTGTATATATGATAATGAATGAATTATACAATATGAAAGTATTAAAAAAATAATAATACTTATTTTATTCTACCTATTTGGCGTACTTTCTTTAAAATATTGATCTTCATTTAATAAAATAGTTTTTGAAAAATAATCACCTGCCAAAAGACATTTGGTTAAATTGCCATGCCAACAAGTATAATAATCCATATTATTAGATATTTAAAATAAAAATAAGATTTTTGTCATTTCATCATATGTTTTCGAAGGCTACAGACATCTTTTAAAAATGTATGTAAGTATCCCATTTGTTTAGTTAATGCTTTAAGAATATTGAATACATAAATAACTTAACAATTAAATTTTATTTAAATAACCTATCATGTACATATATTCCAATCACTTAATTTATTATTACGTTCTCTCCAGTATTGGTTCCATGTACGACAGATTTTAAACGAACGATAACGCATGATTTACCCATGAGTCGATTTTCCATTTTCAGCTCACGGTTACCGCTGTGAGACTTAAGTTGCATTTTGACCCCTTTTTGGACCTTTTGCAACTTTTTTAAAAAACTGTCTTATTTTACCCCTTTTAAAAATCTTGCGACTTTTCTGACAGTCACCCAGCAGAAAGTGGATGTATATATTACTTTGTCAGTTATTATAGAAGCGAATCTTGTTTGAATTAATTAAGGATATTATCGAAGAAAGGTTAAAACTAAAGGAGGACTACAAGAATGTAGTTTCCAAATTATATCTGATATCTGACGTGAGAACTAAAATATGATTTAAACCACAGTATGGGAACATTAGCTAGTAGCCGTGGCGTGATGGTTAGTGCGATGGACTGTCATGCCGGAGGTCTAAGGTTCGATCCCCAGCCTCGCCACCTATTTATTTAAAAGAAAAAACGGCTACTGCCTCTTGCGAGGAATTGACAAATCCTCCAAGAGTATCTCCTGTCACAGAAAAGTGCCGCTCGTTAGCCGTTCGGATTCGGCAATAAACTGTAGGTCCCCTCCATTCCTGCAAACACGCACACAGGAATGGTTGAGAGTTGTAAGTCACTAGGCCCTAGTTCTTCATGAGCTGTTGTGCCATCAAATTTATATTTATTTTTTATGGGAACATTAGCTGCATTTTATTTTCCCCCAGATCTGATCCGGATCAGATCATAATAATAAAACAAACTGGATCACAAATGTATTTATTTCTCACAGTTGGCTTTATTTGCACAATAAAATTGACAGAAGAAACATTTTCACAAATCTTGTTTGAAATAATATTTGGTATCTAAGGAAGAGCGAATGTTTAAAAATGGAACAATTTTATTTTTTTAGTTTAATTTCCAATAAGTTAATGGTTTTTATGTATTTTTTCCGTGCCTCGCGACGCGTTGGCTCTATTAAATGAAGACAAAGCTGATACAAAAAATTTGAATGATGGCGGCATGTGTTTGATTTACGCACAGTAGTGAAGCGATGCAATGCAACTTAATTTTAGAGTTGTCATAATTAAATTATATGTACGGAAAAAGTTCATGAAGGATTGTATACTTTTTCAAATATTATGTGGCAGGTACAGTTATGTTTGCAGTTACAAAAAATTTCTATTTACCCTCTGGGGAATCACCTAAAATCAGTTTCAAGTTTTAGGAAAATCGCTTCAGTGGTCTTAGGCCTTAAGCCTAGAATGCAGATCGGGAAAAGTCAAATTTTATCACTACAATTCTAAACTCTACAAAAACATTGGAAAAGGCACGCAAAATTAATGTTTTTCTTCTTTTGTTTTCTTTTTGTAAAATTGTCAACAAACAATACTTGATCGAGCTTAAGGTGCAAAATTATTAAACTGTCAAAATTTTTTCCGCAAAATAATTGCTTCGAACATTATTTTTCCTAGAAAAATTTAGTGGAGACTTCTCCCTACAACGGGTACAAACGTCACAATTTTGCGCGTGAACTGCGTACTGCCTGGAATTTTCGTTAAATTTAAAACAAAAAAGTTATAACCAAAAAAGTTAACCGTTCTAAGAAATGTATCTTAAAGAGGATATAAAATAAATAAACAATGTCACCCTTTAAGCAAAAGAGTCCATTTTGGATCCACACACGTAGTCAACAACGTATGGAGGACTCCGCGTACGAATCCAAATACGGATCCGCAAAACTGCGTTTGTCGGCTCAAATTAGTATGGAAACGAAACCAAAACGAATCGCAAAAAAAGTATTTCCCCACTTGAGTTCTACACTGCCTACAACAAAGCTTTTTATATTGCAAGTTTCTGCAATCGAGTTTACGTACAACAAACAAACAAAGCTTTTTTTTCATTTAAAGACAATTTTATTTTCATCATTTATATAAATACAATTTACAAACATATTTTATTGCATTACAAAAACACAAAATTAACGAAAAACAGGAATATTATATTTATGAAGCGAATTTTTCTCAATTTTTCATAAGAAAAAAGAACACAAAAAACTATGTCTTCGTATTCCACTTGCAGAGATGAACTAAGGCCGTGTGCGAATTCATTTAAAATTTCGATTAAATTTTATCCGAGATTAAATTTTGACATTTCTACGTACAGATTCACCTCACTAGTGTCAAAAATTAATCTTCGGATAAAATTTAACGCGATTTTAACTCAATTCACACACGGCCTAAACAAAGGCGTGGGGAAAATGCCTCTAGATACAAAGAAATTTTGTAGGTGTGCGTGAAACACTCAGTTTATTAAAGATCCAAGAAAGACCGAGAAAGTTGGGTCAGTGAATTTGCTTGAAGGGCACTAACTTAATAATGTCACTGCTTAAATAAATACAAGGTAGGTATAAAGAATGGGGGTATAAAAAACTCTACAAACCCTACATCATGGTCAAAAATTTTGCCTTGGCCGCTTGCCATAGATTTATTGTAAAATGAAGTCTGTCATGCAAAAATTCTATATGAAACGACCAAGCTATAATTTTTGACCACGATGTAGGGTTTGTAGAATTAGGGCTTGGAGAGTTAGGCTTGGTAGAGTAAGGGGCTTGGCTCTTCATGAGATCTCATAAAATCGCACGAACTTGCTCTTGTAGTAAGTTTCTTCGAAGTCCTTCAGTTGAACATAAGAACATTTTTATTCACCACATCATAAGAATCTACAGGCAAAACTTAAAATAATCAATTCTAAGGCCAAGTGCTAAAAAAAACTGAAAAAATTAGATATGTATTGAGACACATATAAAAGCCATCATTCAAGTTTTTTCCCAGGCAAAATTTCTTACGGTTCATAAGTTTAAATTTGATTTTTTACGATAGAAGAGGAAGAAGAAAACGACGTTCATTAAAAAAGTAATCCATGGACCAGGCCAACAGGGGACACCAAGTAAAAAAAACGAGCCATTCTACCTCATAGGTGTTGTAGAAATAAATTCACCCTAACACCCAGTTTAAATAAAATCGATCCATGCGTTTAGGCTGTATAGGCAAATGGGCAGACGGACAGGCGGACAGACAGACGAATAGAATTGCGAGACTTTACTTTTTTCGTGTTCCTTATCATCGTAATGTCAAGTTTGATCAAAATCTCGAGTTCGATTTTTTTTACGAATCCAAAACTTGTTATATAGTACCTATACGTATATAAATATTTTAGTAAAATAGACCATAATTTAATGGGCTCTAAATAATAAACCGGGAATGGTATTACCCAAATATTTTAACACAATTATTGTGCATGTGTTTGGTTTGGATAGATAGGTAAAATATAAAAATATAAAAATCGTCGTGTATAGCAAAAACAAAAATACATTTGGTTGGGTATTGTAGGTTCGGTCAAGGTCTTATTATAGGTTTTAATAGGCGTACATTCAGAAAAAATGTTGTCAATTAAAAGATAATGTAATTGGCACTCGAATTTCGAGGCCTTGACGTACTAGTTTATATTAATACAAAACTGAGAAGTCTAGTTCTTTTGATTTTTTTAATTCTTAGTTAATAATATAATAATTTTGTACATTGGCAAATGGAATTTTACGCTAAAAGTTTCAACTTTTTTGTCGACTGTTTTCCTGGACACAGTGCAAATCTTGACTTGCCAGGGATTCGCCACCAGAAGGTTCTTGGTTCCTATTTAGAATATCAAGTATGGTTACTCCTAATTCTAACGTATTCCTCCTATAAAAGCACACATAAATTGTCTTCTGTTTTTTATATCCACTATAAATCAAAATACCCTTAATTATCAGAACTATCAGCAATTCTTCGGAAGTAATTTTCATTTTCACTATCCGAAAACTAAGCCACTTTTTGTCTAAAAGCCAAGCATCAAACAGAAAATAAAGTTGACGTAAATAGGAAAGGGGGTGACTGATAACCCCACAACAATAATTATAACTTAATATAACTAAAATAAAAACTTTATTCGACACTTTAATACATGCATCTAACTGCCTACAATATAATAATGTCGAATTCCTTTTAATAAAAAAATCGATTTGTTCAGAAGAAAAAATTGATTTTTCTGAACAAATCCCTTGTATTGAAAGAAAAAAATGGATGCTGTTTAGAAAAAAAATCGATTTTTTTTGGTAAAAGGAATTCGACATAAGAGAATGCATCGATCGACAGAAAGAGGCAACACAACATAAACAAAAGATAATAGCGCTTTTCTAAAAAAATGGGGTGATGGGCAACCTCGCTTGCCTTCGGAAGGTTAAATATTGAGTCGAATAAAATGCATGGGCAGTTGGCTCATCACCCCAGACAGAGCTCAAGAATTATTTCACTTTATAAAATTGATAAGAGTTCGAAAAAAAAGCGAGAGCGCCAAGGAATTTTATGCTTCAGTCTAAATAGAACAATTAAATGTATGTAAGTCCTGGTATGTTACTAAATAGTGTGATATACTTAGGTGACCATCTGTCCCGGGTTTTCCGGGACTGTCCAGGAACAGCAAATAAAATAAGTTATTTCCTTTTTTCGTGATCTTTTTAAGTTATAAGTATATACCTTTAGTGGGCTTTAGATCAGTGCTTGTCTTTTATTTATTTCTTTCTGTGACGTTTCGGGCGGTGTTTACACCCTTCTTCAGACAGATGAAAACAAACAAGAATAAAATATATGAAAATTCATTTTTCGAACAAAGCTTAACTTAAAAATAAAAAACAAAATAGTCCTTTTCAAGATTAAGCGTACATATATTATATTTTATTCTTGTTTGTTTTCATCTGTCTAAAGAAGGGTGTAAACACACCCGAAACGTACATAAAGAAATAAATAAATATTGAAACTCAATATTAAAATTAAGAGAACTTTTTGTTTGAAAATTCATTTTTCAAACAAAAGCTTAGGGGAGAGTACGATAACTTAGGCGCCAAGAAATGATAACTGTTTTTTGTAGAACAGATAAATACAAGCATTTTTTTTACTATGGGAGGATAGGGGGGTCTATCGCCCCCCGTTTAGACGGGAGGGGCAACTTAATTAAAAAATTAGTAAAAATTAAAAAAAATATATAAAAAAATAACGGTAATACTTATTAAAATTTGAAATCAAGTGAAATCTATGCATAGTTATCGAAAAAATAAGTTTTAAACTCAAAATTTGGGGAAAAAAAATCAAAAAGATGTTTAAAGTGTATTTTTACAAAATTATAAAATATATATATTTTTTTTTCTAAAATTCGTTGCTGAAAAACTGAAAACTAGATATTTTCTTTGTTTTTGGTATTTAAGTAAGCTTGCTTACATAAATACAGTGCTAGCACCCAGCATCACGGCGTATAAAAAGTGAGGTATGGAAGGAGTTGGCATGCTGCCCCCATGCGATCCCCTGATGGGCCCACTATATGATATGGGGTAGGTGCGAGGTTTGGTGTATGCAAAGTTTTTTTGTAAGTTAAAGAATATGTATTAAAAGAAATTTTGTATTTATTCTATATATCTGTTAGCGTAAAAAGGCGAAATAATGAAAATCTAGAATCCTACCTCACAGTTTCTTTAAATGCAGATTCTTTAAATGCAAAAGAAAGTTTGCATACACCTAACCTTGCACCTATCCTAAATCCTATAGTGGGCCCAGCAGGGGGCCCCAAGCTTACATAAATACCAAACCAAAAATAAAAAAAGTAGTTTTGGTAATTTTCAATTTTCTCAAAAACTAGAAGACATAAAATTATCTAGTTTTCAGTTTTTGATTAAGATGTAATTAGAGCAATGAATTTCAGTAAAAAAAATAATATACCTATATAATTTTATAGTTTTGAAAAAATACACTTTAAACATCTTTTTGATATTTTTTCCCCAAATTTTGAGTTTAAAATCTGTTTTTTTTTTTTCAAAAACTATGCATAGATTTATCTTGATTTAAAAACTATCTAATTGAACATAGTATTGGCTTTAAAAAAAGGATAACACTTAATTATAAGTATTACCGTTATTTTTTTTAATGAAATTGCCTCTACCGTCCAAACGGGGGGAGATAGACCCCCTCCCATAGTAAAAAATTCGTGTATTGAACTGTTATACGAAAAACCGTTATCATTACTTGGCGCCTAAGTTATCGTACTCTTGCCCAAGGATTTCAAAGATGAATAGTAATGTACTGCAAGTTTGTAATCTAAATAGGGTTCTCTGCGTTGCATTCTTTAGCCCAAAACAGATGTGCAGCTTTTTCCTTTGCAGCGAAATTAGAAATAGAGATATCGTGCAGCAAAGGCTGCATGCAGAGCCTGGAATATGTCAGCTGTCATAAGAACCTGAGTAAATTTATTTTCGCTGCATTGGAAAAAGCTGCACATCTGCTTTCGGCATTTGTTGTGCGGACTGGATTTTCCAGTTTTTTTTCTTTTATTATGATTTTCGACGACGCGTGTTTTCTGTAGATAATTTCGTATTTCCTAAATAATCGTTTTGCTCTAGAATCAAAGATACTTAATATAAAGATATGAACCCTCGGCTGTCATTTGAGTTTGCCTACAACCTATATCAGATAAAAAATGAGAAAGTATGTGTAATAATGGCGCGGTATAAAACTCATATATTCACAATATTTATCTTTCACACCACCCTGCTATACCGATTGTTGGATTTCATATCTATTTATCGACACAAAATTAAATTACAAATACAACAATGTGAACAAATGGGTTTTGGAGGTTGAAAGATTCATATTTTTATATAAATTCGTCTAGAATAAGTGGATGGAGTCGATTTATTCATTTTTGTGAAGTTATTGTGAACAATTAGTTTAATTTAATTAATAGATTTGAACAAATCAATTCTTTTGCGAAACTAAACGAGCAAGGAAAATATTTGAGGTAATTTTGTATAAACTGCAATTATGTTATTTTGCCTATTTATCAATTCAAAAACGTACCTACATATGGCAGAGCGCAGTAAGTGCTATTTTCCCTTTCTCTTCCTTCCCTACCTACAGTTGCTTAGATTAGCAGGTGCATGCATTGGGCGCGTTCGGGGGGTACACAGATAGGCTATCTGAGATACTTTAGTATCTTATATGTTTTCTAACGAACCGGATAGGTAACGTATCAAAAATCAAAACAGCTGACAAAAGTTTAAGTACGTACCAGAAATTATTTTTTCCCAGATATCTGCTGTGTCTTCAAAAACGTATGTTGTGTCCTTTTAATTGACAGATATCTTAATTTTTTTTTATTTTTGCAACAATTTGTATTGGTATTTTTATGTTTAAAAGCCAAAAACAAACAACAAAAAATAAAAACAAACAACTACTCAAGCGACACCCGAAAACCAAAAGTCAGCTGTAATCAGCTGTTCCTCAAATTGCGCATGGGATAGTTTAGTATCCCGAAAATTTTAGGATAGCTTTAGATTTGTTTTTGACAACAGCTGTTTGGTTCATCAGCTGAATTTTCCTAAGGCATTGCTTGCGTTCGGGTGGTAGTGAGATAGGCTATCCACCTATCCCAAAAATTTTCAGATACCTTGAGTTGTTGTTGCATCAGCTGACATCAGAAGTTTTTTAACAAGGGATTACAACAACACAAACCTATCCGGATAGGTTTGGCTTGCCCCCCGAACGCGGCCATTACAACAACACAAACCTATCCGGATAGGTTTGGCTTGCCCCCCGAACGCGGCCATTGTGTTGATCTTATCTAAGCTCACTCAACTGGGATGCATATGCTGAATTAAAAATAACAGCTGCATAGTGCCCTATTACACG
Source organism: Epistrophella euchroma (assembly GCA_947049315.1). NCBI lineage: Eukaryota > Metazoa > Arthropoda > Insecta > Diptera > Syrphidae > Epistrophella > Epistrophella euchroma. The sequence continues at coordinate 101,523,296 of OX346246.1, forward strand.
TTGACATAGAAGAAGAAATTAAAGGAACGGGTATATACGGGTGGAAAAACTGAGGTTTTTTTTTAACCTAGTGTGAGTTACACAAACACAAGCATTCACACTGGCTCGGCGTGAAGTTAGACGGCTAAAAGCTGGGGCGCCCAAATGATTTTTAGTCATATTTCTTTTCGGTCAGGAAAGTAGAAACACGTGTAGCTGGTAAAACTAGATTATGATTTTTATCTTCTCAGAAGTACTTAGGCACCTTTACAGGAACACGGCAGTTGTTAATGAACTTGTTAAAAAAAAATTGGTTTATAATTATCCGATTAAATAAATAATTGAATGAAAGTCATGATTTTTTTTTTTAAATTGTGATAAAATTAAAAGTGAGTATAATAAAACTAACTTAAATCGCTGAAAAATAACTGCACTACGGATGCTCAACGGATGTGACCGCATTGCATTACCAACAAAAACTAATACGACCCTGGGGGAGAGTTTCTAATTTTGACAGGAGAAGTATATTTTAAATGACGGCTCAAAGTTTCTTTGTTTTTATTTCAATTCTTGCGGCCTCGCTCACGTACACTAAGGTTTGTTCGTGCACTTTCCGGCCTAAAAAGGGCAAATTATCAAATTTTGAGGAGTGGGGATGAAATTCTCTCAAAGAGAATGGAAACAGTCCAAAAGTACACGAACGCTTTGAACCAAAAATCTCTGCCAGATTTTAAACGTCACTAAAAAGTAAACATAAGAAAAAGTAAACAAAACCACAACATTGGAATACATTTACTGAAAGTCTTAATTAAAATTGAAGTAAGAAAATAAATTGAACTTAAAACACTTCCTTTCAATTTTGTTCAGTAGTTTATCAAACAATTTAAGATGAAAACAAAGAAAAATATTCACTTCTAACAAAAAACAAACTAAAACTAAAAGTAAACAAACATCAGCTATTTTGTATTTTTGTTGTTTTTTTCTTCCCACTAGCTTTTTGAACTTACCATTTTCTGCCGGAAGAAATTTCTCTGGTAAAATCTGGCAAGAAGGGGAAATAATTTACTCTCTCGCGAGCGCGGTATTCTACCCAAAACTACCCGAAATGTGCATACGCGAACAGGTTTGGACTAAATCTGGTAGAAAATGGTAGTTTTGGGTAGTTTCGGACTTGTACGCGAACGCACCTTGTATATGTGATATACACCAGTTCCTTTAGTCCCCTTTCACACGAAGATACTAGTTGCTGGTGATTTTTTTGACGTTTTCTTTAAATCTCCTTAACAATCTCCTGTACCTTTCACACGCAGATACAAAGTTGGAGGAGACTTGCTGTATTTTCCTTTTAAACTACCTTGGTAGTTTAGTGAAGAGAAACGTCAAAAAAGTTTCCTGAATTTGTTGACCGGGGAGATTTCATTTCCCCCTCTTTCTTCCTGCCCTTCTCGCCTATGAACTATTTGTTGCCGGCAACTCAGTTGCCCTGTGTGAAAGGGGACTTACTTCTTATTCAAAGCACGTTGACTCTTCATGACTCTTTTCGAAATTCAATGAGTGCGAAGGTGAAATCCGATCTTTTTTTCTCCTTCGCACTCATTCAATTTTGAAAAGAGTCATGACTCTTGAGTCAACGTGTAATAGGGCACATAGAGGATTACTGTTTTGATTGTTAGGGTTCGGATCAATTCACATCACTGCTAAGGCATAACACTAGTAGTGTTGACTGTTGTGGTATTGAAAAGATTTTTATAATCATATTTAGTAGTTCTTCTTAGATTTCGTCTGTTTTGGTTTTAGTGACTACACTTTTTCAAACAGGCCAGCTGTTTTGGCACTGACAATGAGTGAAACCCAAGTAGGTGAGGCTACGGATCCTGCTGAATTTAATATTAATATTTAATATGGGTATAACTTAGTGTCATTATTCTTTTCCCACCATGGTCTCGCCGTTTATCTCCGAAACGATGCTGCTTATCAATTCCTACCTCAATATAGTCCTAATACTAGTCCTTTTTTTAATTTTTTATGGTTCAAATTCTAGGTGAACAAGCACATCACTCATTATTGCTTGCTCTATTAAAGCCCTAATTTGGACAGAGTTTCAACTTCTCGTGAATTTGGTGCTTTGTCCGACTCCATCCGAAGAATTGTTTCCTTGCATTCTCATACTGAAATCGTTATTACGGGCGATTTCAATGTACACAATTCTTCTTGGCTTCTCCATTCGGGCCAGACAACACCCGAGGGAATGTTTGCTGAGATCTTTGCTGAGTTTAACCACTTCACTCAGCTTGTCAACGAACCCACTCGGTTATCGGACGTTAATGGTCGAGCGGAAAACATTCTTGACTTGTTTCTTACCTCTGGCCCTGATAAATACACTATCAGTGTATTTACATAGGCACATCCGCACATCTAACCATAGTGTCATTTCTGCAAATTTATCGTACCAAACCAGTCCAGTTAGAGAAAGAGCTCCTGTGAGAACCGTGTGGCAGTACGAGAAAGCCAACTGGGACGGCCTCAAAAATGTTTTCAAGATCTTTAACTGGTCACTTTGCTTCCTCGGTAGTGACGTGGACAGCGCAGAATACGACTAAGAGCATCAGAGGTTATTAGGGTAAAAGAGGAAAGCTTTCTGTGTTTTAGAGCCAACCCAACTGAGGAAAACCGGAAAAAGTTCAACAAGCCAGGAAGGCCTGCAACGCCCATATTCGACGGACCAAATCTTAACATGACCAAAAATTAAGGCAAAAATACTACAATGTCCCACAAGTAGTAAACATTTTTGGTCATATGTAAAAAACATTCGGAATACATCGTCTTCCTCTGTTCCAACGCTCGTTGTCAATGACACTCCTTTCATTAGCTCTCTGGAGAAAGCTTATGTATTTGTTAGGCAGTTCGCTGCCAATTCTACGCTGTCAGATTGTGTCATGACTCCCTCTGTTCTTCAATTGTCTACCCGTGCGAAGCCGGGTCGGGCCAGCTAGTATTATATAATATTAACTGTTACCAAGCTTTACCTTTAGTATTATCATATTTCTAGAGTTATTCTGACAAACGTGCTTTGTGTGCATGTTAAATTTTATTAACTTTAAACAAGGTCTTTATATAACATGCAATAATTTAATGAATTCAAAAACAAAAAACGATTTTCTTCATTGAAATTTTATGCAGAGCCAAGAAAAATGATTAGGCAGAAAATAAAATATTAATGCTGGGTTTATCGATTCGATTTAATATATGACGTAAATAAAGGTTTATATTTCTTCTAAAACTGATATACAGGGTGTAGCCTAATTCGCGCTTTATATTTAAGGGGAGGATTCCTGGGATCATTCTAAGAAAAAGTTTGTTTAGGCCCCTGAGGCGGGGAGGGCCAATTTATGAAAAATTGACTTAGAATGAAAAAAAAAAAAATAAATTAAAGAAAGTTTTTTTTTTTCAAGTTAATCAATGCCTATATCAATTCATAGTCATATACTGAAAATCAGGCGCAAAATCTGTTTTATTTTTTGAGAAATAAAAAAAAAAAGATACCTACTTCTACGCAAAAAACCGAAAAAAAAAGTTTTATTTATGAATGATAATTATTTGGCGTTCAAAAAAAACCAAAGGTGGGTTTATTTGTTGTGTTTACAAAATAAATCCACCTTTTGTTTTTTTTTTTTTAATTTATAGTTATTGATAAATTAAAAAAAAAAAAACAAAAGGTGGATTTATTTTGTAAACACAACAAATAAACCCACCTTTGGTTGAAAAGAAATTTAATTCATTTCTATTCCTACTGTTCTAAAAAATGCTTGCAAATCTATAATTACTGCCCAAAAAATATTGGGCGAAATAGCTCCCAAATTAATTTGTATTCTTTTTTATTAATAAGTAAAATTTGTCAGCAATGTTTTATAAAATATTAAATTTGTGTTTATGTTTTAAACCTGCTAAACATTGTGTTCGTTATAATTCCGTTTATAACCAATGAGTATAATAAAACTAATATAATGAATTATTCGATACAAATATTTAATTAAGTTTTGTCGACCAATGAATTCACATAGTCAAGTATTGTAAACACCTAAAATGTTTTAACTAAACGAAATTAACACACTCGTTAGAAGGTGACGTGAAATAAGGCCCAATGAAATAAAGCCAAAAATAAAAAAATTGGCCATATTTCGTTTTCAATTTGGAAATAAGCCGAATTTTTGATTTGGCTTTATTTCGCTTTACAAATCGAAATAAAACCAATTCGGCTTTATTTCGACTCTAGAAATTCTATATTCCAGTTTTATAGTAACATATTTTTTCGGCGCTATAGAGTACCCCCAAATGTATTAAATCCTAATGAAAAAACTCCTAATGGGAACATTTCTGTAAAAATAAATGCAATAACCCTTATTTTTTTAAAGTGAAATAACTCTTAAATAAAGATGAAACAACTTCTACCCAAAAATGAAATAAGTCTCTTAACATTTAGGAAGTTAAGTCATAACGAAACAGTTTCGAACAATACAAGATGAAAAAAGTCTTAAGAAGCAAAAGATAAGAAGGAGATGCCGCTAAACCTTGTGATTTGTGAGTCATGTCATGATTCAAAAGTGTACCTACTCAACTTTTCCTCCGCGTGAAGAGGGTCGGTGGCAGCGGCACAGCGTGCGGCACGGCGCGTGGCAGGCGCGGACCGCGTCATCACAAATCGCGCGCGCGATGTTTTCTGACCAGATATGTTACCATATCGAAATACCTATTCCACATTATCTATTATAATCATAAGTTAATTGAAGTATCTAAATGATTTTCTTAAGCGACACGATAAGTGTTGTGGGGCAGCAGTAAAAAATGCTAAGTCTTATGAAATCAACTTAGCGCTTTATTACTCAGCTTAAAAAACTTATTTTCAATTAATTTAGGTTTTTTATTTAGTCATCATATTTTAATTCCAGATTTTATCATTCAATAAACTACATATATTCAATTTGTTCGTTTCGTATTAAAAACAATATTTGAATTATAATATCCAATAGGTTATGGGCTCAGACCATATCGAATAATTATTTTAAATAAAAGCTCTTAATCTTGATGCGAGATGTCGATAAACAATAATGGAATCAGGCCGCTGACGAACGAAAATTACGACACATGGGTAATGCTAATCGAAGCGGTGATGACCAAATGTGGGACATGGATGATGTAAACTGGACAAATGGCTGGAAGAAGATGCAAATGCAAAATCATATTTGATCATCGCTATTACGCTTGGTGAAAGGATTAGTTACGGCCAGTCAAGAAGGCAACATTGCTGAAACGTGTCGAAACCTACAAAATGCAAGAGGGCGGTGATCTGCGCAAGAATTTAATTGAATTCTTTGATGCAGTTTCGCAGTTGAAGTGCATGGGTGTTGATATACATGAAGAATTGTTGTCGATACTTATGTTGAATGGACTACCATCAAGTTTTGAGCTGTTCCGGTGTGCAATGAAATCGCATGACAATTTGCCAGAACCTGAAGTTCTGAGAGAAAAATGAGGCTCAAAATCAACGGAAGGTAGATAGTGAATCTGAAGCGATGTACATACGTAGTAGTGCATGTCAGAGTAAGTTCAAACCAGAACGAGGACCACAGTATAAAAAGAGCTATAATAATGCAAATGAAGGTGATAAAACATTCAAGTACAAGTGCTACAGATGTAATCAAGTGGGTCACAAAGCGTCAGAATGTTCAGAAAACAGGAAAATATTCAGAAACTACTAAAAAGGAGAATCTTCTGCCAAAGCAGAAACTACTTTCCATACGGAAATAGAAGATGAAGCCTTGGAGATTCTGAAGAGTGCGGATGGGGGACGGTGGTGCTTGGACAGTGGCTGTACGTCTCATATGTGTAATGATGAACGTTTGTTTTTATCACCAACTTCAATTGTGCAAGAGAAGTTGCTTTTGGCTAATGACACTGTTGCCGGAGTTGATGCAATGGGAACAGCTGGGATTATCACTACAGACGGGAGGTCTGAGAGGTCAGTTAAACTCGAAAATACTTTATCCGTCAAGAACTTGAGAACTAGTTGAGATTTAATTCATTAGGGGGTACTCTGTAGAGCTTATTTTTTCTGATTTTGTATCTTAAGTCCATATAATAACTATTGATTTAATTATACACAGGTGCTGATATCACGGCAACTTTATTAACAAACAAAAAAATCTGGCTGTTTTGGGAAGTAAACGAGCATACCCAACATTTAGCTTTATTTCCAAGCTAATTTTGGCCAAATTTGAAATTTGGCCTTATTTCACGTCACCTCGTTAGAATTGGGGTACCTACACCTTTATTTAAAGAAAAAATTTACGTGGAATTATCAAATTATAAAGAACTAATCTCATTTGTAACAACACACTCTTAAAAACCGACCAAATGGCGTGGCGAGAGCTAATTTTTTCATTTCACTATCTTATTTCATATTTATTTTAATTCTTAAGGTCGACTGTTGTAAATAGGCAAAACTTGCTGTAGAGCCTACCTATGAACATATACATACAGTTTTACAAATAAAAATACAACAAGAAAAACTCAAAATTTGTATTAGATATAAATAAATAAAAAATAAAATATATTTAAACGAGAAGTTTAAATATTTTTTATTGTTGTGTTTTGTTGGTCCTCATCTTGGTTTTTTATTACTCACTAGAATTTTGTTAAAAATATATGTATGTACTTATTGATTTACTGTAATTTAAAGTTTTGTATTAAGATTTATTTCGTGAAGAATAACAAAATAGGTAGTAAGTTTCATCAATTTTTCATTTGTAGGAAGACTTTTGATTGAAATTCTAAGAATGTTTGTTCCTTTTGTTTAGGCATTTTTTATTTTAATAGAATGGCTGAAAAAAGTCATACACACTTTGGTTTGCCTTTGAATTGCTATATATTAGTAAAGTTTTATTTATATAAATTATACTTATTATTTAATTTCAGAGATATAAGTTTGTACTCGTACTTCATTTCACGAAAAAAAATTAAACGATTTATCAATTCATATGGGTAGTCTTATTTGAATTAAATTTAAATTTTTTTTTGTTTTTAAGAATAACATTCAAATACTCCAAAATTTTGTTTTGATTCTCTATTATTACCAACTTTAAAACTGTGATTGTTTATTTTTTTTTTTGTAATGTGTATATAATATTTTGAGCTTTTTATAAAAATCTACATTTGTTTTTTGTTCTATAAAATCTAATCATTAAGAACTGGTCCAAAACACTTTAAAACTTTCACGATTGGTGTACGTTTTGTTAAGAGGGTTGAAGTGTATTTAGTTTTTGTTTTTTTATACATATTAACTCTAAATTTAATTTATATTGTGAGTATGAAATATAATTGAAACTTGTCATAATTGAAACTTGATATCACAATTGAACGATATTTTTCTATATTTTAAGCTTTAAAAATAAAACTCATCGATTCTATGAAAAACATTTAAAATTTAATGTTTACATATAAATAACTACTTTAAAACATATAATTGCACAGATAGTACATACACATATACAAAGAAATATATTTATATAGCGATGTATAATTTTTTTAATCCATGCAAGTTTTATATTTCTTATATTATAGATACATACATAGTAATAATAATGTTTTTATGTATAGGAATTTTAAAATATTGCTTTCAAATTATAATACGTGTTTTTAGTTTGATTCAAATTATTGACGTAGGTTATTATTGTCGCTCTGATTAGAGATAAGTATAAGTTAGTTATATTTTAAGAAATATAATATTATACATAAATGTATTTAGTCCATATTACACAAAAATTTAAAGATATTTGCATAGTTACAATTTTATATGTACATTACTCAGAAATACATTATTTAGTTGTTTTAGGTAGTTACATTTTTGCATAATCAATTATTTTGCCGAAACGATATCATTATCATTAGTTTTCGCATGGATTATGCGATGTTATCTCTTGTATAATTTTATAATTGATGGTTTAATTTTTAAATTGTTAAAAGTCAAAAATGTTAAAATAATGGCTGTTAAAAAAAATTAATGATAGCTACAAAATTACTAAGTTACGTGAAGATCATACGTTTTTCAAATTCAAATGCAAGTAAATCTAACACAAAACTATTGAACTTTGGAATGTGCGCAAATTCAAATTTAAAGGACGTAATATGAAACTACAATTTATAAGGAGAAAATAAAACAATACCTCTTGATCGTCGCACATAGGGGTAATTCTCTCAATCTACATATATAGCTGGCCAAAAACCAATTTTTCAAAACTCTTCCTAAGGACAAAAAAATGTATTATCTTGCTAGGAAGGTGATGGAAAACAATGATTTTGACAACTGTCTGGACCTGTATCTGCACATAATGCATGGAAAAGTAGAGCCATAATTAAATACTGTTGCAATTTACATGTGAATTGACTTATTTAATCAACTTTCAAAGAATTTCTTTTTTTTTTATTTTTGTGTTTTTTTGTAAATCTTATAATGGAGAATATTGGAGCAGGTTACTGAGTATTCAATTTCATCAAACAGATAAAAAGTATAGAGTTTTGTAGGTAGTGTCTGAACAAACATTTTGCGCAAGGGTTGCCTAGCGTAAAGTGGTCAAGGTTGCCGCGCTTTAAAGGTAATTTTTCGGTTTTTTAAAAATCGTAATTTCAATAGGGTAAAGTAGAGTAAATAAAGATAAAAGTCTAGAATCTATTTTTTAAACGAAAAATGTTAGAGAACTGGTTGATTTTGCAATCGATAGATTCATTTAATATAAAAAAGTCATGAATGTATGCCAAAAATGTGTAAAATCTACAACTCCAGATATGAACGTTTGAAAGCAAAAATGTTAAAATAGATTTTGGAGAAAAAAATTACCATAAATCAGGGTTTATTTTCTGGAAATAAATTTTATATTTTTTAAAAGAAGATAAGAAATAAAAATTGACCCGTATTTGTAAGTTTTCGATTTAACCTCAATTTTTTGGTAAGTGAATTTGCTAAGCGATTTTTCCAATTGTTTTGTCAGGCGTACACTAAAAACACGAGATGGTACTCTGTCATTTTTCCTAAGCTTCAAGACCTTAACCTTGACATTGGTTGAGGTCTTAAGACTTAGGAAAAATGACAGAGCACCATCTTGTGTTTTAAATGTATAAATGTAAGTGGTTATACGCCTGACAAAATAATTGGAAAAATCGCCATTTTCAAAAAAAAAAAAACTTTCAGATTGTTGTTTTAGACATCATGACACTTGTGCCTATTAACCCATTAGGGTCCCCTATTAAGAAGGGAGATATCTCCAAATAATCTGCTACAATTATCGATTTCGCTCATTGAATAGCGTACTGCAGAACGAAATTTTTCGTTTGTGGTTTCGTTGTTATTTTTGTAAGGAATTTTTCGTTTCGCACCAGCATACTAGGCTTTAATTGTGTGTGGTCTCTATTCGTGCTTGTATTTGTTGTTTCTTTCATCACGACATGGCTTTCTGTGATTTTTATGCGTTTAAGTTTGTTTTTTTGTTTTTGCTAACGGTGTCACTTTCAAGGGGTAATTTTTCGTTGTAGTTTTCGTAAGCATTTCGTTATGTTGGAGACCAAGTAAAAATTTCGTTCCGCATCAGCAGCATACTAAGCTTCATGCTAGAGACCAACTTAAAATTTCGTTTCGATACGAAACGAAAATTTTATGCCTAGTAAGCTGCTGATAAGAAACGAAATTTTTAGTTGGTCTCCAACATTACTTACGAAAACCATAACAAAAAATTACCCCTTGAATGTGTCACTATTTGCAAAAACAAGAAACTAACACAAACGCATAAAAATCACAGAAAGAAATGTCGTGATGAAAGAACCAACAAATACAAACAAGAATAGAGACTAAATGTCACTTTTCCGCACACAATTAATGGTACAGGCAATTAATTATGTGTGAAAACAGAGGGGGGATCTCTCAAAATAATCTGTTACAATTATAGATTTCGCTCATCGAACAGCGTACCGCAGAACGAAATTTTTCGTTTATGGTTTCGCTGTGTCATTTTTGTATGGGATTTTTCGTTGCGCATCAGCAGCATGCTAGGCTTAAAGCTAAAACTGAAACGCTTAACCTGAACTACAGGCCTCAAAATAATAATAACTCAGTCAACCACTTCTTAGTACGGATCGTTAAAGATCGATAGTCATAGGTTTCGATAGTATCGATAGTTTAAAAAATAACTATCGATAGACTTCCATAGTTTTCTTTTTTAAAACCAAGCCATATTGAGGGCACAAATACAAGTAAAAAATTAGTATATAACTTTCAAATGAGCTAAATGAAGAAAAAAGTCCGCTTCACTTCACTTCACTCCACTCAGGTTGCCGATATTACTCCGGCATATCGGCTCTGCAGGGGCTGACCTTTCTTTTCCGACCTACTCGTGGGAACCAAATTCAAGTTTTTTTTTTCACAATGGACGAAATCGACATGACAGACTTACCATCCGCTGACTTAGAGGATGAACTCAATGAGCACTAGTAGTTCCAGTGTTATTGGGCAACCCGAAAAATCAGGTGACATGGGCGGTACCAGCCATAGTACCCGCATGTCTACCAATCCGACCAATACCAACCATAATCCCTCCTGTAGCAATACCAGCCATAGCAGCGCTACTTGGGGTAATTAAAGACAATCAGTTCAAGAGGGCCTCCTTTATTCTTGACAAGATCGCCAGGAATGAGGAAGCTGGAACGATTCATGAGAATGACGCCTCCGATAAAATTAGATACCAGAAGATTGTTGACGAGTACAATAATCTTCTGGTAGCTCAAGATAAGGCTGTCAAGCGCAACAGGTCTCGTGAAGAGGCCAACCGACCTGGTAAAAAAACCAAGCTTGGCAGTCAGACAGAAACCGAAGGGATGCCATCTCCGAGAGCAGCGCAACCGCTTACTGAAGTGAAGATGTCAGGGACGACCTCCAGGTTTCGATTGTGGATGAGCTCTCCACAAACAACAAAGGTCTGTTAAATGTGTGGAACTCAATCGAGGGCAAGCTCTCTGAGATGGTTTTATCTAACACAATCTGTACGAACGAGGGCCCTTACCCCAGTTTTGACTCTGGCGAGATGTTCATGGGATACAGGGTAATCAGGTGCGTGGACAGGTTCTCTAAGGATTTCCTTAGCTTATCCCAGCTAAGGACATCCCTAGGCAAACCGAAGGCTCGCATCTGGTTGCCCCTCATGGGTATAAAGCAGAAGACAGTGTGCCTTACCTTTTGAAGATTAGCGAGGAGAGCTTAAGGGCTCTCGAAAAAGCCCCATTAGGTGTGTCAAAGTAAAGATTCTGCAAAGTCAGGGAGCAGACCCCGACAAAGCCGATGACAATGTCGAGGTTGACGAAGTCCCTAGCAAGCCTCCGCACAGTGGTGCTGAGGCGGAAACAAAATGCAAAAAAAAAATTTTGCAATGTTATTAATTTATGTTGTTTGTTAATTTATGTCAAGGTATGTGCAAGATACAGCGCTCTAAATTTACCCTTTCTTTGATTTTTTAAATTCATATATTTTCTTGAAAAAACTCTTTGGCATGAAAAGTAGTATTTTTATAACTTTTTGTCAAAACTTAATTTCTTTATGAAATAATATGTCTATTAAGCTTCCAAAATAAAAATTTTTTTTTTGTCTTTTAGATGAGTTAGGACCGAGTGCACTAGAATTAATATTTTAATATTCTTTCTTTTACTTGAGCTACAGTTTTAGCTCCACTTAGCTACGCCTTGTGGATACACTTTTTAGAAAGCTACAATATTCACGTAACTATTTTTGAAAGAATTGTATCCGCCCTGATCCAACCTTGAACGCAGTGTACAAATTTGATCCGCTGAATCAGATATAAAAAACACGGTTTTGACTTTGGGAATGTTAGAAAAGTTAAAATTTCGTGAGAAATAATAGCTGGAAAGAAACCAACTAGGTTTTTATTTTAAAGCCTAGTATACAGTTCCTCTTCGAAAAAAAAATACATGTACTTCTATGGGAGCGATTTTATCGCAAAAAAAAAATTCTGCTGAAAAGTTTTTTTTCTTGAACTGTGAACTATCCCCATAAATAAAAAATTATACTCACCACGATTATTTTTCGCGCAAAACAATGTCAGTGACATTGTTTTGTGCAAAAAATATAGTTTGTGCTTACACGGTGCCTCAAGAGTTATGACTCTTTATGAACCTAAATGAGTATGAAACAGTCAAAATATCAGATAGTCATGACTCTTGAGGCACCGTGTAATATTCGACTAAAAACAATTTTGTTTCACCACAGATATTTTTTTTCCGGAAAAAAGATTTTTTATTTACCACAATAGTTTTTTTTTATTCAAAAGAACTGTATACTAGGCTTAAGAAGAGATATAAGCCTTTCCTAAAAATATAAAATAAAAATAATCCATTTGAAGGAGGTCTGAGATATACAATTTTTAGCTCAGCCTAGTTTTCTTGCCTCAATATTTTTCGGATGTCCAACTTATTTTTCTGGGAAATATGTGGTAAGATATATTGTTTTATGGTGTTATTTAAATAAAATGTCAGTACTTAATCAGTTTTAAGTAGTTTTGCAACGTGTGTGGTATTAATAAAAAAAAATTCAAAATGTCTGAATTTGTTTTAGGTTACAACGTTTTGTGTGAAGTTTTATTTGACGGGATCGATTCGTTAGAACCGTTTCTATTGCAACAATATCCGTCATTGAAAGGAAATGATGTTGCCGCCATGATATCAGATGTTAAAAAGAGATTTTTTTCTCACTTTAAACAAAAGTTTATACATAAGGGTTGGCTATTTCAAATCCAAATTTTATAGCAAATATAGTGATTGTTTAAGTGGTAAATTGGCGATTCACTTAGCAAGTGGCAGTGATGACAAGGAAAATATTCCTGCTCGTGGTAGACCAAGGATGGACTCGATAACCTGCACTGATCGGGCCAAAAGATATAAGGTTGAAGAACTCGAACGTTCGGTCTCACGGCATATTGTCATAGCAATATTACAAAATTAATACCCATGACATGTTTTCAACAACTACTGACTACTGCACTCCTACTCTGGACCTCAGAACGGATTTTAAAGTTATTTTTCCTTCCAGGGAGGAGTGGAAAGATTACCTCGCGACGATAGGCTTCGGCACAACTATCTTCACTGATGGTTCAAAGATGGAGTGTGGAGTTGGTTCAGGTGTTTTTCAAAATCTTATCGGCTACCCAACTTTGCTAGTGTTTTTCCAGGTGGAATCATTGGCAATTAGGGAAGCATGCAGGATACTAAAACAAGACCTTAACCAGAACCGTAATACTGCCATGCTGACAGACAGTCAGGCAGCCGTTAAAGCAATTGTTTCGCCACTATCGTCTTCCAAACTGGTTCGACAATGTCGTGATGAGCTCGCAAGTCTAGATGAGAACCTCAGGGTCTCTCTTATCTGGGGTGGAATCGCGTAAAGTGATTTGTGATCAGCACATTCATAACAGTCACATGTGATTAGATTTGATTTTCCGTCTGCGCAGTGATCACAAAAAATTTGTTAAAATTTGGTATCACTTTAAGAGAAATCTTACGTTGCTTACGTTTGTCATAATTTTGTTTTGTTTTCTATTAAGTTTGTTTTTTCTGTGGGCTTTTGTGTTTATAAAGTATGTAATCTATTCTTTGATTACATTTATTTTTTTATCTTGTTTTTATATGATTTATTAAAAGTATTATTTGTTTAGTGAAAGAACTACATAATATAATATATACTTATTTGTGAAACAAAAGTTAAAATAAAGTTCTCTAGAGTTGGAAAAACATTAATTATGAACTGCTTAAACCTTTAATAATTTTAAAACAAATGTGTTATTTCATTGAATATAAATTTATTCAAATATCTTTGACTTAAAGATGCAGAAAATCACAATTACCTTACGCAGACGGAATTTGTTGATAATGACTATCACTTATCACAAATCACTTTAGCCGATCCCACCACTGTGTTCCGGGCAGTGTCCCCAGATTGAGGGGAAAAGTACCACTCTTGTTCTGTTCTTTCTAGGAATTAGACTTTTTGGTCGTATTTATAAACACTGTCTAACTTAAGATAGTTTTGACAACGTAATCGATTCTCTACAAATTGACAAATGTAATTTTTTTATATCAAATCAAGCATATTTCCGAATGTTTCGAAATACTTAGACATTGTTTAAACAGTCAAAAATCTAATAAATACGATCATAAGGTTTAAATAATGCACGACCATGCAAGATGCAACACCTCACTTATAATGAATGTGTTAGTATCTGAATGCACTCATTATTTTGACTACATAAGGTCTAAATGGAAACATAAAATTTCTTACAGACAAAAACTCATCAGTGGGAACTTGGCAAAAATTTCATGCTTCGAAACAGATATATGATCGGAATTTAACGAAGCTTTAAGATACTTTTAAAATTTTATATCCATGCAAGCATTGAGTTTATATACATAGAGGAATCACTTCGATAGAACGAAAATCTTACGTTAAACCGCTGCATAGATGCCGCCCTAACTCAACCTAAGACATAAACCGTTTGTAGAAATGTGGAGTCTATTATTTGAAAAGGTGATTGTGTTAAAGCAGTAAAATTCTTGTCTGGTTCCACATATCATGTACCTACACACATACCAACACCAAGTACTCTGAGCAGCACAGACACAGAGAACTATTTATTAACAGGTAGATATTGTTTTTATTTTTTTTTTGGGATATGGGAATTTTTTTGTTGGGTTATTTTTCGGTGCACATAGGAACATGTTAGGCCGTCGATGATGCTGATGAAAAGGGTTGATGTGGTTGTTGTTGTGCTCGTGCCCAAAAACATCTGCTGGTCAAGGAATGATTTCTTGGTGGCGCCGCGGCCTTTGCTCTGCTCGTATGGTTAAAGTGCAAGTAGGTTGTTTGCACTTGATGACACTGCTCCGTTGATTTTAATATGTTTGTGTTAGGGTGGCTCGTATGTTAAAACATTTATGTATGTAGCTAGTTGCTTTTAAATTTGATTCTCATGTAAATAGCTAGGCGGATTATTTATCTCTGTAATTGAGTAAATTACCCTACTAAGCTGACACGTGTTAACTAAAATATGCCCAACTGAGCTGAGTCAAAGAATTAAGGGAGAGGAAATATTATAAGGGCCACTTGCACAATACGAAAGGATAAATACATAAAACTGAGCATAACTATCCCAGTTTAAATAAATAAATAAAATTCTCTCATTTCTTGACTGCATTAACACAAAAAAAAAATAACAAGGGGATAAGAATATTTTTTCAGAATCACCAACGCAATGAAAAATAAACAAAGTCTAATGCTTTGACTTGTTTTCTCGTAAGAAATTCTATAATTTGACGTGAGAGCTATTCAGAGTTTAAATATTGATCCAGAGAATGAGAAGATAACTTTTTAAACTTAAATAAAGAAAAATATGTTTTGCTATGAATTTAATTAAATCAGTCAGAATGCTCTCAATTATTTATAAACCATTAGCTGACCCGGCAGACGTTGTCCTGCCTATAAACGATTTATGTATTGAGAAACACAAATATTAAATCAGAAAACACCAATTCGCATGTTCATAGAAAATGCAGTTTTTTATTTTATACTTTGACTTAAAGATGCAAAGACAAATAACGCTGATGGTTTCCAACTTGTGAACAGGCGACATAAAATTGGCCGTGTGAAAAACGCGGATACTCCAAATTGATTCCGCAAATTTCCAATGACTATTGACTGGCCACAAGATGTCATAATATATTCCAGTTTTTTAGAAAATTGAAAATAATAAAAGTAAGTTTTCCTTAAATTCGACTTCCATCCGGTTTTTTGTTTTTGACTGAAAACTAATGTCGTTTTTCATTGTAGAGAAGATTTCATCTTTTTGCGGAAAGATTTTCATTTTTTCCAGTTTTTCATGTTTTATTCACAAAAAGATTCGTTCTGGATGAGTTCTAAAGATGACAGATGCGATCTGTTTTATTAGCGCGATTTGACCTGCGTGCACCCATACACGTAAATAAGCTCTCATGTCAAATTGAAAATATCTTTGTTCAGTGAATTCTGTATGTATAAAAAATCGTCACCAATACTATTAAATATGGACTGACATTTAAAACAAGGTCACGAATATAGGATTAATTAGGTACCTATATACATATACATACATACATACATACCAACATACATTTCAATAAAAAGTAGGTAACTGGATTATTTACTGATTTTGACATTTTTCTCAAAACTATATAGTACATAGGTAGTTACCTATAGATTTCGATTTTTTGCATAGTGCATAACTTTCTAAAATAAAAAAAAAATCCATTGAAAAAAAAAAACAACTTTCTATGCACTTCAACTAGGTATGTGGACAGTTAGGTACCCAAAGTTTTGTCAACTCTAATAAAAATATATATGTACCTTATTGCCTTTAAAAAAACTATGATTCCAAATAAATGAAGAAACAAAATAAAAGGATCTACCTACATATAAAATATAAAAACAACATTGTCTACACGTGCCTTTTTTTTTATGACTCGACCTTCACCGATCGACAAACGAATGCACACACAAAATATGAATCGGATGGCCTCCCTCAATGCTTTCAAATAGAATAATACATCTACATATAGACACATTTCTATATGCACATATACAAGCACCTCATTAACTGCAAAGTGGTGCGTTCTTTTATGTTAAGCCGAAAACAGATGTGTAGCTTTTTGCTTTTTCCCATGCAGCGAAATTAGAAATAGGGATATCGTGCAGCGAAGGCTGCATGCAGAGCCTGGAATATGTCAGCTCTCATAAGAACCTGTGTAAATTTATTTTCGCTGCATTGGAATAAGCTGCACATCTGTTTTCGGCTTTACTGTGGTTAACTATAGTTAACTTCGGTCGTTCCTTTAATTCAGAAAAGTTACTTCGAGTAGCTTTATGACGTCATAAAATAGTTCCTAAATTTTAAAGTAAAAGTGTCAAAAAGTAACTTTTTGTAACTTTTTCCAACTCATCTCCTCGATATGAATTGAAATTGATCTGTCAATGGTGGATGTTTTGTTTACTTTTTGCCCTTTTGATTTGGAATTGTTTTCAATATTTAAAATATGTTTTTATCAATTTATTCGATTTTTTTTTTGACGAATTAGATTTTTGGAATAGTTTTCTTTTTTTTTTCTGATGCATTTTCTTTCTGTCGGCATTTTCTTCTTTATATTTGGTTAATTTTTCATAAAAAAATTCTGTGCCATAAGCAATGAAGAAAATGACTTATTTCTGTTCGATTTATACAAAACTGAGTAAAGAAATTTAATTTGGAAATATTACACATATTTTATTTTGAATTCCTAATAATTATTTTTGCAATAAATTTAATGCAATCACATTTTTTTCTTGGTTATTCATTCCAAATACAATTCAATTTTTTTTTTAAACCCTTTCGTTTGACAGATTAACTATTGTTAAGTCTGGTCGTTCCTAAATGAAAAAGTTGCCAAGAGTAACTTTCTTAACTATGGCACATCAACTTTTATTTTTGACACATTAACCATAGTTAACCACGGTAACATAAAAGAACGCACCAAAGGGAGATCGTGTAAGTATCCGAAGTCCGTATCGTACACAAAATACAAAATAATAATAAATAGACACTTCTCCTCTTTGTTATACTTTTCTTGATGGGCTTCCACTCGTCTTGCTTTTGACTTTTTTGCTGGATCAATCAATACGTTCCACAATATTTTAAAATCTCAATTTGGTCTATGCGGCGACACCTACGACCAGGTTCGCGCACTGATCTCTTTATAGAGATCAGTGGGTTTGCGTAAGTTTCGTGATTTGTCTATGTATATAAACTCAATGATGCTAGCCAAGGGTGATTATGTCGTGTGTGAATTAAATTAAAATTCCGCTAAATTTTTCCAGAATATTAATTTTTTGAGGTGAATCAGTACGTACATAGACGCTTTAAAATTTAATCAGAATTTTAAACCAACGCGGACTTCCTTTACCTTTTTCTTGATTTTTTTTTGCATGAAATTACTACGAAAAAGAAAACAAATGCATTCAACCTTATTTTGAACAGTTCTAGTGAAAAGCAGGAAACCGAAAAAGATTTTTTGAGAAAGGTTTTAAACTTTAAAATTTCGCGATGAAACAGAAATGTTTCAAAACAGAAGAAACTAACCCCCCGGCTCCACAAGCAATTTTTATCTCTTTCTTTATTTTAGATATAATTTTAGAAGTATTTATTTCTGCGTTGAGTTGGCATACTATTTCATAAACTTAAATTTGGAACTTGGTCGTAAGAGAGCAAACACTGGATTATTCGCGCTAATACTACACGTACGTCCAGTTTCGAGCTCTACCTATACTAGAACAGCGAAAATATCATCAAGTTTTTAGAAAATGGCTGCAAATAATAAAACTTCACAATTTATGTCCATAATTATTTCTTCTGAGAAGACAAGATATAAATGAAGAAATTTATGTCTAAAAATAAAAAATTTCTAGATTTAACTGTCCTCCACAAGAAATTTTAACTACATATGACACATATCTTGAAATGGTTTATTTCTAGTGGAGTCCCAGGGTAAGGAACAGAATGATTAAATTCATAAAATATATTTTTTTTCTGTCTCTACCAACTCAATAACAGCCTTCAATTGCCGATCATCTCTCATGGAGATGGCACAGCAGTTTAAAATTCACCTATGTTGGGTGCCGGGCCATAGAGACATTCCAGGAAATTGTATGGCTGACGAACTCGCCAGAGGAAGAACAATGCTAACTATTTTACCAGACAGGTTAAATATAGGCATTCCCATTGCTACATGTAAACTTAAGCTGAATAAGGATGCTATACAGAAAACAAACCTCAGGTGGAATAACATCACCACTTGTTTGGCGACGAAACAGATTTGGCCAACACTGAATCTGAAACGCTCTAAGTGTTTGATATCTTTGGCTCTGTAATAGGTGTCATAACAGGACACTGTCTTGAAGGCAAGCACGCAACACGGCTTGGTGTTTACTCTAATGATTTCTGTAGAAGCTGCATGGACGAAGAGGAAGAGGAATCGATTCCTCACCTTCTCTTCACATGCAATGCTTTATCTCTAAGACGCAGACTCCATCTGGCAGATTTCTACTTCAATGATCCTAGTGATCTGGCAAACAAAGACATAACTAATCTCGCTCGCTTCGTAAGAAGCTCCAAATGGTTCAACGACTAGTGAGGAAGTCCCCTAGATTCAAAGTGGTATCACAATGGACCAACTTATGGTCTAAGTATGTCGGCTCTATGCTGGCAACCACGTCAACCTAACCTATGTTCAATCCGTTATGTAATGTAATCGACACACTATTATATAAGTACACCGTACACCTATGTACAAAATTGTTAGATAAATTAAAAAAAAAAATATTTTAAATGTTTTCTTCAAAAATGTATACGTTATATACACAGGGGAAAAAAAGGGATTTTTTTTAGAAAATTAGGGGAAAAAAAGCATTTCGATGTCAAAAAAAGGGGAAAAATGTTTTGGTGATCTGGGAACCCTAGTTCCGGGTCATTGTTGCATTGAGGAAAACGAACGGGCAGACGAACTGGCTAAGAAAGGATCAGCCTTTCATAACTCTCTTGCGGAAAGAGTCAACATTCCTATTGGGGTAATGAAGGGCAATATATTCTCAATTTTTCTTATTGAATCCACCTGGCGCAGTTTAGCTAACTGCGTCATATCAAGAAAGACTTGGCCCATCTATGGCAAAACCCGTACAACTGACCTGATATGCAGACCCAGGCGAGATATACCCAGACAACGTGGAGACTGGTCACAAACTGGACTTAGAAGGGGTACAAATCCTTGCAACAGAAAAGCACACATCCAAACGCTATACTCTAGAAACATTTCATATAGTAAACAATAAAAATACTATGAACCGTAAACAAGACATACAAAACATATCATCTTTTTACTGTTCCTTTGTTGCTGAGAGCCAATCCAACAGTTAAAATTTAAACTAAACGGACTAATCTCCCATCAAGGAAGTGTTTAATTTGTTGTGTTTAAATATTAAAAGAAATTTGTTTAATTATCTTTTTATTTGTACAATTAATTCTTTCAAAACTTTTTATACTTTCTTCTATCGATCTCGATGTAAGTTATATTTCGTTTGCCTTATATGTATTTATCTATGTCAAGATAACTTTTTATTTTTGGAAATAAAGCTCCCCTGAAGAAGACGCCAACCACCGTCAAAACGGTGGGAAAAATAAAAATGAAAATTGATCAATACGACCAACACAGCCGACGAAAATAAACTTAAATATTCTCAAATATCATATAGGTATTCATCGTGAAATCTATGTAAGATGAACTGAACTTGATACAAATTGCATATTGACAAGACCCTCACTAGTCAACTGATAAGTCCAAGTGGGATCGCCGGGACGAAACGCCAATTTGTATGGACTAAAGGCCGTTAAAAGCTATTTGAATCAATAATTCAACAAGTCCAATTAAATAGTGCTAAGTCCTCTAAGGGCCAGTTGTACAAATATTTGATCCGTGGTTCAGGAATTTTAACTCACCAATTTCGGCGGATTAACTGTGGTTCAACGATGGTTCAGGCATGTAATTGGCTTTTAGTGCATATTAGAACCTTGAACCATCGTTGAACTTCAGTTAACCCACCGAAATCGGCGAGTTAAAATTCCTGAACCACGGATCAAAATTTAAACCACGATTGTACAACTGGCACTAATTGGCTGATTTATTTGAGTAGTAGGTATATAGAATTTTTATTATTAAAAAAAAATCTTCGTATATAAACATTGCCAGGCCCCGGGCACAAAAAAACTCCCAGCTTTAATGATTAGGAATTCAAATCTGGTTGGATACAGTTCACACTAGGTATTTATAGCATAGCAACGGTTGTTCGATCGCTATCGCCACATAGCTATTTAAAGCTGTGCAACGAAAACCATCGCGCGCATTGCTTGAGCAATAAATGCTTGAACTCGCTTACTCGCAAGATTAGAAATCGCTGCCACCGAGACCATAACCTTAGGCCTTTTGAAACAAGTCTTATGCAAAAGAGCAAGTTATGTGAAAAATTCGATATCCACATAAATCAACAATACATAATCACATAGAGGACTTCCATTACTCAAAAATAAATCATTAAAAAATTACTTTAAACAATTTCATTTCTTTTTATTCCATCCTTTTCTTTTATTAGTACAAGTCTGCAGTTTTTTAGTTAAAATACTACAAAAAAAGTTAAAAGACTTAGGTAGGTACAGTTAATTAACTGTAGTTAAGACTTGCTGACTGAAAGTAAAATCATCGCAGTACAAAGACTTTTGACTGACTAAAAAGACTAAAAGCAGTTAAAGTACTGCAGTTAATTATCTTAAAGTTAATTATAACTTATTTTTTTAACTGCACAGTCGGAATGTTAGTACTGACTGCTGACTACTTGTTTCGCAGTTAAAGTACTTATTTATAGTATAAACTTACATTCAATAGGTAAGTTAATTAACAGCGGCTTTACAAACTGCATTACCAAAGTACTGCAGTCTTTTACAGCTCTGGACAGTAGAATTTTCTTGGTCCGGGAGTTAAAACTTTTGAATAGACATCCTTTTGGGGAGGTTACCACTAAAATTCAACCAATAAAACAATAAAAACATGGGCGAATTTTATCGCGGTTTTCAACATGTTGACAAAACTCAAAACGTCTGTGACATATATTTTCTTTTTAGGGGAGGTAAACCTTTAACTTGAAAAATATTTGAAGAGGTTACCACTAAAATCCAATTTAAACACAATAAATATCGCCCGCGACTTATTTATCGGCTGTCATCCGTTTGTCACTACTTACGCGTCTTTCGTTTAAACTTTAATTTTACTGAGGTCAAGACCCTTCAATTAAAATACATTTCAAGTGGTTTCCCGCAAAAGCCCATTAAAGAGTAAAGCCTTAACTACATAAGCCACTTTTTGCAAAATTACAAAAGTAAACATATTTTTTTCCAGCTAGGGCAGTTGTTTTGTGAAAAATAATATATACATTTTATTTTTAAACCAAAATTTAAGCTTTCTGCATCATTTTTTTAAGTTTTTCTGTGAGAAACACTATCCCAAAATGAGTTTGAAAATTTTTACTTTTGTACTTTTTCACTTTTTTGGCTTATGTAGTTAAGGCTTAATACATTGAAAAAATCCTCGATTTTTATCGCGCTTTCCACCTGTTGGATAGAGCTCAAAGTGGTTTTTTTTTTCACATATTTATACTCCTGGCAGTCAAGATCTGCGACATATTTAGGTGTGTAACATCAGTTATCTAAAAGTTCGTAAAAATAGCCGCGATTTTAATCGCGTCTGTCGAGCTTTCGAATGACACCAATTTTAAGTAGTTTCCCAAAGCGGATTTTGCGGCCACCTAGACGTCTGTCATGTGCATATTCGCACTCAGGGAGGCGAGAGCTTTCGAATGACACCAATTTGAATTGGTTTTCCAAAAAGTAAAAAACGCCAAAAAAAAAAAACGCATTTTCGGCGGCGTCTGTGGAGGGTTTAGCGCTGCGGCCACCTAAACGTCTGTCATAACCATTTTTGTAATCAGTGGCGTCGGGATGCGATGCATTTTAAGTGGGGTGCCTGTTGTTTCGTTTTTTTCACTTCGATTTTCGTTGTTTCGCTTTTCTTATAATTATTTTTAATTATGTAAGATCACTTCGCATATTTTTCTTTCTCTTTTTACTCATTTTGCAATTTCGTTAAAAGTGTAATGAGTTATTTAGGTCAAGGTTATCTCGTTTACAGTTTATTTCGCATTTCGTTTTGTATTAGAATCTATTGTTTAGGCGTGGGTTTATTCTGTCTTCAGTGTGATTATATTCGTGCGCGGCAAGCTCCAAACTATCAAAAAAAAAAAAAAAAAATTAAAATGGATAAACATACAATTTGTAACGTATTTAAATCAGTAAGGGGTAAAGAAAAACTTAATTATAATGGATTTTCTTACAATTTTGTAAAAATTGATGACGTTGACATTGGATATAGGATAAGTTCAAAGTTTCTTTAAATGCAGATTATTTAAATGCAAAAGAAACTTTGCATACATCCAACCTCGCACCTACCCAAATCCTATAGTGGATCTAGCAGGGGGGCAGCATGCCCCCCTTACATTCCCCACTGTTTATACGCCGTAATGCTAGGTGCTAGCACTGTATTTATGTCAGCAGGCTTACATAAATAACAAAAAAAAAATATTTAAAATTGAATAAAAAAGTAGTTTTGGCAATTTTCAAATATCTGTTCGATTAAAATTTTTTTGTATGTAAAGAAACCAAGGGCATTAAAATTAGCGCGAATTAACATCAAGAAAAAATAAAAATGAAACAAACGATGGCAAAGTAATCCAAATCGAAATGAACAAAATCCGAAATAATCGAAAAATCAAATAATAAAAGACGAAATGAACTTAAAATGAACTAAGTAAAAGACTTAATGATATTTTTTCGAAACAAATATAAACCAAGTAATTGAAAAACATTTTGATTAAAATACATAACAAACGAAATGCAAAGCGACTAAAACGAAGTAATCAAAAAACGAGATGAAAAAAACGAAACAAACCATACTCATTTTAAGTGGTTTCCCTCACTATTTCTATTTTCAGAAAAGTTGTACTTTTGATGCACTTTTTCGCGAAAACGCGATCACTATTTGCTGACAGACAGACTTTCGTATTCGTTATCACCTTCCTTAGGACTAGTTGTAACATTAATACCGTTAGATTTTCTTTCACGCTGAAAATCTGTCGCTAGATCTCGGTCTATTGGGTTTTCTAGTCTATTAAAAGAAAAAATTGGTATAATTTTACATATACTTATATGTACTTGTCTAAGAATACAAATTTATGATTAATACATTATAGGATTGGGGGAAAGTATATATACAGTTGAGAATTTTTGCATCAATAGATGAGATAGTATGATACCTAAGAGATTTTTATATTTTTCATTAAAATATAGTTTTGGTTTAGAGGTCATTTGTCATTGGCTTCAGTTGGCTTGCGTGAAATAAAATTAGAATGGAATAATGAATATACTTAAGTGGTTTACTTTGGTTTGTAATATTGTAATATTGCTTCGAAAAAAAGTATTCAATTTCAGGACAAAAGTCTTCAGTTTAAATATGATTGTCTTAAACTTCACAAGAGCCACACACGATTGGATTCACTAATGTCGTTTTGTCATTGTGAAAATGATTTGAACTTTTTGCGAAAAGTCCTTTAGTCCTTTAACCATTTTTTTCTGTTTTATTCAAAAAAAAAAGATGCGTTCTGGATAATTTCTAAGGATGACAGATCTTTTTAATTTGGGAGATTTGATCTGCGTTCACCCATACATGTAAACCTCTCATGTTAAATTGAAAATATCTTTGTTCAGTGAACTGAAAGTCTATAGTGTGAACAATCGTCACCGATACTACTAAAATATAGGCTGACATGCTTTGAAGATAAAATTTTTCTATGCCAACATGTGTTATTCAAAAGAGCAATTCTGGAGTTTGAGAAGAGATTTTTCAGATTGCAATGATAGATAGCAAATGATACAACGGATTTTCTGTGTTATTGGCATTTTGATAGTGAAAATAACATTCGACAGAAAATTCTACATCCCCTTTCCACCAACCGAAAACACGCACATAGGAATGTTTGAGACTCGTATGTCACTAGTCTCTTGACCCTAGCCTTATCACCTAGACCCTAAACAATCGAGCAATGTCATTTGGAAGTCAGCTATCTTTTTTTTCTAGATATATGATAGAGATAGCAATGGTGGAAACGATTTTATTCGATCTTTTTGGCTTAACATGATAAGAACAGGGCTCGTGTTACGAAACGAAAGGCAAAACAAACGATTCCAAAAAAAAAAAACGATAGTCATGCCATAGACCGATTATGATTTACGAAAATGCATGCAAAAAATCTATTTTTTTAAATAAATATGCGACAGGATACAAATAAACCATAAGCAGTCGTAAAAGAAAACGAGTATCGTTTTTTAAAAAAAACAAAACAACGACTTTTGTAAAATATAATCGCATTTTAACGATAGAGAGGGATTTTGAACGATAATCGTAATGCATAATACGAGCTCTAAAAAAACATACTAACTACCGTTAAACCACCTACTACCAGCCACTAGCAACAATACCCAAATTATATGCTTGTTTGGTAACGTGAAATTTTTACTAATTTTCTCTAGCCGGTTTTTTTTTAGCTATAGCTTTTGACAGCAAAATGTGAAAATTTGCTAGAGTTTCGCCTCACTAAGAGACCAGTGTACCTTTAGTTTAGCTTACCCATCATCAACAACCAATCTTAAAAACAAATCTTACGAGTCGAGGAAATTCGACCTTATTGATCTCGTTTGGAAGATATACCCATTTGCAATCGTGACTCACTCATACTCCGTCAATTAAATTCTTGATCCATGGTTCCAGATTTTTAATTCACCGATTTCGGCGGATTAACTGAGGTTTAGCGATGGTTTAGGCATATTCTTGGCTATCATAACATACTGGAACCTTGAACTATGGTTGAACATCAGTTAATCCGCCGAAATCAGCGAATTAAATTTCCTGCACCACGGGTTAAATTTTTAACCATATTTGTACAACTGGCCCTAAAACTCCTAAACATCTTCGTTGAGTTGTTTCCGTTTGTTTTTTTTTTTCGAGCAAGTATTAGATGTTTGTGAACAATACTTGATTTTTTTCACTGATACACAGCTTAATAGTGGGGGTTTTGACAGTTGTTACACTTTTTGCAATTTTGTGAAAATTTGTAAGGATGTTCTTAAAGCAGATTTATTTAATTGTCCATTGCACAAAATATGTCGGTTAAGCACAAAATTCTTTTTTTTTTTGTCAACGAATATTAGCTTTGAGAAACAAATCGTCCATTTGCCAAAGTATTCTTCTTCGTTAATAATATATTTAAATATATCCATTCTTCTATATAGATCATACAATTTTAACCGAATCCGATCCTTTACACCAAAAAAAAAAATATTCAGTGCGCTATAACATCTGGGGTATATAAACTTAAGTGAAAAAAATTGTGAATTAGTTATTGGAATACATAATTTCTTAATTTTGGAATATTGGTTGATGAAAACAAAATTATTTAATTCCAGCTGTGTTCTATTTAATTATCCAGAAGTATTGTTAAATATGCAAGGTGTGCAATAAATAATTTTTGTTGTCCTTTAAATTTACTTTAAAACATTTATTTAAAGCTAGAAGGATAGTTTTAAAAAGATTCTAGATTAAAGCGCATAATACATAATATATTTAGGTATATCTGTTAAAGAAAAAATAGTTGTTCATATAAAAAAAAAACATAATATTATAACATATTCAAAATACAATTTAAAAAATATTTGTACAAACTCATATCTCTAAAAAAAAAAAATATAATCATACATAATGTAAACCAGTTTATCTTACAAACTTACTAATCGTTTTCACGATAGCATTCTGCACAACTCTAACAAGGAAAAATAAATGTTTTTTTTTAATAAGGTTACAGACTAAAGTATGTATATTTGCATAAAGTTACTATTTCCATAACAGCAGAAAATTGTTTTGATTATGAAAAATGCCAAAATGATGAGAAACAATATAAGAAAATATTTAATGATTTTTAAATGTTCTTGTAATCCACAATCATAAGAGTGAATTTAGAGTAGATTTACAAATTATTAAACGAAAATATATTTACGTTTTAGCAATTATATTAAACTTGTTACTTTATATTTCAAAGATTGAGGCACCTTTCGCTTAAATAAATACATACTATCATTACACTAACAAACATAATTTATTGCCATTTAACAAGTAAAAATAATAAGAGCTTTTGGCGTTCAGTGGTATATGTAAATGAGTTTTTGTTTTTTTTACTGAGTTATGAAATATAAATGTCTTATTGAAATAAAAAAAAATAAATAAGTAAATAAATAAAACTAAAGAACCTTTAACTTTGCATATATATTAACTAACAAATAAAATGAGATCAAAATTATCTTTTAATGGCACTGATTTAAGCTTTCAATGAATGCTTTGTGTTCGTCAAGTTGATTAATATATTATTAGTAAGTACAAGGAATTTACAAAAATAAGATACCGGAGATTATGACAATGTAAGTACCAACGTCCAAATATACTAACGCTTTAGTAAATGCTTACCTTTCAAACCAAAAGATCCAAGAACAAATACAACCAATTACGGAACAACATAAAACACAAAAATACAAAAAAAAAAAACAAGAATGTTATATAAATAAAAACAAAGTAAACAATTTTTGTTGCATCAACAAATACATTTGTAACTTTATTTACAATATTTATTTATATATATATATATAAAAAAAAAAATTAAATAAAGCAGCACATGCATTTTTTTCATTCGATTTTTGTTTACTAAATTAGAATCAAAAACTACGAACTAAATATACTAATATGTAAATGTTTAAAATATGGATGTTATAAATAAATATGTATATAATAATAATGGAGCTAAATTTTATGTATCCTCGTACTTACAATTTCAAAATCTTTTATTTTTGAGAACAAAATATAAAAAATAAATGCTACAAATTCAAATCAAACGATTATTAAAACGTTAACCTAATATTAAGTGTTATACAGCTCGCAACAATATTAAAAAGATTTTTATTGTCTAATAATACTTTTAAATGTATGTATGTATAAAAAAATAATAGTTCTTACAAAGATAGAAATGTGTGAGTCGAATACCTTGTTCCATAAACCGACATAGGGAAATAAGAACGAAAACAAAAATGACACACGAAAAGGCTTTTTGATGGTTTCTTAGTTTTATGGTAGTGACGTTTTAGCATATAAAATCGAAATTATCAATGCCAATAAAAGCGGCCGTACTTAAACTGATTTTCCTTCAGTTATCCATTCAAGATTATAAAATTTCAAGGTTATTTTCAAGAATTCAATGTGACAGACATGGAAGTATCTTTGACAGCAATTGAGTAACTTAGCCATTTCACGTTCCTTAAATATCAGATATATTTATGTAGAAACAGCATTCTTTAGCGAATTCTATCAGTACATTTTGAATTCGATTGCTCAATTTTTAAGAGTAGAATTTTTATTATTTCAGATAGTCCAGTAAGAACAGACGAAAAAATGCCAAAGAAAGGCAATGTCCCACTAAATTGGTCTTTTCGTTTTTCTCGTAGCATTATATTACAGCAAATGGAAAAGTCAACAAATATTAAGTATTGTTATTTATAAAAACTTGGTTACGGATTTTTGATGCTATAAAAGATTGAATCTTGCTGTGTCTTGTAATTTTTATAATAATACAAATACAAATATTTTAAAAGGGGGCCAAATGTCATGAAAATGGGAGTTTTTGGCGGTAGCCGTGTCATTAATTTTTCTTTAACATTCGTTTATTTTCATACAATCAAATATCTTTCTTTTTTTTAAAGTGAATTGAATATTTCCAAAAGATTGTGTTCAATTTTCTTTTCCTTACATGTATAACATTTCGGCAAAGAAATATTGAAATAATTACTGATACATTTCTATCCAATTCTTTTCCATTGAACATGATTAAATCAATGGTTAATAACCATTTCAATCCTGTTAGAAGTTTAAACACATACATTGATACACCAAATATGTTATGTTTAGGTGATGGATCGACATCATGCCCGGTTTATGTAGGAACATCAATGCAAAAATTTGTACTCGAATATCAGGTCGCAAATCCGATATAAACAGTAGAAGCAGTAGAACACACAAAATTGCATTACCTTTGCATTGTATAGGATAGGGCCATCGTCCAGATTTTAAAAACGCTTTTTTATCATTTATTAGATTTTATATAATTTGTAAGTATTGCCATCTTTATAGGTATGAAATTATGTAAATACATATAATATTTATTAATTTTTTACAGGCCTCAAGAAGGATGTAATCACACCCGAAACGTTTCTTAAAATTTAAAATAAAAAAGATCAAAGACCTAAAGCCCAAAAGAGAAATTAGTCAATTTTTACAACAAAAGGTCACAAAAATAGGGAAATAATACAATGTCTTTACCTATAAATTCGTACTTAATTTTGACGTCTGAGGCGAGTCACTTGACGAATGTTTACTAAGCTTTTTGGTTCGTTTCGCGAACGTTAATAGACAAAATTATTCTGGCTATGATTTCAAAATCGCATTATTTAAATGTCCATGTTGTATGAACAATCATCATTCATTAAATGAAACTTTTTTTTTTTTGGAATACACCTACACCTCGATGTATAGGTTTTTTATCGTTAAGTATGTGCAGTGGAAGACACTGAACAAAATTTGTAAGTGGTACCTCGCCTGATACACAGAACTAAATAATTGTTTGTATTAATACCCCCAACTTTTTTCAATAAAGGACCATGAAAACACACATTTTTTGATGTAAGATAGTTAATACGAAGTTACTTGATCTCAACTACTTTGGCTGATCTACAGATACGATTTATATTCTATTCTTAACTGGATATGCTGAAGAGTACAACAAAGATAGTACAAATAAACATATACGAATAGAAAATTCATATAAAATAAACCATTATTTTTCGTTTGGTGAGCTTAAAGAAAATATTTATTTATGATAAATGTATGGAATGATGCAACAAAAATACTAAATTAATAATTTATTTTAAAAGAAGCAACTTTGTTCACTTATTACTATGTCATGGTTTAGAGCAGTATCAAAACACATTCAACGTTGCATCTAAGAATATCTTCTAAGAAAAAAAATACAAGTTTTTCAATACAAAATTAAAGAAAGGCGTTCTAAAACGACAAGTTTTAAATACATTTATTTCTAGCAAATATTTACAATATATATTTGTATATAAAGTAGCTAAAAATAATGATAACTATTAAGAAATTTCAATTCTTTTAAATTTAAACCCACATTTAAAAAATAACCAATTAAGAAAAAACTAAAAGTAATATTATTTAAAGCCAAAAATTATCTTTTTTAGCAGAAAGTTTTTAAAGGTAAAAACTAAATAAAAATTAAAATTAAAAACTGAACCATGTTTTGCTACAAAATATTTCACAAAAATACTGTTATTGAAAATGTGTATGAAATAAGACGTGAGACAAAGTTTGAAGGAAATAAAATGTTTGTAATTATTTATGTATTGTCCTTAATCCATGATTTAATGTTTCTTAAACTAGGTGTTTATTAAGAGATATAAGAAGTCCAAGGGACACATTATAAATGACGAAAATGAATTTTGTCATGCTGTCGAATCGGTTATACTTACTATTTTCTTATGCTTGTTTGGTTATAGAAATATTTTAATAAACACTGAACAGTTTTTTTTTTTTTTAAACACGACAGCTAAATAAACAAAATTAAATTCCTTATTCTAGTATCTATTGTTATTATACTTTACGGTTTAGCCTGAAATCAATTGTTAATCAGTCAGTATGAAAGATATATTTTCTACAGTTAATATTTTATGTTGTATGACTTCTTATTAAGTACCTTTAATAGTGTGAATTTCATTTTTTTTTTTAAGGAATAGGGGTAACACAATTTTGTATCCACTTTTTCAATGTATTCCCAATTAATTTTTAATTCTTTTTAAGTGAAATCAATCGCAATCACAATCGGTGGTTTTGAGATGTTTTTTGTTGCTTAAAATTTAAAAAAATTATTTTCTTATGATTTAAATAATATTTTAGTTTGAACTTAATTTTGTTTACTTAATTATAGAATTGTGTGAGTGTGTAGTAATACTATTATTACTTTTAAATTAATATTCTTGTAACAGGTCAGATAAGTCCGCCAGAATCACCCGCGTCTGTATTATGTATTCGTAATTTTAAAATTACTTGCTTAATTATTTTACAAAATATATGTATACTATAATAGTTTTTTAAGAGAAAAATACTTTGAATTCAGGCAAGTAAAACGAAAAACTAAAAATGTAAATTATTTGGAAACAAACTACATTTTAAACATCATGTTTTAAAGAAGCAGGTCACTACCCCTAAACATACATTCCCATACCGTACATTGATCCCCAATCAACGCCTTGGAAGCTTGACATATCGACATTGGCTAAAGTGTAGGTTTGATATGGGTTTCCACTTGCTGCCGCGGCAGCATGAGCATTCATGGGATTTGATGCAACAAGAGCTGCTTGTTGCGCAGCGGCAACATGTGCTGCAGAGTTCGCTGCGTGGGCAGCTGTACTTGCCGCTACGGCCGCGTGAGTCGATGCTTGATTAGCAGCCGTGTGCTGACTGGCTGCATTCTGTTGTTGTTGATGGTGATGATGCTGCTGATGTTGCTGGGCAGCTGCAACTGCTGCTGCAGCGCTTGCTGGAATGGGATATGGTGCGTATCTAAAAAAAAAAGTTAAAAATAAATACATATGATTGTTATTTTATAACCAACAAAAATTTAAATTTAGCTCTTAAAAACCGTACCGTAAAGTAGTCACTTAATACATAATGTGGTTTCATATCAAAAATGTGACAGTGTGAATTTGTTTTTACATCTAATATTAAACTGTTATTTTTCTAGAAATATTTTCAGAAGATTTCAATGCAGCCGTTGCTAAGAGAGTAGAAGAATTAAGAAAATCAAACATTTGCCACAATCTTTAAAAACTACTGTAAACCTTAAATAAAAGCAAAAGAAACTAAATGAAAGTTCTTGTATAGTTTGGTTTAGAAGCAATTAAATCTTCTCGAGAAGAAATAATGTAGAAGAAATGATGCATAACGAATCAGAGACCGATACTGACAAAATACTACAAATCTCTTTTGTTACAACTGCGACGAAAACTAAAACAAGGCAATGGAAAAATAAATAAAATTCTTAAAATCAATTAACGAATCCACGTACATACATAAGCCCCCGTATCAATAAACAAAAAACAACGGAAAGATAAGGCTAACACATCTGTCAATTTTCAATTCGTATTATAAAATACTAGTATCGCCCGTTGGTCGAAATTCGACCATTTCAGAAAATAGAATGCATGCCGATAGGGTCAACGACAACTTTCTGAAACGGACACGAAAAAAAATTTATCGGAATAGGTATATTAACTTAAAGTGTAGCTCCTATGATTAATCAAATAATAAGCGAGACCAACAATTCGTTCTCCCCTGGAGTTCCGCCAAATCCATAAATAGATCCTGATATCAACAGACCAATCCATTGTATCCAAAAGGAATGCAGAATATGTAATATAAAAGCAAGCTACTGAAAACAACCTACTAGATGGTAACGCTAGTCAATTTCAATTTAACTTGAAATGATTTATAATGCATACTACGGCATCGCGATAAGAGCTTTTACATGCGATAGACATATGCAATACGCTGCAACCAAACTGAGATGCAAACGTCCTATCTTCCCTGTACTGACAAGAATTATTGGACAAACTATAGCTAATTTTTGATTGCCCTAGTAAATATCAATATAGGTAGTGTGTTGATATTAAGTTAGGTTTTGAAATCGTAATGAAATTAATTTTAATCGACATACACAAATATGTACATACATAAATAATTCTAAACAAATTCTAAATTTCAGACTAAACACAACTACTTTCGTTTCCACTATTCCTGTGTGTGCTTGTTATTGGCAGGAATGGAGGGGATCTACAGTTTTCTGCCGAATCCGAACGCCTAGGGTGAGAGGGAGACAGTTATTCGTGACAAGAGTTACTTTTGTGAAATTTGTCACTTGGTCGCAAGAGTACCAACCGTTTTTTTTTTTATGTGGAAGAGGCTGGGAATCAAACCCAGATCTCCGGCATGACACTAACCATATGCCACGGCTACCACAACGGATAGAGAGATTGCGAATAAAAATGATATTTGATATGAAATTAAATACATATATCATATCAAATATCACTTTTATTCACAATCTCCGAACTTGAACGAACTATAACGTCAGTGTATAGGCCACCTACCTAACGAGTAAAATTTATTTACCTAAGAGCAGATACAAAAATTGATAAAAACAAATAATTTTTATGGATGAATATAAAAACTAATTAGTGCTATACCCGAATCAAAATATACATAGGTCTCGAGCAAAAAGCACTAAATCTCATTGAAATAAATAAGATTTCTAATATATATAATTCTTAATATATATAATACCAAGTGATCAAGTAATCAAGAAAACACAAAAGGTGAGTTTAATCACTTTACCTTTGCAACCCGGACCACAAAAAATAAAATTAAGCTAAAAGCACAAAGTAATGCAACTGTCACGAGTAAAATCTACCGGAAAAAACAGCACAATCGACATTACAGCTACCCCAAAAAGAAAATTATTGGTCACCTCCCCAGCCTTTCAAGGCAAAAAATGTCATCAATGGACAATTTGTCTGTAGGAAGCATGTCGTTCAACGATATTTCCTCGCTTTTCGATGAAAAGCTGAAACATTAAGCCACAAAATCTTATCTCGACGGAATATGCGCTGATATCCACGCTCTGAAGCAAAATAACTCAGAACTTCAAATCGAACTTCGTCAGACAGAGTCGAAATGCCTGGATCTCGAAAAAGCGAAAAGCATCTGCTTAGATTTGCTGAAGTCTAATGATTCAACTGCAATTACAGATATCCGCACACTATAAGATCAAATAACCCAAAATTAACTAACGTTATTGTTGAATTGAAAACGAAAGACTATGTGGACACCATTGTTAGCACTTCTTTTGAACCGACATCAAAGCTCCGTGACGAGGGCGTCTCTATTCACACAGATTACTTAGCTGCGGCGCGTGAGAAAAGACGATTTTTGATGAACATTAGGAAAGAACTTCTACCAAAGAACGGTAAAAATAGGCCAGTCCCACGGAGAAAAAATCTCAGTGAGCGCTCAATGTCAATTTGACGGAGGCGAAATCATTTCGTGGGACAACATTCTCCGCTCAATTGTAAAAAACTCAGGTGTTATAAATCTCGTACTGAAATTCTAAAAAATCACTTTCAACTTTTGCTTAAAATGTTTAATTTTTGAAGCAGAAAACTTATTGAAATGAATGAGAAATAATAAAAAGATCAATTTATTTTAGTTTTTATTAACATTCCGTCTTTATTTTGTATTTATTTACCACTTTTGCAATTGCGCACCACAAAAAAATTTAAATTTGATTGTCAAAAGAACAGCTGTTTTGGCTGAGAAAGAAAACTGAGAAATGAATCCAAAAAATTTTCATCTCACATATCTCAGTGCTCAGGTGAGATTTTTTGTCCCACGAGCTCAGAGCGCTCAGAGATTTTTTCTTCGTGGGACTGGCCTAATAAAACACAAATCTGAGGCGAAAAAATCACGATCAACAAACATGTTTATCATTTGGATGCCCAGAACAACCTTAAATGAAAATGTGATGACGATGACGGAATGAAATTTCTGCGGCATATAATTGGTGACAGTCCATCATTGTGCCTGTTTACATTGTATTTTTGACGAACGGCGCATCCAGTGAGATGGGTAGATTTTGTGTGAGAAAGAAAGAGAAGGGTTAATTCAACCCAAATTACGCCGATGCGCCAGTTTCAATAAATGTTTTCGGATTGAGCATGAAGAATTTTTTTTGTGTGAGCGAGAGATACATGGTTGTTAAGGATGTGAGATAGGGATGGGTAGATTGAAATGAAAGGATTTTTTCTCTATAATTTAAACACGAGGAACATTTTGATGAACGAAAATATGCTTCATCAAAAATACAATGGAAACAGGCACATTGACAGCAAGCTCCAGAGCCTCTCAAACAGTAGGCAGCGTTCAGAAACCTAGTTTTTAGTAAAATAGCCGTCAGCCATTCAAATAGTTTAAAATTAAATAAATCTAGTAATTTAAAAAATAATCAAAAGCTTAATATTTGCACTTTAAAAATAGTATCATATAATTTACGTAGTAAATTACAATTTAGGGAATTTTTTGAGTTAATCAGTCAGTATGATATTTTTTTCTTATACGAACATTTCATTGAATCGAATGAAGATACATACCTTCTCCCATTTCTTTGTAAATTGCGATTTGTACTAGATCTTAGCATCAAGAACATCAACCCATGGAAGAGCTAGCGGAGGATCCCTCTACGGTATAAAAAAGAGCATCAAAAAATCATTTCAATGCTTCTTTGTTCACGAACTGAAAAGAACTTTTGTAAAGCTCGCAAATAATTGCCAAACCTTTTTCGTCATCCCTATATACATAAATTGCAGTTTTTGGCTTCAAGATTTGTTCCGCCTTGAATATCCTCTTGCTAGAATTTAAAGAACAAAATGTGATGGTAATTGGAGATACCAACTCAAGGGTCGGGAACTAAGATCTGTGGATATTCCACCCAGATTTTGGTGGTGCCATGGCTACGCCAAGAAATGCGATGGGAAAAACAAACGATAGTAATGGTAAAAAATTAATCGAAAAATACATACAATAGAAAATGATTAAAAAAAACAACGGCAATACCTACAGTATCATGCTTTAGCTTTTTTTTTAAAACCAGGAACTCATTCTTCAAAGTTTATGTTTAAATTAAGTTATTGAAAAAAATTATTTCAAACTCAAAATTTTGAAAAAAAAAAATTCGAAACAAAATTATAAAATTTTTTTCGAGATTGTACACCATTACATACTTTATAAATCAAATATTTTTTGATACTCTTATTATTTTTTAGTTGATTACTAAAAACTACTAAAAAGCTATCTAAGCTGTTAGTCTTTTATGTCGTTTTCCGTTGGTCACTCCTAGCACTCTTTTTTCACTCCATCCACACTCCCAGCACTCCAAAAACCTTCCATTGGCTGTTCGGAGTGATGATTTAGGAGTGTTTTTTCACTCCGGATTTCATTAAGGAGTGCTAGGAGTGCACTCTGAAAACACACATATTTTTAAAAGTATGTGTTGGATTTATTGCCAAAATAGTAAATACTTCTTCTTGAGATGTTCTGGAATTGAAATTATTGAAGAATTCATTTTAGTTTTTACTTCTACATAGATACACATATTACAGAAGAGAGTTTTTCATATTCCATTGGAATCAAAAAAGAGTGAAACACTCCGAAAATCCAATCGAAAACGACATTAGTTTTTGAAAAAAAATTAAAATTTCAAAAGTACCTTTATCGCAAAAAATCTTTTTTTTGGTATTATTTAGTACTTTCAATCATTTATTTTGGCAAATAAAACATTAGTCCCATTTATCGTTGTGTGATTTTTTTTAGATATGTAACCTTTCTTGAATTGTTATTTAACATATAAATTAAGAAAACATGGTATCTTGGAGATAAAAATAAGAAAATTGTATTTATTTCTATGAAATGCGAATATATGTAACCAATACCATTAATAGTCCACGAAAAATAGACTTTTACAAGGAAGAAAAAAATAGCATGGACGTTGGTAATGGGTCTCTTTAAAAACTAAAAAAGTTCCTCATCGATCCGATGATCGCTAGGTCATCTCTAGTACAAGCCGTTTTTGAGATATTTGCCAAAGACTCCCATTTTCATGACTTTTTGCCCCTTTTTTAGAGATTTTTGGACATTTCGATTTGCTGTAACTTTTTAACGGTTAATTTTACAAAAAAAATGAAAGGACATTTTTGTTGGAAAGGATATCACTATTAGCTTTAAGATTAATGAAAACGATTTTTCTCTAACACAAACTGTTTTTGAGATATTTGCCAAAAAATCCTATTTTCATGACTTTTTACCAGTTAATGTTACCAAAAAATGAAGAACCATCTTTATTGAAAATTACAAGGGCTACAAGATTGGGAAATGAAATTTTTCTCTAACACAAACTGTTTTTGAGATATTCGCAAAAAAAACTCCCATTTTCATGACATTTGCCCCTTTTGAGAGATTTTTTAACTTTTAATTTGCTGTAACTTTTTAACGGTTAATGCTACGAAAAAAGCCGAAAATAGGAAATCGCCTCAGCTACAAGATTAAGGAATAAAATGTTTCGCTTTTACTAACAGTTTTTGAGATATTTGCAAAAACAAACTCATTTTTAGACCTAGCGGTCATCGGATCCATGAGAAACTCTCTCAGTTTTTAAAGAGTCCCTTTACCAACGTCCATGTCAAGCTTCAGCCTCTAACTAATTATTTCCTTTCTTTGGCATTTTTCCATCTATGTATTCTTACTGGACTATGAAATAAAACGGTCATATATAAGCTTCAATTGCCGTATACCCTCCCGAGACATCCTAAAAATCTACTTATTTCCTTGCTTTTGTTACATTTGAGTGAAAAAGTGTAGATAAAAACGTTCAGCAGAAGGTGGCCAGGCCATGATATGATCAGTAGATATATCAAGAGTGAAGAAATTTTCTTTCAATTTGTTTTCAGCTATTTTAGAAACATAGTTTTAAAGTTAGTTGCTCAGTCACATTTCATCATCACACGAATTTTTTGGTACAATTTATGCGGTCTAGAAAAGCCGAAGGCAAATAAATTAAATTATACACCGTTGGAAAGGTTTTGTGCCACAGAAGTGCACAAAATATAAATTAATTAAATTATTCAACCGCGAATAAGTTAAATTAACAAAAGAAAAATTTCGTATTAAGAGGGAACGAGAAGAGAGCGAGAGAGAATATTTGTAAAAACTCACAATGAGCTGGTTATTCATCGTCCACGGATAAGCTTCAGTGGAGAATCATCACCAAATACCTACAAAAAGAGAAAGAAAAAAAACAACCACGAAACAATGCAACACAATTATTGTGCATGTGTTTGGTTTGGATAAATAGGTAAAAGGGGGAGCGAGATAGAATACAAAGTCATAGTGGAGTTGACAGCTTGCACGTCACATTAGTATAAAAATCGTCGTGTATAACAAAAACAAAAATACATTTGGTTGGGTATTGTAGGTTCGGTCAAGGTTTTATTATAGGTCTTAATAGGCGTAAATTCACGAAAAATGTGGGCCCTATCAATAATCAAATTTAGTAACGACTTAAATATTTCATTAAAATGCACCATAATGGAATGAGCTCTAAATAATAAACCGGTGCATGGAATTACCTAAATATTTAAGTGGACTATAAATAATGAACCATAATATCGAATTGACTCCAACAAATTGAGAATATAACGTATGGTTAATTATTTAGGACCCATAATGTTATGGTTTGATTATTGGTAAGGCCCTATGTAATTGGCGCTCGAATTTCGAGGGCTGGACGTACTAGTATATGTAAAAAGCCGAAATAATGAAAGATAAGAATTTACGGGAAAATCTTACCTCACTATTCATACATAGTATACATTCAGTTTTTTTTTTTAAACCATGATTCTTTAAATGCAAAAGAAACTGCATACACCCAACCTCGCTTCTTCCCCAAATCCTATAGTGGGCCAAGAAGTGTGTTGCAGAGATTAGCATGCCACCCATACATACCTCACTGCTTATACGCCGAAATGCTGGGTGTCTAGGATTTACCGGTAAATTCTAGACTTTCATTATTTCGGCTGTTTACGGTAACATATACCAAATATTAATAAAATAATAATCTAAGTGGATGCTTTTTAATTATTTATATCTCAACTTTTGAAATTTCTGCACTTCTCGCGAGCACGCAAGAATATTAAACTTATGTTTAAGTCATGAAGTTATTCAAGAAATGTTGGAAAATGCATGCCTTTAAATATGGTCAACTTTTAAAAATTCGTTGGCAAAGAGAAATATTGTTATTTTGAATTTTTATTTTGGTAATCAGCACAAGGGGGCGATTTCGCATAATTAGGCTCACGGTTGCCACTTTGGTCATTTGTGACCAAATTTGGTCATTATTTTTTCACTTGGTCGCATGGTCATTTTTTATTCCATTTGGTCATTTTTTTTAAATATTGATTTTATGAAAATATATTTGTGTTTATTAAGTTCTACTTTGATCTCATTTTAAAATGCTCTGAGAAATTATTTATTTATTATTTATTTATTTATGTAAGTCTAATTTAATTAAGTTCATTAGGTACCTACTTTGTGAATGAATTTTATTAAAGCCTCGTTTATAGATCGAAGCGAAGGGATGTTTTCATACAAAAAAAATTGCTTTTTTCCCAGGCGTGAAAAATACAATAAAATTAAATGCAATTATTTAAGCGAAAAGGGGAAGAAATTTCTTTCGAAATAAATATAATTCAATGGACTTATCTAAACCAAATATAAAACTAAATTAATTTTTCTTTGTACACCTTTCGACGCGAGATTTATGGATACATATTTCATTTCGGTTTGAATTTCACTTCGCATTTTGATGTATAAACTAGCCCTAATACATACAAAAATAATATGTCATCTAAGTAATATGAAGAATATGTTAAAATGAATGTGATGAATTCATTGTTTTCTGTGTTTAGAGGTTCAAATATCTCGGACTCAAATTATTTTGGTCATTTTTAGCTACAGTTGGTCATTTTTATTTTTAATTTTGGACACAAACTTTATTTTCAAGTGGCAACCGTGATTAGGCTACGGTTTCGGACGCAGCGCTTTCTAATCGTGTGAGTAAGCGAGTTCAAGCGATTGATTGCTAAAGCAATTCGCAGGAATGAGGTGGTTTCGATGCACAGCTTTAAATTGCTAGATGTCGCCATCGATCAACCGTTTCTATGCTACACGTTTGTTTGAATTTGTTTTCACAATAATTACAATGTGTCACAAAAGTGAATAATACTCTTCAACCTTGTGTTCTACTAATTCTAGTAGTACTTCACTTTTGTGACGGAATGTCACTATATTAATTTTTCCACAAAAATCGCTTAAAATCACTGTCATCGCTTATTTTGTAGACAACTTAAAATTTAAATCGCTTTCAATCACTTTATTCGGTTACTCAAGCGGGTAAAAATCGCTAGCATCGAAACCACCTAATTGCATTCTTGCCGATGTGATGGAGAAGGGGTGAGGGGCTGCGACAGCATCGGCGGTAACAAGGTTCACTTGTCCACGCCGCCGCCGTGCCATCGTTTAACAAAGGTACTAAATGCAGGCTGCAATTAAAACTAATCATTTGCATTTAAAAGCTGGCTAAAAGTAAAATTAATAAATAGACGTTTGGTAAAATTGTATCCAAGCAAGTAGTTTTTATAAAATAAGTTCAATGCTTAAAGATATGTGTAAGATCATTTTCATTGTGGCTAGTGTTTTACAAAATATTAACTCCCAACAAAAAAATAAAAATTAATTTAAATAATCATACAAAAGTAGGAGTTATAACAAGGAGCGGAGGCTCCGTTAGGTTTTTTTTTTCATCAGTATTAAGGGTTATTAATTTTTTTTTTGTTAGGAATTTTAGTATGATAAAATACATACACAATTACACAAGTGAAACAAGTGAAATAAATCCTAATAAAAAAGTTGTTGCAAGTTATTTTATTTGAAGTTATTTTATTTTTTTTTCAATGTAAGAAAATATTTAATTTTTCTTAACACTGAATTTTTATGGATGCGATCTTAGAGAAAGTAGTTACATACTATTTTTGTTTTGCTGTTATAATTTTTTAATATCGTGTCGATCAAATCACTGTTCTTGTAACTGAGATTGTTGAGGGCTCTGAGATATCATGCAATTATATAAAGTCAAGTTACAATATTGTTTTGTTGTATAAAGTAAAAATTGATGCCTATACGACCGGGTATTGATTACATTTATTCGCATTTCATAAGAAAAAATACAATTGCTAATAAATATGTCTAATAACAATGCAATAAAGGTTAAACATATCTAAAAAAAACACAACGACGACAAATTGAGAATAATGTTTTATTTGGCATAATAAATGTTTGAATGTACTAAATAATACCAAAAAAAGATTTTTTTACGTTAAGGTACTTTTGAAATTTTCAATTTTCCCAAAAACTAAAAGACTTACAGCTATATAGTTTTAAGTAATCAAGTAAAAGATAATAAAAGTATCGAAAAATATTTGATTTAAAAATTACTTAATGATGTACAATCTCGAAAAAAAAATTTATAATTTTTTTTTTTTTTTTTTTTTTTTCAAAATTTTGAGTTTGAATTTTTTTCCAAAATCCAACCACTTAAATAACTTAATTTAAACACAAACTTGAAGAATGAGTTCCTGGCTTTAAAAAAAGCTATTCCATGAAATTGTAGGTATTGCCGTTGTTTTTTAATAATTTGTTTTCTATTGTATTTTTTTTTTTAGAAATTTGCCCGTACCACCCAAAGGCGCGGGAATTTTGAGTGGCCCAATACCTTAAAATAATTTTTAAATAATGTTATAACAACGAAAAAAATGTGATGCTTTTATCAAAATTCTTCAGCTAAGCCGCCCCACTAAGACTACTGTCTGGCGAGAGACGAATGGTTGAACTGGACGACTGATCTTGAAATAGGT
The DNA here is from genome assembly GCA_947049315.1 of Epistrophella euchroma. Lineage (NCBI taxonomy): Eukaryota > Metazoa > Arthropoda > Insecta > Diptera > Syrphidae > Epistrophella > Epistrophella euchroma. The sequence continues at coordinate 101,564,830 of OX346246.1, forward strand.
GAATACTCGTTTTCTGATCATCTTCCAATATTGGTCTTTGCCAATTTCTACAATCAAAAGATAAATACTGAACCGGAAAGATAGCTTCTCCCCAAGCTAATCTGGAATGACAAATTTGTTCAACGGTACCAAACAAGTCTAGATCGAGCTCTTGACTCGATGAATACCGCCGAACACTTCAGCCCAGAAATAGATACAATGACGTATTGCATCGATATTGCCGCCAAACCGTTTCAAACAGTTAAAAAGGGAAAATTGACAAAAATGCAGCCATGACACGGCCCACGTCTGGCAAAAAAGACAGCAAAATCAGCAGCCAAAATGGATTTTACAAGCAAATATCGAATACAAAAGCATCTGCAAAGAAAAACAAAGGCAGTATTGGCAAAAACTTACACAAAAAATAACTGAAGAAAGGGAAGTCGTGATTTCTGGAAACTAGCTAGAAATTTGAACAACTAAAATATCGGGAACCAAGCGCGAATACACAGAAGAAGTTTTAGCGGAATATTTAAAAAAAACACTAAATCCTCGACCTAGCCCAAATCAATACCTGTGCCGAGATTTATCTAATTCGAAACCGCAGCGAGTGAGTGAGATGAGGCACTTTTTACTGAAAATCAATTTAGCTAGCAAAATTGAGTGAGTGATCGAGTGAAATGAAATGAAACGTCAGATTATTTGCCGGATATTTCAGCGGTGACTTGATGTATGAGTTGGTAAATTTACACTTTTGCATTAGTATTTGTGCTTTTCTAAAGGAATTGTTAGACATCCCATGCATGTTTGTGAAATGAAATTGCAAGACAACAATGTATAGTTAAAAATGTACATATATGTATGCACTAGACTCATTTTTATATAAATTTACACATTTAGTACAAAATACTTCGTGAACATTTTTTTAATTTGTCGTTTATATTTTTGTTGTTTATATTGTTCAATTCAATTTTAAAAAAATTCAGCATCGCCATCGAAAGGAGGACCTCTTCGATATACTAGGAAGTTCCAATTGCAAAACATTGGAAAAAGATTTAGAAGACACTTTACACTAAAATCACACATTTATTTAGTTTAGGTTTCCTATTTTATTTTTTTTTTCTATTTTATTGTCTATTTAATATTGCTATGATACACTGTTTTTGTTAAATTTAATAAATTTGGAAACTTAAATCACAAAAAGAAAACAAACCAAAAACAACAAAATAAAAGATAGCCTTTGGTTTATGACATTTCAGTGTTCGAATTAAATTCGAAATTACTCATTTCACTTTAATAGCTAAGTCACTTTTGCTAGTGAAGTAAGATGAGTCGGCGAGTAAGGCGAGTCATCTCACTTCACTCGCTGAAATAGCTAAATCTCTCGAAAAGCATTTCCGTTCCAAATTTCAGGACGCTAAAATGGCCATAAACTGCACTGAAAAGGTCTCCTTGGCAAAAATAACGTCGCAACAAGTGTGAAGTACAAACTATGTGTTATGCAGCACAGGTCGGGGTTGTTTTCAGCACGATGATGTCAATAAACTATTGCGATACTTATTAAAGAAAATTTTTCGTCTGCCAGAAAACACTCCAACGTACATGGTACATTTGGGAACTGGGCTTCTCCTCTCTCTACACTCTACACTAGAATTACATTTCGCTTACATCAGAAAAATCATGGAGTACCAACCACAAAGACTTTATAAAATTATGGCTTCCCAAATCCTAGAACGTAAAACTCAATTCTTCGGTGAGTGGTCAAGATTGGGTATGGAACATAATGTGCAAATCACCAGCGGCAACACTGCAACTTTGTAAAACTCATTGGAAATCCTGTGGAATACTATCAAGGAAAAGAAATTTGAGCTCTTCCACGAACAAACAAGAAAAAGTGAATCCACGAACCTGTATCGAATGCTGGAGCATAATCTAACGAATAATTATTTCCATGACAACAGTAAAGACAGCATTTCCATTATTTTTAAGACGAGAGGAGAGCTCTTTTACCTAAACTACTTGCCCCACAGAAGTAACCGTCCCACCGAATGCTCACTGTGCAACCTGCAAGAACCAGAGGATGTGATACATTTTATTGGAACCTTCCCCATTCTTAAGGCCATTAGACAAGCACATTTTAGTAAATACTATCTTTCAACTGATGACCTGTAAACTATTCTAAATAGCAACAACTGGCCAACTTTTTTCAGCTACGTAAAAACTGCCTGGAAATATGGCACTCAAATAATAAATGAAAGTTTCTGATTAACCACTTAGAGTTTTATTTCACTATACTATGCAAAATCTAACAACTACATATGTATATTATACCTTTCGATGTTTAACTTTTCTCTCTTTTTGGCTGACGGCTAACGACATGTCGTATTTTAAATTTATATTTAATTAAAAATGAAAATTTTGAATAAAGATCACATCTAACTAAACTAACTAAAATACAATAATCTAATTGATTAATACGAGACATATATTATTGATTATATAAAGAAGAGTTAATTAAAGCTTTTGCAAGTTAAGTTTTCTTATTATTAAAATAAGAAATATCTTATTAAAAAATAATAATAATGACAAAAGAATTTTTATGAAATTTCATGTATTTTTTGAAAAAAAAATAGTGTTGGCTCAATAAAACACTCTATACAATATTTTGATATATTATAAATAAAAGCACACAAAATAACGTTTTATTTAATTTTAATAAACTCACCTTATGCTGTGAAGTGCTGCTTGAGGATATGTTGCCAACAATTTTCCATAACCCGGATTGGCTGCTGCAGCTGTGTTTTGTACCGAAAAAGGATTATGCATCATAGCTGCTTGCGCGGCATGCGCTTGAGCAGCTTGTTGTGACTGCAACAAAGCCAATGGGTTAACTGCAGTTACAGATTGAGCAGACCCTGGTCCTCCAACTAATTGCCCTGGAGCAGATGGTAATCGAACACCTAATGTACTAAACATTAAACGTTTCTGTAGCAGTTGTGCTGCGGGTGTAACTGCTTCTTTTGGTTGAGCCTTCTTACATTCGACTTTCTTATTTTTGATTGTATGAAAGTGAATTTCACAAACACGATCAACGACATCTTCGTTTTCGAATGTGACAAATCCAAAGCCACGATGACGTTTTGTTTGTTGGTCCATTAGCATGACTGTTTCTTCAACAGTGCCAAATTGGCCAAAATATGCTTTTACTTCTTCAGCTGAAGTTTCTTGTGAAACACCACCGACAAATATTTTCTTAGTCTTATTGGCTTGTCTTGGTCGATTTTTTGGAGTTGCGTGTTTTGGATCAATTTTTTTGCCATCGAGTGTGTGAATTGGTACCTTAAGAACTTTATCAACGCTGTTTGGTTCTTGGAATGTTATAAAACCGAATCCACGACTTCTCTGCAAGTTTAGATTTATATTGAAAGAAGAGTTAGTTTAATAAATGTAAGCAAAACTACTGCGCAATTTTTCTTAAATTTATAATACCATTATTTGGGTGTTTTCAGTAAAACTTTACAAAAAAATCTAATTTATGGACTAATTTGTATATGTGTATTTATAATAAAGTGAACCCTAAAACTACTAACAAGATAAGTGTTTAGTAGTTAAGTTTGTTGAAACATTAATTTATTAAAAAAAAAAATACACAAATTCTTACTTCTGTTTTTGAAAAGAAAGTCACATATCCGATCAAAAATAAAATTATAAATGATTTTTTTTTAATGCTGCATTATAAGGACATGTAGTATTTTGATTTTTCATTAATAATAATATGGACTAGGGAATGAAATAATTTTCTAGCTCCAAGAAGGAAATAATAGCATCAATAGAAATATATCGCACCAACAAATTTAACAGAAACTTGCGTGGTAACCATTTTTCTAAAGCAGATTAAAATTCTAACTTGTTGGTTTTATTTTTCGAGTTTTATTTATTTTTGTATCAACATGCTTTTCTACATTTACCTACTAAAGTAAAAATCAAATAGTTAAAAAATATATACAAAACAATGCCTCCCATTAAAAACAGTTAAATAACAATACTTTCACTGTAGAAAAAATCCAACCCGAAATTTTAGATGTGCAAATAGTCATAAAGATGTAGTTCAATAAAAAACGGAAGTGACTAGACATGCCAATTTATAAGTTTTGTATTTTAGAATACTATGTATGCGGCCGCCGCCGGCCGGTGGACAAACGTCTCGGGCCCCAAGGGATTTTGTTTTCAATTCGCACGAAGCTTGCTGCACACCCACTTTTAATGGGGAAAAACTTTTATAGTCTTTTTCATTACAGGCATTTCTCTAGTCTCGTTCTGAAAAAACGATTTCATTATTTCGTTCGCTTAAAAACAAAGCCGCAAACGAAATTCATAAGTACATATATTGTTCAACATTAGAAACAGTATTTTAACTCAAATTTCTCTTATTTTATCAATGCTATCAATGAGTTATATAAGAAGGTTTGATCCATATAGATCATCAAAGAAACATGCATTACAACACGAAAATAAAAATTAGTTTTAACGCTGGCGGCCGAACGGCTACTTATTGGTTACTTAAGTTTTAAAAACGGTTTTAAGTGTTAAGAATAGTATGTATTTTGCACAAATATAAGAAAGAGAGTTAATAATAAAACCGTTTTGAAAAGACAATAGAATATAACACTGATAACACTGGGCAACAAAGTTTTTGTTACAAAAACCAAAATATGAATTTGAATCTGAAGTCGGAAATATTCTATCACGTCACGTTTTTGAGATAGTTCCGTTTGAAAATAAAAAAAAAAAAATATTTTTTTTGCTTATGTTATAACGTGAGGTAATTTTTTTCAACATAGTTTGTAACGGATTCTGAAAGCCCTAATTTTCTGTTGAAATCTCTCCGATATCTCCCCTTCAAAAAAATCCTGAATTAGTTGTAGCATTCATCTTATAAAATTTGAAAAGTCCATCAACATAATTCTTGCTACCGTAAGTTGTTTTGTGATTGATCCTAATGTATCCGTAAAAACCGTAAAAGTGTTTGTTCCATCACCATCAGTTTTCTTTTGCAACAGTGAAAGTCACATCATGTAGGATATAAAGTATTTTAATGGAGCTTAGATTTTTACTCACTTTCCTTATCGGGATACCAACTTTCTTCTTTTATTTTTTATTTTCTTTTTTACTATTGAAAGCAAATAAAAAACATTTTAAGAAAGACAAACATTATTGAACAAAAATTAACTGAAATTTTGATGGTCGGTAAATGTTTGATATAATATGAAAAACACATCAACTTTAACTTAAGATTTTGAGGAGAAGAAAAGAGATATCGGAGAGATTTAAACAGAATTTAAAAGAAGAAAAATAAGTGCTTTCAGGAACCGTTACAAATTATATTTAAACAAATTACCTCACTTTATAACGTAACCTCGAAAACAGCTACAAAATAATTTTTTTTATTTTCAAATGGGAATATTTCAAAAACGTGACGTGATGTAAAACTTCTGACGTTGGATTCTAGTTTTTTTTTTTTTTTGTAGAAAAACTTGTTAAGTTTTTTAATTTAAAAATGCAATAAAGTAGTATTATGTAGTGAAAATACTGCTTTATTTGCACTTCTATGATTATATGTTTATTGTTTTTTTTTTTGTATTCATAAACTCAAAATAAATGAAAGCAAATAAAAAACATTTAAAGTGAGTACTATTTATTTAATTTAATTATTTAATAATTTCATATATGTACATACTTAAAGGCAAGGCTGTTTCACAATGCGACGAGAAAGACAAAGAAAGGCCAGGTGTGAGCTGAAGAAGACGGTGGGAATTTTAATAAAAACATAATTAACTAGTCGCAAAATAAAAACCTTTATTTTTTCTTCCATTTTTGGAAATTTATTTCCTTATCTATCTACAGAACTAATAAATATAAGTACAAATACGCTCCGTATTCTAGAATATATTTAATATGTAATGAAAATCGTCGTCTCGTCCAGTCTTTTTTTTTTTTTTTAATTTTTTGAACTCATGGGGCATGACGGGACGAAGAGAAACGCTTTATTGTGAATACTCTGGTATATTCTAGGCTGTTTCGCAATGCGACGAGAAAACGAGACATCGTCGGCGTGACGAGATCTCTTCACAGTTGTTCTTTTTTTAAAACGATTTTCAAACAACGAAACAATACATACACACTAAAGTACATATTTCTCTCGTCACGTTTGCACTTTTTTTTAATTTTTTTTTTCAATTTTTCGAACGACGAGAAACGCTTTAATTATGTATTACTTCACTATTTAAAATTCTTTTTTAAGAAAGAACAACAGCGTTTTCTCTTTTTCTCGTCGCATTGTAAAGCAGCCTTCTCATTGTTTGAAATTGGTGTGACAGCTTTTCTCGTCACGTTCACGTCTCGTTTCCTCGTCGCATTATGAAACAGGCTTCATTTATTTCGGATTGTATTGCAAAGTCTTACGATTATCACTTTTTGTGAGAGTTTTCTAAATCACGTTTGTTGTTGAGTTAGTGGGTTGGAACTTTTCAGCAGATGATTGCTTTTTTGATTAGATACAAAAATGTAATAGGTAAATACGTAACAAATACACTTATCTGCCGTTCACTGTAGATATTAAAAGCAGTATGCAAGTTTTGTTTTCTCTAAAACTCAAAGATCATCGGTTGAATGTACTTGTATAAAAATAAAAGACCCCACTCTAATTATTACTACTTTAAGTTGTTTTACTTTTCTAGTTTCTACAAATCCATCTAGAGTTTGGTTTATTTTTTTTATAAAGCCAGACGTATCATTTTGTATTACTAAAATTCCTATGCCTCATAAAGAAGAAAATCATTATCAAAGTCAATATTATAATGTTACCAAAGTATTCTAAGAATAAAATAACAAGAAAAAAGATAACTAATTTATTCTGATATAAAAATGATTAAATATGTATGTATATTATATTATAGGAACGTTAAGATCCTTTTGTATATCGCATCTACTTTTCTACGGAGCAAAAAACAATAAATATATTATGTTAAACCATTACGATCACAAAAATAAGGTATCTATTGGTTACGATATAACAATAATGCGAAATAAATCTGGGGGAAATTTATGTGCATACTATATTTTAAATACAAAGAGAGAAGGTTGTATAATATGCAGTTCTCAGATTGACCTTTATTTTTAAAGTACCTATCTCGTTTAACGTATAACCAACCAACGTGATATAAATGAGTCCAAGTATATTTGAACAAGCTGAACTTGAAAATCCACATTCGGTTCCTGTTGAAGACAAACATTTTTTATTTTTGGCACAACAAAAGGCTCTGGGATTTCCACATTCCCAGGATAAGTTACAAACAATCCTCACGTATATAAGGATATTCACCGAAGATTTGGCACGTTTGTGTATATGTTTTTCTTCGAGGAACGCTTTAAATATGCAAAGAGAGAGAAAAAATATAAATGTAAGATACAGTTGTTTTCGAAAATGTTTCATTTACAATTTTGAGGGAATTCCAATAAATGACTATGTACACACAAGTATTTAATATATACATAAAAGCATATACATTATGCATTCTTTTAAATGATTTTTATATGAATAAAAAGGATTACTTTAAACTAGACCGAGAGCTGGCGAACGATTTGCTCAAAGAGTTTTATACTACCGCTCCAAACTTTGTGAGCATGGCATTTGTTCCAGTGCAAACTACATGCCATCAACCTTTCGGCAATATCGCGGCCCTAAGACCACCATATTGTACTTTGAAATGCAAAAAAAAAAAGGAGCGAAGTTAAAGTGTTTTATACCGCTCCAAATTATGTGAGCATAATGCTTAGATGTGTCCAAGCTGAATTCCATCGGTCTGGCAGCGTAAGTGCGGCCATAACAGAAGGTAAATGAACTTATATTTGTATACAAATTGTATAATGTTTATTATATAAAGTTACTGTCATTCAATATTTATAAGGTTTATGTTACAATTTTCAGGAAGCTTTATCGAATACTTCGCTGAGATATGTCAGATTTTATGTGGGGGAATCCCACAGATCAACCGTGGTAAACAGAACTTAAAACCAAATCGGCGTTTGTGCGTGTTACATACTTTATAAGATATTTACCGACATTAAAATTGAAATCTTAAATTGAAATCTTAAACTGAATTAATTTTTATATAAATCGTCATGCAATCTTCTACAGTTAGTTTCCTCGCATCAATGAAAGAAAAAATTATCGAAGTTTGGGTTTGTATAATAATCATTTTGAAGTTACTAAAAAGACTGATCAAGTGCATCTTCCCAATTATATCTAAGATGGTTGAGTGCGTTGAGTGGTGGACTATTACCCTGGAGCTCTGAGTTCGATCCCTAGACAGGTATAAAAATCTTGTATGTTTTTGAAATTATTTTCAATACATTAATTAATAAATAATCGAATGTGATACATAGTTTCAGATTTAAAATGGAATATATACAATAAAAATCAATTCAAAGAAATTGAAAATAAGAAACAACTTTTTTTTTTATTTTTTTTTTCAACCTCTTTAAGGGTTGTATAATCGGCTTCTTATAAACCGTACAAATATTTTTATAGAGGCCTCTATAACGTTCTCTTTTTTATGCTTACAGAAACTTTACAAATGTCTTATCGAAATAAGAAGGCCTATTCAGTTAGGCCTAACCGAAGCTGAATTGTTAGTTGGGTAATTCACTTTCAAAATGCAAACAAAATTAAAAGTTTTTTTCACATATAAATTTTATTTGTCCAAACTGAAATTAATTGGTCTGGCAGCAATCCTGCAACCCTACCATAATTCATGTACAAACTGCAAAAAAAATGAGCGAAGTTGAAGTGTTTTATACCGCTCCAAATTTTGAGAGCATAATGCTTAGATGTGTCCAAGCTAAATTCCATCGGTCTGGTAGCGATAGTGCGGCCATAACACCTTCAAATGCACTTTCAAAATGCAACAAAAAAAATCAAAAAGGGTATTATACCGCTCTCAAATTTGTTCACTAGTACTTGGTAACTATCCAAACTAAATTCCATCAATATGGCAGCAATACCGCAGTTCTAACACCTCTATAATGCACTTTAAAATGCAACAAAAAATTAAAGTTTTTTTTTACCGCTTCAAATTTTGTCCATATATAATTATTATCTGTCCAAACATAGCTCCATCTGTCTGGCAGCGTTTCCGCGAGCCTAACACTACCATAATGCATTTTCAAAATGCAACGACAAGAAAGTTTTCCCAATCGATCCAAATTCGGTTCACAAATAACTTGTATCTGCCCTACCACTATACCATAATGCTCTTTAAAAATGCAAAAAAAATGTATAAAAAAATTCTTTTTTTTTTAAGTGCATTATGGTAGTCTTATGTTAACGGTAGCGCTGCTAGCCCAATGAACTTCAGTTTGGGTAGATACAAGATTTTCTACCAAATTGATAAAATTTTAAAACGATTTTTGTTTTTTTGGTTGCATTTTGAAAGTGCATTATGCGGGTGCCTGTTGTTACGTTTTTTTCACTTCGCTTTTCGTTGTTTCGGTTTTCTTATAATTATTTTTATTTACTTCGATTATGTTTACTTTGTTTTTCAATCACTTCGCGCTACGATCACTTCGCCCTACTATCACTTCGCATTTCTTTCTTTCTCTTTTTACTCGTGAAAAGTGTTATGAGTTTGCCGTGCGCGGCAGGCTCCAAACTATCAAACAAAATATTAAAAAGATTTAAAATGGATAACAATACGATTTGTAACGTATTTAACTCAGTAAGGGGAAAAGAAAAACTTAATTATAATGGATTTTCTTACAACTTTTTAAAAATTGATGACGTTTACATTGGATATAGGATAAGTTCAAAGTTTCTTTAAATGCAGATTCTTTAAATGCAAACGAAACTTTGCATACATCCAACCTCGCACCTACCCCGAATCCTATAGTGGGCCAAGCAGGGGGGTTGCAGCATGCCCCCCTTACATACCTCACTGTTTATACGCCGCCGTAATGCTGGGTGCTAGCACTGTATTTATGTCAGCAAGCTTAAAAAAATAACAAAAAAAAAATTAAAAATTTAGGTTTGGTAATTTTTGAAATATCTCATAAACTAGACATAAAACCATCTAGTTTTCAGTGTTCGATATTTTTTTTTTTTTATGTAAAGAGACCAAGGGCATTAAAATTCGCGCGAATTAGAATGTCCTTGGTTTCTTTACATCAAAAAAAAAAAATAAAAACGAAACAAATAATGGCGAAGTAATCGAAATCGAAATGAACAAAAATCTAAACGAACAAAAACCTAAATAATCGAAAAATCAAATAATAAAAGACAAAATGAACTTAAAATTAACTAAGTAAAAGACTCAATGATATTTTTTCAAAACAAATATAAACCAAGTTATTGAAAAACATTTTGATTCAAATACAAACGAAATGCAAAGCGACTAAAACGCAGTAATCAAAAAACGAGATGAAAAAAACGCAGGGCTGGCAACGAGACCGAGACTAGTCTCGGGCCGTCTCGGTCTCGGTTTCTTTGTTTTCCCCGCCGGAAAAAGGTTTTCCTGATTTTTTTTTGCTCCGGAAGAAGTTGATTTTAGACCTGTTGTTTCATAAATACAATAGGCGCGTTCAGCTTACTATCCAAAGGTATCCGGATAGGTTTGTGTTGTTGTAATCCCTTCTTAAGAAACTTCTGATGTTAGCTGACGCAACAACAACTCAAGCTATGTGAAAATTTTTGGGATAGGTGGATAGCCTATCTGACTATCACGCGAACGCAGGGAATGATAAGAATCGAATTGGCCATGTTTGTTTGTTTATTGGTATTCCGAATCGGGCAGTTCTTCCGGATAGCGTATCGGAAAAGTCAATAGTTCATCGCCTACCTGGCAAGCCATGAACTTCAAAGTCCATTGAAAGATGACTCCGATTTAAGTGGATTAAAAAACCTCTACAAAATTCAAATTTTATCTTGGAAAATTCGAAATTTTTCCAATTTTATTTTTAGGTACGGAATAAGTGCTCACATTTAGCGACGCGTCTTCCAACCCGAGTCGTTTGGCTCTCGTATCGACTTTATTGGCAAATTAATTTTCGAAAAAGAAACACGACACTTTTGGAATTATTTGCACAAATACTCGCTCCTATTTTATTACTTCAATTTCAACCAGCCAGCGTTGCCCCCGACGAGACCGAGACGACACTGAAATTTTTCGATCTTGACGAGACCGAGACGAGACTAACAATAGTCTCGCTTGGTCTCGTCTCGTTGCCAGCCCTAAAACAACGAAACAAGCCATAACCAATGCAGGTGTTAGGGCCGCAGTATTGCTGCCAGACCGATGGAATTTAGCTTGGACACATCTAAGCATTATGCTCACAAAATTTGGAGCGGTATAAAACCCTTTAACTTCGCTCCTTTTATTTTGTTTGCATTTTCAAAGTGCATTATGGTGGTCTTAGGGGCGCGATATCGCTGAAATGTTGACATCATGTAGTTTGTACTGGTACAAATGCCATGCTCACAAGGTTTGGAGTGGTATAAAACTCTTTGAGCAAATCGTTCACCGGCTTTCGGTCTAACAGGATTAGTGTTGCCCTAGTTTTACAATAGGTATTAAAAAGAATGCCCGACTCATTAGGTATCATGAGGTAAACGGTAAACCTGATATTTGTTTGTATATAATAACGCGTAAGAATAAAATGTTTACATGATATTGGCTCCTTTCAGCATTTAACTTGAAAGCTAAACAAAAAATTCATAAAGAAGATAAAATTAAAAAAATACTTATTAATCCTTAAAATGTAATTGAGACTAGCTAATTAATTTATTTCAAATATTTGATTTATTTTTTTAATTCATAATTATATTAATTTCACTAATAATAATGAAAAATACCTTTGGTTTTAATATACAATATATTATTTTTTAAATTATATTTTTTTAATTGGTTTAAGTAGAAAAATTGATTCCTTACGAGGTATATTTTCTAATTATTTTCGCTTGTTTTTTGTTAGACTAGACAAAAAATGGTATATCTGTTATTGTTTCTTATTAAAATGTTTGGTCAAATTTAAGAATTTCGTTCATGTTAGATCCCCGCCTGGAAAAATGGCAAGTTTTTGGCAAGTTTAGGCGAGGCCCTGGCAGGTTTTCGGCAAAGAAAACATGGACGAGAAAAACAAGACAGACCCCTATTAGTGCCTCGCTGAGAACATTTATTTAATAAAGTACTGGTGAGGTTCTTCATGGTAACTACCTATTTGAAATCATTTTACGCAAATTAATAAAAGCATATGTATATCGTAATAAAAATCTTTGTGTGTTAATTAACTCTACAAATTTCAAATTATGATTGGAAATCAGTGTGTAAAATAGTAAAATCGCAACTGCAGACAAAACAGAAAAAGACAGAACCACAACTGATTTTGACATTTCTCAGAAATCTGTTCTCAGTTGTTCTACCTAAAAAGCAAGTACAAACAGACTCACTGAACAGCAAGCCATAACAGGTTAGAACAAAAAATTTCTCATTGAACTTGTTCTTTTCTGTTCTAAACTGTTTCGAACAGCCTCAATAAACATACACACACCAAAGTAAAATGTTGCTCCTCATCGATTAGGAAATAACTGAATTTTATCATCTAGGACAAGTACACAAAGTCGATGATATTCCGCAAGGAGCCATCCTGCCATGGACATGGACTGGACTGCACACGACAAACACACGAGGAACTGGATATCTATCTACATTAAAATATTATAGAGCGACTGACAGCTTCTAGCTTTGGCCCCCATATCTGAAATGGTTAAATGGAAAACCATGTAAAACGAAATATGTGGAACAAATCTAGTCTTTACTAGTCAGGGCTTAGGCAGAATTTAACTGACGAGGCAAAAGAGTTCATAACTGGTGGAGGCCTAGCGAATGCCTATATTAACCCTTGTTAGATTCTTGTTAGTAACTATGAAAAACTTGCCAGCGCCTTATTGAAAACTGGATTGTTTTTCCAGGCGGGTCTAATATAGGTACTAAATAATGGTAGATATTATAGTTGTTTAGAAATTAAAAAAAAAAAGAATTTAAATTCGATATATGCATTGCAAAATCATCGTGGGAAAACATTTGAAAACTTTTGTCAGAAATTTTTTCAAATACATAGCTGTAGCAGTTTTTTTTTTTTTTTTCAATAAAAACTCGAGAGTTTCCCGCCTGGAAAAAGAATCTAGTTTTCAATCCTGAAAAGTTTTTCATAGTTACTAACAAGGGTCTAGCAAGGGTTACAATAGGCATTCGCTAGGCTCTCACTAGTTATGAACCTTTTTGCCTCGACAGTTAAATCCTGTCTAAGCCCTGACCAGTTCCAATTAATCTCAGAAAATAAATTAAATTATTGGTATGAGAATTGGTAACATGACGATGGACATAGCCTATATTATAAAGTTATAAACTTTGTTGGTTTGTATGTAGGGGGTATAGTCTTGAACTACTGAACCGACTCTATACATATCTTTGGGGTGTTGTCTCCATGTTGTGTGTATATAATGAAATAAAAATAAAAATTAGATTATTAAAATATAATTTAATTTTATTATTATAAAGTAAACTTTGAAATTATCACAACATTAATTATTAATTACATATATAAATTATAAAAGCGACGCGTTTCTGATATGTTAATCCATCTTCGGGCTTCAATTTGTTGAACACCATAGCTAATTAGCCAAGTATATTTGTCTATACATTCCAAAAACATGAAATTCTTAGACTTGATAGAGATAGAGTCCTTTTTATAATAATAAAATAACTAAAGAATTATAATGAGAGCTTGTGGAGCGAAAGCTTGGAAAACGACGAATGACAATAAGGTTAATTTACGAAAAAATGAATATTGTTATTAGAGTTTAAAACGATCCTTATTTTATTAATTTTCATAAAATGTTTTCACTAGTTAGTTACTAGCTAGAGCCTCATCAGCACTTAACTTAATAAATATTCTCAGCGAGGCATTAAAGGGGGTCTGTCATGTTTTCCTCGTCTAGATTTTCCTTACCGAAAACTACCCAGGGCCTTGTCTAAACTAGCCAAAAACTTGCCATTTTTCCAGCCGGGTTACTATAACTCGAGAGTTGAAACACAAATTTGAATTTCTTTTTATTCACTTGTTTTTTTCTCAACTCCCCAGTTGAATAATATCCCTGGGATATTTGTGAAAATAAATCAGAACTGTCATTTTCAATTTTAATTTTGATTTATTGTGTTATTAATTTGAAGTTCTTCAATATTATTTGTGTGTTATTTAGTGTTAAATTGTATATTGTGACATTATACTACGAAACGAAACATGAACAAATCGTCGGAGAAAATCGCGATTGCATTTACTGCCCAAATAAATTGATGGCAAATTTCCAAAAAGAATTGCTTTGGAGCATTTCCTGATTTATTTTTTACCTTTTGTTGTCCGCACTCTGCTTTTGTTACAAAATTTAAATGACAAAATAAAATTTGTATGTAAACTTTGAAGTTTGCTCGGTCAACTTCTACTTTTTCCGGGAGTTAGAAAATCTTAAGTTGATCAACTCTAAAGTTGAAAATCGAAAGTTAAAAACAAAACTCCTCAAGTTATGTTCAACTTTCAGTGAATAAAATCGGCCTAAGAAAACCGTTATTGTAAATAATACCTACAATTCATACTTTTTTTACTTGTAATACAATTGTCACATAAAAAAGAACATTGACATTGATTTTATTCTCTACAATCTTTTTATTTTTTTAAAACAATGCAGCAAATTTTGTTGATTGTCATTTTTCGCAAAAGTGAAATGGTTAAATTAAATTTCGTGATGCGAAATTAAAAGAAATTGCCAAGACAATTTTAACTGAATGGACGCAAGCAGGCAATTTCAATGTAAAAAAGGGTACAATATGGTAAAAAAAAGGATTTAGATTCTGTTGCTAAAAGACTCTGGTATTTTGAAATAAATGAAATGAATTATTATTAATCGAATCAAGCGTAAAAACTAACAAATTTTAAAAACAAGAAGACATAAAGCTGACATGTATTACAAAATCAAAACCAACTTTGTTTTTGGATTTGAAGTTGGATTTACAAATCCCTTTTTAGACACACACCCTTGGGCCTTCCTTGCAAAAATTATTTCTTATGCTAACAATTCAATACAATTGCATTAAAATAAATTTAAAAAAAAAAGGAAAAAATAGATGCATATGCAATGCAGATAACAGTGTTACTCTACTACTGCGTCTTAGAAAGGTACGACAGCATCTAACTGACGAGCCCAACTGTCGTGCCTGGGCGAAACGCATTGTATTAAAGGTCGCAAAAAATCTTCCATTTGAAATGTTACTCTGATACTGTTTGTTTTATTATCATGATCTGATCCGATTTCGAGGATAATAAAACGCAACTATTATAAGCATCTGGTTTTTAGTGTTTTATTATTTATTTTAAAAATTATAACACGATTAAAAAAAAGAGAATTATTTAATATCATATTGGCGCAAAATTTTAAACAGCCTGATGTTAAGATATTAGCATGATACTACTTAACAATTTTCTAACTTTAAAACTCTTTACTAAAATATTGTTAGTTTTAAACATTTTCTAACTAGTATCATACTAAACCTATTTTTCTAGCTGAACACGCCTAAAACAGTGACAGTTCAACCCATTTTTGCAATTGTAGCTGCCAAAGTGACACTTGGATGATATACTAAAAAGATAAAATAGGCATTTGGCGATTTTAACTTTATTAAAATGTTAAAAAGATGCTAACTCGTTTAAAATTTGGAAAAGCCTGTTTTTTACCTAGCATCATACTAAAAATGCTTTAACATTATACTAAATCGTCTAAAATTTTGCGCCATTATCTTTAAGTATAAAATTTTCTCCTGAATGAGAGTAGGAAAAAATGTCGAAAAACGGAAGATAGCGTCAAAGGTAAACTTCACAAGTGCGAAAAATCAGAGTTTTAATCTCCGATGTATGTACATATTACTCGTAGGGGAAGTACGTCCAAAATGACATATACGGACAAAACGACATACCGCAAACATCTTGAAATCTACTATACTTATACAACCAGCTGCAATGTAACTATTTAGCTTTGATGATTTTGTAAATCCTTTGAAAGTTCTGGCTCATTTGACAGCCATGTGTCGGCGTAAAAAACTAAATATTATTTAAGAAAATAATTTTTTGTTGGTTCTGGATAGTTTTTTGGATTTTGGTGAGTTTATGCAGTTTTCATTTAGTTTCATTGACCATATCTATAGTTCATTAAAAAAAAAGATAATACAAACTCACAATTGACCATAACAGCAGAGTTTTATGGAATTTATTACCAAAATTTTGTCAAGAGTACGATATTGACAAAATGACATACCTACCTACACACGTATACAAATATTGTTTCAATTTTAGCAATAAACTTGCCTCGTAATTATAAAAGGCCAACGGATCGTCAGTCCTGGAGAGTTGAGTCGATGGAGAAGGCCACTGAAACTGTATAAAATGCAATCATTGGGCCCATGCTTGGGCGGACGTGCCAAAAAGCTCTAACGGCTATATGCATGTTAACCGAACGTGATAAGTTATTATTATTTGTATTGTATTATTCATACTAGAATGTCAGTTTATTAGACTTGACCATTCTTTATTCCGTCAATTTCATTGAATTTTTGAACAACAACAACAACTTAAAGGTGCTACCACCAACTGCTGACGAATTAATTTTAGGTATTTTAATTCGTTTTATTTTTGTTTGGCTGGAGATATAGCTAACCTGATAATGTTTATATTTTAAAAAAGTTTTTCGAGCAACAAATTCTTACTAATTATTTATTTATTTTTGAAAGATTAAACTAAGGACCTACCAGATATTCTATATGACGGATTTTCTTATAGTTTTTAATAACTATTTTTTATATTTTAAATTGAAATATAACATAATAAACATAATATTACGATAAATAGTCTATATAATTTTTTATTAATAAAATAGCTAACAGTATATCATTTTGGACGTACTTCCCTACTCTCTGATTGAAAAAATTGGGGGGTACAATCTGCTGAGTCCGATAATAAATGCAATAAATATTAAGGTTTAAAACCAGATGGTTTGATATATCTTAGACTTTTACAAAATTGGAATTTTTTTCCAAAAATTTTTTTGGGGTCTTTATACAATATAAAACCGTAAATTTTGATTGAGAAAAAAAGAGTCAATTTTGATTGTGTTGTTCTTAAAAGCCCTTCTGAATCCCGCCCAATGACGTCCCACTTTTCACCATTTGTCCCTTTAAACCAGAAACACATCGATTTTATTCGATTCCTTCTATAATTGTAGAAAAAATGTGTAGACGCAAAATATTATGTAGACGGTAGGCACCTTAGAAGGTTGATGCACGTGGGGAAGAGAGGATAGCGTTGTTACCATGGTATACAAATATTTTGTTTTTGATATCTATGCCTTACATTTGGGGTCCACTGATTTGATTTGATTTTATTTAAACCTATTTTTGAGAGATTTCCGGCCTTTAACACTTATTTAAATATACGCATTTTCTGCATGTTATGTAACAATTTTTGTAAAATAAGATTGGCTATTCTTACAAAATGTTCATAGAATTCTTTATCGGAATGTTATGAATTTATTTCTTCATAGAAAATTAAATATTATTTTTGATCAAGAAAAACAAATGAAAATCAAATAATATCAATTAATGCACAAAATCAACACTTTTGATGAAATTAACGCAACCTGTTGCTGGTTACGTTACATATAATTTAATTCTCAGAATAGCTCCATGCTGAATATTTAATTTATTAAAACCTATAAGAAAGTTCTTTTTTATTTCACTTTGATGTGCATAAATCATTAAGGTAAGAATTTAATACAATTATGACTTTAGACCAAATTTAAGGTTAACTTTGTGCTCAAGATATGAAATAAGATCTAAGTTTTCATATTTTGATATTGAAAGTACCCATTGACAAATATCTGGATTTCAATTCAAGAAACCATACAAACTAATCATTTTGTCGTTGTAGTTTTTATGAAAAATATTGCCCAACTTTTATATGGCACCATTCACCAAGTCAGTGTATTACAACCTTAAATAATATCCTTGTTGTTCGATGTGTGTTGTACCTACGAGTTTGTTCGTTTTTTGCGTAGATACCATTATTATTATTCTTACTCAGTAAACACGTTTGGAATTATTGTACTGTGCTGTAACTGAACACCTTTACATTAAGCCGTAACCTTATGTATTTATAACTTACCTACAAACCCAAAATGAATTGAAGAAAATAAATAACATAGGTACAAAATATAACCATAAGAACATATACATACAAATATAAAGAACAAAAGCAAATTTTATTTTTACCTGAGTAACAGGGTCCTTCATAATCAGAACATCTGTGACCGTTCCAAACATATTAAAGTATTCCTTTAACTTCTCTGAAGATGTTTGCCAGCTGAGGCCACCGACAAAAAGTTTTCCAGGTGCTGGATCTGTGCCATTGTTGTTTGGTGTTGATCTGCCCGACGATGTCGATTTCGCGGAGCTGTTGATACTTATGGTTCCATTAAGAGTATTCTGTTGCTGCTGTTGTTGAGCTTGTGTCTGCTGTACTAAACAGGTCACATTTTTTGCCTGTAACGGAGAATTGGCAATAGCTCCTGGGGTAATAGACCCATTAACTGCAACACTATTATTTATTGTCGCCACTAATGCACTGTGTAGTTCCCGACTATGTTGATCAATTAGTCCAGAATTCTCGATCGGGTTACTGTGGGGATAGAAAAAGGAAGATTCATCCTTTATATGATGTTGCAACATTTTAGTTTTTATATTCTTTAGCTCTTGTTAATTGTTTTTTAAAGAAAATAGGGATGAACTTGGTTTAACGGCAAATATATTTCCGAGTTATTATAAATGATTTTTTTGGAATAAATTTTATTTTTAAATATCCGTTTATAACTACGATTGTCAATTTTCAAAATCGATTATGAAAACAAAATAATTAGAAAAAAATAATAACGTTGCCTTAGCAAAAGGCAAAGAGTTGCGTTGTTAATATAATAAGAGGATATGGATACCGCGCACGTCACTTGCACCTGGTTTTTTGTTATTTTCTTAATTAATTGAATTTAAACAAAAAAAAAAAAACTGAAGTCGGAATGATTTAATAAAGTCAAAATTGTTCGATTTGCGTATTAAAAGACGCCGTTATTATTTTTTAACCCAGTTTATTACACAAGTGCTGCAAGTACGACTTGAATTCTACAACTAAAATGTTCTCCTTCGTAGGTAGGAGAACATTTCGGGATTTTTTGTTCGCAGCAAACAGTTGTATGGTTCTTATTTTGTTTTGTTATATTGGTATGTGAAAGAAAGAGAAGGGTCTGTTTAACAAAATGTATAAGATCAATTACGAACAGGGTTCGGATCCCAGGCATTAATTTCGGAGCCTGTGTAGAAAAAAGAAATGGACTTCAATCAGGAGCAGGTACATAATGTATGTGAAAAGTCTAGTGGTAAAACGGCAGAAGTCCAATTTTTTCAAAATTAAACTAATGATGACACTTATCTTGTAGGTTTTTGTGCGGAGAGCGGGGCTAGAAGTAACAGGAGTAAAAAGTAAGGCCCCAGTTATAGCTATCATTGAAAATCATCATTGAACATTTTAATGATTCATTTTAAGACGTTTAGGATGCAAAATCTATGAATATTTCGATGCCAAAATATAGTTTTTAACTTAATTAATATATCTGTCCAAAAAAAAATTTCATTTCGGCCCAACCTTTCTCATGAAATGACTTTTATCATTTCAATGATCATTGATAAGGTAGTGCAATCGTTGAAAAAATGAAAGTTAAGATACATATGTGGAAGGTTGGATCCAAACGAAATTTTTTTTTCGCAATAAATATTAATTGAGCCGTCAGCTTCACATTGGCATCAAAATAATGACTGATTTTGCTTCTTAAGTGCCCTAAATCTTAAGTTAAAAATTTTCGATGATGAATTTCAATGATAGCTATAACTAGCGCCTACAGCTAAAAATTAAGAAACGCGTGAAGGAGAAAAGTGCTCGGCGACTTCAAACCTAACTTCAAGTGTGTTTTGGCTGTGAATTGGACATCATAACAAGAAAAGTTATGAGGGTAGCCCCCAAAATTGATACGTTTGTAACATTATTTTCTCTTTGTATTTTTGGTATTCCTCTTCACTCGGAAGAGTATCTCTTATTTTAGTGCTAGTTGTCTTTGAAAATATGAATTCATGTTTCGGTTAAGTTTATTCATATATCTGAGCTATGCATGGTTTTCGGCTTGTTTAAATTTAGTCATTTCTGTAAAATTTCATGGTGGGGCAGTCGTAACATTTTTGGGAACCAATACGATGGAAAATGGTTTTTGATGTTTGTATTTCGTTTTGATTAATCCTTTTCTTTATTTCAAGATCAAAAGAAAAAAGTCCATATGACGGTTATCATGTCAACAAAAGGTTGTTGAAAAAGAGGTAATGTATGTGTTTTCCTGGCTTACTAGTTAGTTAAATTCTTATGCATTTATATCTAATATTCGTTTTCCAATATTTAATTACATTCCTAGTCGTTGTGTGACTAAGTTCTTTTTTTTTTTTTTTTAATTAATATTCATTTTTTTTGAAGAACATTAAAATTCAATTAATTAATTAAATTAGTGAATTAATATAATAATTTTTAAACTACTACTTATATTCATTTCATATGTTTTACTAGTTTATAATGTGCTATATTTGTTGTTAATCTTCTTTATAAATTGCTAGTTTTCGTAAAAATAGTTAATACAGTTTTTGTTACAATTTACTTCAGTCTATGTTACAACTTACCCCACGTATGGGGTAAGTCGTAACAACACGTTTTTTTTGTCTAAATGTTATATTTTTACAAATTCTGATAAGTATTTGTTTGGCTTTTTTGTTGGATTTCGTAGTTGAAATATTGATCTTTTAACAGAAAAAGGTTTGACTTACTAATTTTTAATATCTTAGGAACAGCATCAATTGTAGTAAAAAGAGTTACTTTTAGCCACACTCTCCGCTACTATCAATTTTCTCAAAAACAAGAATACAATAAAGCATATTTAAAGTATGGTGTTTTACTAAAAACTAGTAGGAGCAGTAAATATTAGAAACAAAAATACTACTTTATAACGTAAACTTTGAAAAAAAAAAATTGGTCTGAAAACAATTTTTAATTCTTATTTTTTTTTTAATTTTGAGTTTGAAAATAAGTTTTTCAAACTTGTTCGCTAAAATAATTTGAATAAAAAATAGAATACAAGAATAGATTTAAGGCTTTAAAATATGGTACAGCATGACATTGTTAGTGTTGCCGTTGTCTTTCAATAATTTTTTACTTGCGATATAGGTGGTACTGGGCAAGTTTTGGATTCGTGCAAAAAATCGAACTCGAGATAACGATGATAGAGAACACGAAAAAAGTGGGTCCCGCAATTCCGTCTGTCTGTCTGTACTTCGGCCTACAGCCTAAACCACTAGAGGGGAAATCGAGATTTTTTTTTTTAGCTCAAAAAATAACGGCACTTGCTATAGGACCATTTTAAAATAAGTTATTTATCTCAAAAACTGCTCTAACGATTTTTTTTAATTCTTTGTGTGTACTAGTAGTGGTATGGTCTATATTTTGGTGAAAAAAAATTACCGAAAACTGTTATTAACGATACCTGCCACAGAACCGTTTTTTTGATATTCGATTTCCTCGTTAACCGCTTAACCGATTTTGATCAAATTTTTTATTTAAGAGGTCCTATCAAGTTTTAATAATACTGCATACATATATTTTCAAAAAAATATTTTTTTGGATTTTTAAAAAAAAGTTAAAATTTTTTTTTTGAAAACGGGTTGATGATTTTTTTTGGAGTTTCGGTTTTAGATGTACATTATTATAATATTAAAAATGGCATACCAATTTTTTTTTCTAAAAATATTTCAAGAAATTTTATACATAAAAAAATATTTCTTAAGAAAACCGCTCCAACGATTTTTAAATTCTTTTTTGCATAATTCATAATTTTTTCAAAAATTGAAATGACGTTCTTCATTCTAAGATTAAAACATCTTAAGTACTTGTTTTATCAATTTAAAGAAAGTGTTTCATGCTTTTTTTCCATATTAAATTTTATATTCTCCAAATTATTAAATGGATAAATACATATATAATTATTAATTTTATGTTTTATACTACCATCTATCTTTAAAATTGAAGAAACTTTTACTACAAGAGCAAGTTCGTGCGACCCAGTGGTGCATTTTATTTCTATTTCAAGTCGATTTTTTAGAATATTGGCCCTTTTCATGAGTGTCGTTTCTATATCGATAAATTACTTTTGTCGATAGTCGATTATCGATAATTTGTTTTGGTATTGATCGAAATATTTTGCTTTGACGTTCGATCTTTGTCGTCTACAATTTTGTGATCGACTGTGAAACAGTTGCACTTAAATGAACAAAAAATTAATGTTGTTTAAGTAATCTAGCTTTTATTCTCAAAATAATATCTAGTGATTATTTAAAAATACAACACATATGTATGTATATAAAGAAGAATTTACACATTACTATATTTTATTGATAATTTATATTTTAAAGTCGCACATTTTGCCTTCCATTTCTACCACAGTCGACGCTGGAATTAAATGCATTTTAAAATGGGATTTTGGTTTAAAGACTCTCCCAAACCAACGCGAAACATTCGGAGAGAAGACTAAGAACAATAATAATAACTTGTTGTTTGCAGTCGCAAATCGCGTTTAAAGATAAAAGTCGATTTTTCATTTTTTTCAATTGAAAGGTGGCACTTCCTAGATTACGAATATGCATTTTTTTGACCGCAAGTCAAGTTTATTTTTTTTGAAGTTTTGGAAAAAAACTTTTTTATCAACTTTTTTTTTTATTTTTTAGAACTGGCACTTCCTAGATCACGAATATGCATTTTTGAAGTCGCTAGGTCGCTTAGTTTAGCCGCACGTCAAGTTTAAAGGCGTGAACTTTGATGCCTCTAGCACGTCTAGTTTAGCCGCAAATCGCGTTTAAAGATAAAAGTCAATTTTTCATATATTGCGATGCATCAATTGAAAGGTTGCACTTCCTAGATATCCTCAATATCGAGCTCTCAAATCTATGAACGAAAAACCTGAAAATCCGACCCTGATTTAATAAGATAATCAATTTCACTTTGGATAATACTGCGTTTTCATTAGAGCAAATGAGGTAATTTCATTCAAAATTTCCAAATTCAATTCGAAATCATCTCATTTCCCATACAAATTCAAATTTCCAAATGATGTAATTTAAACCAAATTTGCACGAAATTCGGTAGAAAATTACGTAAAACTTTTATGAACAAACCCAAATGGATTCCATTCAAAGTGGAACACATTCGAAATGACAGAATTCAATGTAAAAAACAACAAAAATAAGCGATTGACAATTTGGGCCTTCAAACAAAATTAGCAAATTTGAAATGTGAACACTATTTTTGTAATTTGCCAAATTACCTCATTTCAGCTCTAATGAAAACGCAGTATAAGACAGTAACAACTTGTAGTAGAGAAAAATACTTGTTTTCGTTTCATTCGGATTCTGTGATACCAAATTCCATGAATTTCGAAATTCGTAGGAGATTTTTCAATACGAACATAGTACGAATGGGTTGGGCTCTGTAATCGTTTTTTCTTCTTTCGGAGAATATTTTCGATTACGATGGATTCTGTGATAAGGTTGAATAGTTTTATCATCTCGCAAAAGAAGTATAACTTCCAGCGCGCGTACGTTAGTACACACACTTTTTTTCGCACAACATTCTAATTTTTTAATTTTTGTAACTTAACACACACTCACACACAGTAGAAAGCACTAGCACAGTAGGAAGCACACACTTATGATTTATACATTTGTATGTATTATAATATTTCAATAAATTTTCTTTATTATGAATTTTTTGTGATTTCTTTTAATTATTTATTTTTTTCTATTTTTATTCCCTTTTTTTGTTTTTTTTTCCAATTGAAATGCTTTAATTTATTTTTCCATATTTTTTGCTTCTATTTTTTGCAAATTTTTTTCATATAAATTTTTGAAATTTTTTTTTAATTTTTGGAATATAAATTTATTATTTTAAAAATATATTACATTATTTTATATATTATTTTTTATTTTTTTTTTTTAAGTAACTGGCACAAGTTTCTATTGCTTATTTTTCTGTTTACTTTATCGCTCGCGACTCACACTATAAGCATTTTTTCCTTTTTCTTCTGTTTATTAATTTAGTTCAATTAAAAATGATCTGTAAAGAAAATAAAAAGAGGTTTTAATGCCGCGTCGCGAAGGGTAACAGCCGTATTGGTCCCATTTAGTCCGGGGTGGAATCGGCTAAGGTGATTTGTGATAAGTGATAGCCATTTTCAACAAATTCCGTCTGCGTAAGGTGATTGTCACATGGTCACAATCACATTTTTGTGACTAATTTCTGTGACAGCCATTTTGCTATCACTTTCATACAAAACTTTATTATTTTCTGGATTTTTAAGTCAAAGGTTTAAGCATTTTTATTAATTAATATTTTCCAACTCTAGAGAACTTTATTTTAACTTCTTTTTCACAAATAAGTATATGGAATTTTTTCACTCAACAAATAATACTTAATAAATCATATAAAAACAATATATGTATATATTTTATAAACAAATTCAAAAAATAGATTACATACTTTATAAACACAAAAGCCAACAGAAAATAATCTTCAGAAAAAAGCAAAATTATGACAGTTTTGTACGATTTCTCTTAAAGTGATACCAAATTTTAACAAATATTTTGTGATCACTTTACGCAGACGGAAAATCAAATCCAATCACATGTGACTGTCATAAATGTGATGATCACAAATCACTTTACGCGATTCCACCCCCGGATTAACGGACCTACTAATGGCACGGTCGACACCACCAACTCATCCCTAAGCCTTTTGGGATATCCGTATGTTCCCATGTTAATACGGAAGGTTGGTGTCAGGAGGATCAAAAATGGTCAACTGTGTTCCCATGATAACAGTGACATTATTGATCCTGACATCGATCCCCAGGCAAAAGAGACAAGTATCTTTGGCACCGGTCCCTGCTCGGGCGCTAATAAAGGATATCCCTGAAGGGGATTCCAAAAAAAAAACGCGAACACCGGCCCACCGGGGACGGCCCAACCATTCGACTTACAATTAAAACGCAATGTTTAAGAATTATGTGAACAGATAAGTTTATTTTACTTGTCTGAATTCTAACTCGTAAAGCTTAAGACTAATTATACTAAAACTTAATTCCCTACATAAACCTAAGCTTAACAATATGCTACGCTATCCCACGATGATTCGCTGAATCAGCGACCTTGAAGGTTTCCGTGCATTTACCCCAATTTACCCCGTTATATGATATCCACCAATCGTGGAAAATCATAATCAGCCTTATTGTGAGTTTTGCCCGAACAACATTTCACCCGGAAAATTTTTTCGTCTATTGTGAGTTTCACCCGTAAAATATTTTATGTTCCGAAAATTTCCCCTTATTGCGAACATTAATTTCAGGCAGAATGTTATGTCATCGACAGCTTAAATTTTCACCTATCTTTAGTAGGCGACCGATGGAGCAATAAGGCGGGAAACGTACATTTTGTACAGACGAAACTCACAATAGCTCTTAAAATTCCGGGCGAACAGAAAATTTTAAGGTGAAATATTGTTCGGGCGAA
The DNA here is from genome assembly GCA_947049315.1 of Epistrophella euchroma. Taxonomy (NCBI): domain Eukaryota; kingdom Metazoa; phylum Arthropoda; class Insecta; order Diptera; family Syrphidae; genus Epistrophella; species Epistrophella euchroma. The sequence goes on from OX346246.1 coordinate 101,590,653, forward strand.
ACTCACAATAAGCCTGAATTTATTTCAACGTGATTCGCTAACTCAGCTAATTATAACGGAGCGCATGTGAATGCGACGTGTTAACTTGGAACTTATGTTTTCAATTATTTATTACATAAATAAAAAATTAATAATACCTGCCAGCGAGCGACGATATCATTTAACAAGCCCAGAATAGTCACGAAATATGTGGATGATCTTTTTGCTATCGTCAAAAGAACAGATGTTGACGTAACCTTAAATGCTCTGAACAGTTTCCATAAGAAAATACAATTCACTTATGAAATCGAGAATGATAACAAGCTTTCATATTTGGACACGGTCATCATTCGGGGACAAAATGGTTTGAAGATGGATTGGTTCCAAAAACCCACATCGTCGGGTAGACTCATAAATTACGCTTCTCAACATCCAAAAAACACCATTATCAACACTGCCAATAATTTAATTAATAGAGTCTTGTCAATTAGCGATAAGGAATTCCATCAGCAAAACATAATCAGGGTGAAAGAAATTTTGCTCAAAAATTCATTTCCCGAAAAAGTTATAAAATCTTTAATAAAACAACAACTACAAAAACAACAACAAGAACAACAAAAACAACAACAACAGGAACAACAACAACAACAGGAACAGGAACAACAACGACAGGAGCAACAACAACTGGAACAGGAACAACAACAACAGGAGCAACAACAAAACTTCAAATACAAATCCTTCTTATACATACAACAAATAGCAGATAGGTTTAAATATGCAAAACTCTACGACGCAGAAAATTACAAAATAGCGATGAAATCTACGAACACGACCTCGCAACTATACACGAAACTTAAAACAAAAACGGACATAATGGAACATTCGGACCTTGTTTACAAAATTAATTGTAAAGGAAACTCTAACGAAGAATGCAACCAAACATATATAGGGACAACGAAACAAAAATTAAAAAAGAGACTTACAGGACACAAATCTGACATAAAAAACAACGCACCACCGAAGACAGCACTGGCAGCACATTGCCTCTCACACGGCCACACTCCTAACTTCGAAGAAACGAAAGTACTTCAAAGAGAGGAGAACCAAAATAAGAGGTTTTTAATCGAAACTCTTCATATCATCAACACATGCAACACGATGAATAGGAAAACAGACATGGACAACGTCTGTCCGCAATATAAACATTTGTTGGTGAAAAGGAGGCGATCCCAAGATGTATAAAAAATGTTTATAAGCTTTTTTCGAATTTTTACTTGTGAGTCTTGCTTTAAGGTGTTAAGTTCAGCTTTTGTTCTTCGAGGGATTTTTTTGTTCTTTCTGATTAATGTTATAATTAATGTAAGTTATTTATTGCCAATTGTTTATAACAAATGTTAATTGTGTACTTATCAATGCAAATATAGATAACGTTTGTTTCACCTGAAGATGTCCATAGACATGGACGAAACGTCGTGAAATAAAAGAAAAACTAATTTGTTTCATTTTATGACCTGAAGCCCACAAACTAACCAACGAATACGTATTTCAAAAGGTCACACATTACATATATAATACATTGTTTTTACTCATGACTTTCCTAAACTACAAAATTGCGAGACAGCTATTTTTGCTGACGATACTTGCATATTTTCTACAGATTCAATTGCTTCCACTATCGGAACTAATTTGCAATCTGCTCTAAATTTAACTCAAGAATATTTCGTTGATTGGAAAGTTAAAATAAATGCTTCTAAGACTCAGTCTATCTTTTTTACGCGAAAAAGAAAAGCCTGTTTCTTACCAAGCTCCACGATATCTGTTAACGGTGTTGGAATTGATTGGGAAACGTCTGTTAAATACCTAGGTGTACACCTGGATTGCAAATTAACATTTGGTCTACATGTGCAAGAAGTAATTAAGAAGATCAATCTTACTATCAAAATTCTGTACTCTTTCATTAACCGAAAATCGAAGTTAAGTGAAGCTAACAAACTTTTAATTTACAAAGCAATTTTCCAGGCAATAATGTTTTATGGGTCACCTGTTTGGGGTCAATGTGCAATCAGTCACATTCGTAGGCTTCAGATATCTCAAAACAAGATTCTTAAAATGATGCTTAACCTTCCTTGGTGTTATTCAACAAGTGAGTTGCACGAATTAGCTAATATTGAGATGGTATTCAATAGAATTTCTAAATTAAATGAACGATAAATGTTTCTTGTTTATCATCTGACAATGCCTTAGTATCAAAACTAGCTTCTTAAATATTTTTATAACAAAAACGACTCCAAATGGTCTTGCTACCCAGGAGTCTTCATTGTTAAATAATCTATAAATTGATTTTGTAAATTGTTTAGATAAATAAATAAATAATTTAAATTTTTGTAAAACCAAATTTATGAACACATTTTTGTATTTATTTTTTTATTTATTTAATAAATTATTTATTTATTTATTAATTTATTTATTTATTTAGTTAATTATTTATTTATTTGTTTGTTAATTCATTGTTCATTATTTATTTATATATTTATTTATTTATTCATTAATTTATTATTTATTTATTTATTTATATTTATTTATTTATTTATTTATTTATTAATTAATTAATTAATTAATTTATTTATTTATTTATTTATTTATTTATTTATTTATTTATTTATTTATTTATCTTTTTGTCCTATCATTATTGATTTGTTCATTATTTACATATTTGTTATTTCATTGTTAATTTGTTCATTATTTATTATTTTACTTAATTATTTGTTATACATTTATTACCATTAAGACTGATTTATGTCTAGTTCAATTATATGTAGATGTATTCTTTCTTTTCTTTTTGTATTTTAACTTTGTTAAAGCTGGTTTGAAAAAGCATTGCTCTATTTTTGTTTTCTTTTTTTGCGTATACAGCCACCTCTTCTCTCAGAATACTAAGCAAACAGGATTCGCTAAATACTATATTACTATAACTGTTATTATTATTATTATTTATTTTTTTTTATTTTTTTTTTTTTTAATGAAGGTTTTTAATCGTAGCTTTTCCTTCAATTCAATCCTATCTTATAAACTAATGTATTGATTAAAAAGAAACTTTCATTAATTGGCAGTAGTAAGGTAGCTTATATACCAATCTCTGTAAATTGTGCAATAGTAGTTTAAGGAAAATGAATGTGATATTTTGGCTACAATAAAATATATATATATATATATATTGACAAAAAAAATGTAAGCAAAGACCTCAACACAAAACAAAGTAGAGAAAATTGTCTTTATCTGTCTTCCTTTGATTGCCGTGGATTTTGTATGTATCTTTGTCCCCTTTCACACAAGGCAACTGAGTTGCCGGCAACAATTAGTTCATTGGCGAGAGGAAGAAAGAGGGGTAAACGAAATCTCCCCGGTCAACAAATTCAGGAGATATTTTTGGCGTTTCTCTTCACACTACGTTTGTGTGCGTTCAACAAAGGTAGTTTAAAAGGAAAATAAAGCAAATCTCCTCCGACTTTGTATCTTAGTGTGAAAGGTACAAGAGATTGTTAAGGAGATTTAAAGAAAACGTCAAAAAAATCACCAGCAACTAGTATCTTCGTGTGAAAGGGGACTTTCGTGTTTTATTAATATCGGCATTTTTTGCTTCAAATGCCCGTTCGTTTATCGCCAATCTCTTCAGCCGAGAGCTTCTTTTTTGTCGCTATAGAGGCCGCCACTATCTGTTGCACTCGTGAGAATACTATAGAATGTATATAATATATGTAATGTGTGACCTTTTGAAATACGTATTCGTTGGTTAGTTTGTGGGCTTCAGGTCATAAAATGAAACAAATTTGTTTTTCTTTTATTTCACGACGTTTCGTCCATGTCTATGGACATCTTCACGTGAAACAAACGTTATCTATATTTGCATTGATAAGTACACAATTAACATTTGTTATAAACAATTGGCAATAAATAACTTACATTAATTATAACATTAATCAGAAAGAACAAAAAAATGTTTATAAGCTTTTTTCGAATTTTTACTTGTGAGTCTTGCTTTAAAGTGTTAAGTTCAGCTTTTGTTCTTCGAGGGATTTTTTTGTTCTTTCTGATTAATGTTATAATTAATGTAAGTTATTTATTGCCAATTGTTTATAACAAATGTTAATTGTGTACTTATCAATGCAAATATAGATAACGTTTGTTTCACCTGAAGATGTCCATAGACATGGACGAAACGTCGTGAAATAAAAGAAAAACAAATTTGTTTCATTTTATGACCTGAAGCCCACAAACTAACCAACGAGTAGAATGTATATAGGTACAATGCTTGTACTCAGGGCATAATTTTAGCGGAAAATAAATGTGTGTAGTCTTTCGTTTGAATGTGGCTGGGTCATAGATTATATATTGAGTACATATGGCCTCTATCCAGTACATCCAATATAGACACAATCCACATTACATTTATTCAGCACTTAATTGATGTGATGAATTCCTACCTTTCATAGGGAGTGTTAACGGGCAATAAAATGTGTACAAATGTAGTAAGACTACAGACGTTTGGCTGGAACATAGATTATGTATTGAGTAAATATCATCTGTGGCCAGTACATGTCAATATAACCTTATCGCTCGTTGCTTACACACAATACATAACTTGCTGTGACATTTTTTTTTATTACGATGGCTATCGGGAAGGTAGCTGGTGCATAATTATTTATTGAATACATACCGTCTTTAATCAATACACATCCATATAATCGCAGGCCAATTTGCTTAGCTGGCAGATTTCAAATATGTACTTAACTTCAGTATTCATTAACAGCCATATTTATTAGATTTTCTTAAAACGTTTCTTAAAGGCAATTTAGTTAAGTTCGCTTAAATGTTTAATTTGAATTTAAGCAACGTTGCTTAAATTCTCATCTATAATCAATTATGCATGGGTGCTTAACTAATCAATGGTTGTGTCACGTAACGTAAAAGAATTTGCGAATCTAGTACAATCAAAACAAAATATTACTACATTTTTTTTTAAACAGCTGCTTCGTGACGGATTTAATAAATAAAAAAAATTGGAAAACAAAAAACAACTTCGCCATACTCGCCAATAAGAGAAAAAGGTCAGAAAATTGGGACTCTGCCGACAAGGTAACGTAAAACATTTCCAAATATATCATATTATGTGAATTAAAATATCCTAACGTATTTTTTACATTTAAGTCATTTATAAATGAAATAGATTTGGGATCCATTTTTAAATTCAGATTTTAAGAAATATTACACACAAAACACAAATTCCCAATTACAAATATAAAAAAAAATACTTCTCAAATGTCAAACTACACTTAAGATAGATTTATGCAACCTCTAAACGCGATTGATGGCGTTTCAGTTAAGAGACCTTTAAGCAACGTTGCTTAAATGTGAAAATTGATTATAGATACCGATTTCACGCTTAAGTGCTGTTTAAAGGCATTTTAAAGTTAAGAAGCCTTTAAGATTCTATTATAGATACGGCTGTAAGTATATATCATCTGTTAACACAACAATGACAACCGGACCTGAACAATCCGAGAAACAAGGGAAGTGTACCGATTATGGAATACCAAAATATAAACTCATTTTTAAACACAAAAAAATCATATTCTATATGATATGATAAATCATATCATATTTTATTCAGTATTTTAAATAGATGTTGATGAAATACTATACTATAAACATGTTATAAAACAAAAACAAAATTTAAAAATAATTATCACACTCCATAAAATAAATAAAAATTAAAAAAAAACACAAAATGAACACATTCGAAAAAGTGTCCCTAATATGGACCAGTAGTGATTTTGTATGAAAGACTCTATAATATATGTGAAAATTTAATTTGATGTGTAGAGGGGTTTTTATTGATATTTTACTGCATTAAAAAAATTTAAAAAAAATTTTTTTTTAACAAAAAAAAAAAACAGTTATAAAATAAATGGCGCAAAATTTTAAACAGCCTGATGTTAAGGTACAGTGAAAGCTTCTATTGCGGACTCCCTTAAGCGGACAATCCCTTTAGGCGGACAAATTCTCACGACCGTGGATCTTGGAGGTAAATTCCATACATTTTATGATCCCTTAAGCGGACACTCCCTTACCCGGACGCGGACAAGAATATTAGCCGCGATTTGTTAAATTAAATTCCCTTAGGCGGACAAAATTTTTTTTAGTATGTAAATTTCAACCATTATTTTTAGTAATACTTTTACATAAATTTATTCTGCATTAAAAACGGTCCCCATGGTTTACAGCGACATAGATGCGATTTCACCAGATTACTGTCTGTGATCAAATTCATAACGGATTTTATTTCTGTAGCTGTAGTCTGTTTTTGTATGTTTTTTCTTGTATCTTCATGTATTTCATGGTTTGTAGGTGCAAAAATGTTTCATGATGCCACTGTATATTATACATTTCCTTACATAACTATTTTTTTATTTTTTCCCTTGGACGGACAACTCCCTTAGACGGACAAAAGTGTTACGACCGTCGCTGTCCTGTTAAGGGAGCTTTCACTATATTAGCATGATACTACTTAACAATTTTCTAACTTTAAAACTCTTTACTAAAATATTCTTAGTTTTAAACATTTTCTAACTAGTATCATACTAAACCTATTTTTCTTCCTGAACACGCCTAAAACAGTGACAGTTCAACCCATTTTTGCAATTGTATCTGCACAATAGAAACAAGGAGATTCACTGAGCTGTGTAAAAATTCACTTATTATTTAACTGAGCATACCTAAATACTCAAAGGTTGATCTATTTTCTAATGACTCGAGTAAAAAACACGTTTAAAGTTAATCGTTAACCTTTAGTTAATCATTGAATAAATATAGTACCTATTCAATAATGTCAACATAGATTTAATGCATGTTGCTTTTATTCAGCACATATGTATTTGTCTGCGACTAATATAAGTTTGTGTTTGGATGGCTGGCGAGTTGTAAATATATTTGTAGTCATCACATATTCGAATGTAGCTGAACCATAGATATTTCTTGAGTATATGTACATCTATATATAAATAGCCTTAAACAAACTTTGTGGTACCATTTTCTCAAAAAGTATTTGACCGATTTCGATAAATTTTATATGGTTGGAAAGCCATAATTGAGAAGATGTGCAGATTATACTTGAGACACGCATTTACACGCTGTGGGTCATTTTTGTTTTTGTACTGTCGAACACTTTGCATATTAAAAAAAAAAATAAAAAAAAAAAAAACGCTTTTTTCTTCAATATTTTCAAACAAATTGTTTGCGAAATTGAAAGTGACGAATTTCGACACAGGGTTTGTTTAAAAAGTTTGTTTAAAAAAAATAAATTTGATGGCACAAGAACTAGGGCCTAGTGACTTACAACTCTCAACCATTCCTGTGTGCGTGTCTGCAGGAATGGAGGGGACCTACAGTTTATTGCCGAATCCGAACGGCTAACGAGCGGCACTTTTCTGTGACAGGAGATACTCTTGGAGGATTTGTCAATTCCTCGCAAGAGGCAGTAGCCGTTTTTTCTTTTAAATAAATAGGTGGCGAGGTTGGGGATCGAACCTTAGACCTCCGGCATGACAGTCCATCGCACTAACCATCACGCCACGGCTACTACAACTAGTTTGTTTAATTGAATAAATTAACTCAAAATAAATGACCGGGTGCTACATTTTGGATAGACTTTTGACGGTACATAATTTGAAATGGATCTAGTAAACGTAAACTTTGTTCAGTAAATGAAGTTTTTATGGAAATCCCATACAATCTTCAACACATAGTTTTTACATGAAAGTCTTTGTACTAAGCCCATACATTTTTCCCTCAGTGTATGTCCACAAAATTTGGAGCAGTATAAGACACTTTGAGCAAATCGTTTACTAGTTCTCGGTTGGTTAGTATTTTTTATTTGTTGGAATTGGGAGATACAAATAAAACATTATTCACAATTATAAGAAGCAAGGATTAAAGAGACAAATAATCACTTTTTTAAGTTTCTTATAATAGTGGCCTAGTGTATTAAATATATTTTTCATTTCAGTTTTTTTTTCTTTGTATATAACGACTGTGCTACAGCCCGGAACATTTTGGGAAAATCGCATATCTTTATCAATGTATTGAACATCACAGATTAGGGGTTGCATACATGTGGACATAAAATTTTCTTCGTTAAATGCTTGTGCGCAGGTTCAATAAAAAATATCAACATATACTTTATACTGATTTTAACACTATTAGAATAAGGAAAGAAACATAACGAAACCAATTTCCAATCGATTTTTTCTGTTGCTTGCAGAAAATATTTACTTTTTGTTTTATTGTTGTTGGCAGTATTTTCCTTAAAAAAAATACTTTGGAACATTTTTTATTAAAGAAATAATCTTTTTTAATCTTAAGGAATAAAAGTCAAATATTTACATTAAAACTGAATTTCTTAAAAAAAGGGATGTTTTTAACACCAACAAGAGAAATGCCACTTTTCACTTTTACATCATCTAAGAAATATGCGTGTTGTATTTGAGGTGTATGCAAGTATGTCACACAAATATCTTTTAAGATTTTGTTAGTATGCTATATACTCCAGCATACATATATGTATGTACATACGCCAACATCCATAAAACTGTTAATGCAAAAAAAAAAAAAATTGAATGCAAAAGTACTATTTTAACCAAAATATTTTTTAATTGTGATAAAATTTTAATTCCTAGTTCCTTATTGAGTTTTCATATCCCATTTACCTCTGACAATTTATTTGAACTTTAAAGTGTCAGCATATAAACTTAAAATACCTATGTAAACCTAGCTAGAACAAGATGGGCACAGTTTTCCAATGCAATAAGACTTATCCTTTAACATAAAAGGAATGACTACAAGGGCAACAACCACCTAGCAGAATGAAGATTTGGCACAAGATATAATGTATGTTGTATGTATAACTTTTTTTTTTTTTCTTTGATACTTAGGTCATTAAACATGTTACAGCGAAGAAAATAAAAATATAAACATTATGAATTTGTATGTATAGGGTGTTCACCGGGAAATTCATACTTATTTATTTTTGCACAACTTTATACAAAATGAAAACAAAATGACTCAATGATACGTATTGCTTAAATTAAGGAGTAATGTAGGCAGCTATGTAGGTATGTATTGAGTAAATGTATGATTTAGATAATATTTTTATTGAAATATATTTTTTCGATGATAAATATAAAACGGGGATTGGGAATTGGCGGACTGCTGCGGTCCAAATTCAGAGCATCGAGACTGGAACAGTAACAGTCGTTAAAAGTGTCAATTAAAAGAGCTACGAAACAAATCATAAAAATTTAACTAGGTACAAATTTTCTTTTTGGAAGTGCAGCCTGTAATAACAAGTAACAGGAAAATATTGTCGAATAAAAAAAAGCTTGGCGATCTTGGTTCGTTGCATGATATATAACATTCAGTAGTCTTCTATGTACAATGTGCATATACCCAATACGAGAGGACACGATCCTCACAACATAATTCTCGGTCATAAAGCTCCAATAAATTCCGAATTGTGTGCAAAAACACGATAACCAATAAAAAGTATACATTTAACAAAAAGAAAAAAATACAGAATATTTAAATATTTCAATGAATCTAGCATTACCACAAAGGAGGAATGGGCGGTTGCGTCCCATCGGTTTAACACTTTTTGACCTATATCATATGAAAGGTTTCAATGAGTGCTACTAGTATTTGTACGAGCATACTCTGTGTGGAAAGTGTTATAGCCCAATATCTATTGCCCAGCACTACAACGCTTTCACTGCACAAGTTGGGACCCAAGAGTTGCAAAACTTTTTTACATAATCATTTGAAAGGTCTCAATAAGTGTTATATTTTGTTATATAGACAAGATATAAGTCTGTATCTTGTGCCAATTTTTTTTTTTTAAATTGCTATAACTTTTCCCCAAGAACATTTTTTGTTATATTAAGTTTGTTTAAACAATAATTGTCTCTCGATGTCCCTAAATAAGTTGTGATTGCAAAAAATTTGAGGGTTTTATAAAAGTAGTAGCCGTGGCGTGATGGTTAGTGCGATGGACTGTCATGCCGGAGGTCTAAGGTTCGATCCCCAGCCTCGCCACCTATTCATTTAAAATAAAAAACGGCTACTGCCTCTTGCGAGGAATTGACAAATCCTCCAAGAGTATCTCCTGTCACAGAAAAGTGCCGCTATTTAGCCGTTCGGATTCGCCAATAAACTGTAGGTCTCCTCCATTCCTGCAGACACGCACACAGGAATGGTTGAGAGTTGTAAGTTACTAGGCCCTAGTTCTTCATGACCTGTTGTGCCATCAACTTTATTTATTTTATTTAATAAAACTCCATGGCAAAAAACCCTCTAGGAAAAAAGTAACAGCAATTTGAATTTTATTATACATGGTGATACGAAACCTATTAAACTTGAGTTTTAATTCAAAAAAAGCGAAAGAAACAATAATGTGGCTTAATTTACCGCCCAAAAAAAAGGGTGTAGCAAAAAATTTCTATACGTAAATTGTTGAAAAGAATATTCACTGAAGTTTTTATAGAATAAAACACTATTCTTAATAAATTTTGGAGATTACACCAACATTTAAAAAAAAAAGGCGGAAGTTTGTAATGGTTTTTCCCTACAGCGAACCTGCACGCTGCACTTGTATTATTTATATATATATTTTACTTACGAAAAATGGGCATACTTTGTATCTGTTTATCGTGGGTTTGAAGTATGTGCAAACGTATCGGTCCCTGTACTGTTAAAATCTGAAAACATGTGGGTTACAACTTGGTGTATGAAAATAGTAAGGGATACTGTCGAGACAAGCGTTGATAATAAGGCAGCGAAATAAGTGAGGAAAAAGGAAAACAAATTAAAAAAAAAAATACCTGGCGTCTATTTCACCAAACACTTTGCATCACTTTGCAAAAAAATTATTTCCTGCAAAGTAAAGTGCGATGGGTTTCACAAAATTTGCAAAGTGAAAAGACTTTTCAATTTTCAGACTATTTTTGAAAAGTAAAATTGTTTCACAAACTTAAAAAAGAACTTTGCATTTAAATTCTGTATTTTGCAAAGTTGCAAAGTAAATGCAACACCGTAATATTGGGCTCAATTCCCGAGCCATTGTTATGCAAACAAAAGTTGTTGCAAGTTAATTAAACCCATAGTCTTTTGACTGTAGTTTATTTCCAATTTTATAAAAAAAAAATCGATTGTTGTTTTTGTTAATCAAAAACTTTCTTTTGTCGAAAAATACTTTCCAATATCAAATATAGTTCTTACCCTACATAACTACTCTTTGATCACTATCACTTCTTTGTTCTCAAAATGGTTAATTTTTTTGTATTATTATTTTCCGACAATTTTTCACAACAAACGCTTTCTTGTAAATAAAAATTTCTCTTTGCATATTTCTGAAAAACTTTTAAAAATCCTAAATATAATTTGCAAGTTTTGTTTGTTTGGTGAAACGAAAAGAAAAATATTTTTTCAAACTAACAAAACTTTTCAATTCCCAAAAAAGAACTTTTCATTTTGTAAATTTGCGTTTGGTGAAACGAAATTTGCAAAGTAAAAGTGAAAAGTTACAAAGTGAAAAGTGTTTGTTGAAATAGGCCCCTGGTTCTAAAAAATTAAAAACCATCTTATAGAGAACTATACATTGAAATTGTTAGTATTTCATCAATACGCGATATTCACGAATGTTGACGACCGACGACTGGATCTTTTCTATGCATACAAATTTATTTCGTTGAATAAGAAAAGTTTTGTTTTTCAGAAGTGCAATATTTGTTATAATTCACTGCATCGAGATTTAAAATAAGTTTGCTTCAAATCTCAAATCGCGGGCATTAAACACTATTTTTTGTTGACTAAAAGCAATTAAGCATGTGAATTAAGTTTGGGAGTTATTAAAGTGGTGTTATTAGATAGGCTTTAAAGCAAATTAAGTATTCGTTTTTGTTTAGTGTTGCTCATTAATGATTTTACCTACGCATTTACACCCAAAAAGTCTATAAAACGACTTAAGCCGTGGATCACTAGGCTTTTATGTAACATAATAAAAGGTAAAAATAAACTAAAAATCAAATGTTTGAAATTTCCATATACATAATACTTACTATACAAATATAAAAATTTATGTTTACAATTACAACTCAAAAAAGAAATTCCTATTTGTCGCGATAATTATTATCGCACACAGTTTGATTTGGCTAAAGGTAATTTAAAAAGTGAATGGCAAGTTGTTAACAGCATTCTAAATAAACCTTGTTCAGCAAAAAGTCCTACTGCCATACGCATTGGTGATAATTTTGTTTCTGAAAAAATGCAGTAGAAGAGCTTAATAGTTATTTTACATCAGTAGTTAGTAATTTAAACCCTCTTCTATCCTAAAATATTGTAACAGCTGTTCTATATTGCGTAACTGTGGATCTCATATGTATAGTAACAGTTTTGTGTTTGGTCCAATAACTGCTTTTGAGAATAGGCTCTTTGAAGAACTCTAATGCTTGTGGGTATGATGGTATTTCTAACATTATGCTAAAGAAAATCGGATGTTTTTTGTTGATGTTTTGGCTCATATTTTCAACCTTTCAATACTAACAGGTGTTTTTTCCGAAGCCCTTAAATATGCACACGTTGGTCCACTGCTCAAAAAAGGGTCTGCTAGAGACATTCGAAATTGTAGACCTATATCACTGCTTCCTGTTTTTAGTAAAGTCTTTGAAAAAGTTGTCAAGAAAAGAGTTGTTACTTTTTTAAATAAAAATAGTAGATAATGCCCAATTTGGGTTTCAAGTAGTGAAATCTACTGAACATGCTCTGTTGCTGTTTTGCTCCAGAATATTTTCTTATCTTGATGGTAAAAAGTTCACAGCTGGTTTATTTATTGATATTACGAAAGAGTTCGATATGATCGATCACAATATTTTGTTGGGTAAGTTATATAATGAGCTTATCTTAAAAACAGGGCACAAAGTGTGAAAATTGATAAAGTTAGTAGTGAAATCAAATATATTACTATTGGGGCACCTCAAGGGTCCGTATTGGGTCCAATTTTGTTTTCCATTTTCATCTTTATCTCGCTCTTTAGTTTGAATTTTAAAAGAAGTCTTACAGCTTTTAGTGATGATGTAGGGTGTTCCTATGGTGCGGAAAGTGCTTTGGGCCTAATATGTTATATTAATTGGGATCTTAACTTATTGCTTATTGATGATAAGTTCAAAAACAAAATACAAAATGTCATTAAATTTCTACCATAATATTTTAGTTATCTAAATTATTGTATTCTTTACATCTGAATTTTATGAGAAATAAGAAATGTATCTATCTATTTAACCGTTTTGAAAAATTTTATTTATCTTAAAAACGACTCTAACGTTTTTTTTTTTAAATTTGTGTGGTGGTCATATGGTCTGCATTTTGGTGAAAAAAAATACAAAAAACCGTTATTAACGGTACCTGTCATAGAACCGTTGTTTTTTGATTTTCCATTTTATCGTTAACAGCTCAAATGAATTTTAGTTTGAAGCTCCTATCAATTGTGAATAATACTGCATACCAATAATTTCAAAAATATATTTTTTGGATTTAGAAAAAAAGTTCAATTTTCTTTTTTTTTTAAATCATTTTTTTTTTTTGAAAACGGGTTGATGATTTTTTTTTGAGATTATTTTTTTAGCTGTATATTATTATATGTATTCTTATAAAAAAAACCGCTCCAACGATTTTTAACACTTTTTTTTTGCATAATCACATTTTTCAAGAATTGAGATGGCGTTCTTCATTCTGAGATTAAAACATTTTAAGTACTAGTTTTATCGATTTATAGAACGTTTTTCATGGTTTTCCTATATCCAAATTTCCATTTGGTGTTTGACTTAGAATTGATAATAGCATTGAATTTTGAAAACAAAACAAGTGCTCAATAACGTAAAATTTTATTTAAAAAAATTGTTTTTGTAAAAAACGGTACTTTTTTCAAAATTTTGAGTTTGAAAAATTATCACTTGAAAAAATTTTATTTAAAAAGAAAATTGAAGAATGGATTCCAGGCTTTGACAAAAGGTATAGAATTTTATTTTAAAAATTGTCGTTGGATTTTTATAGTCGTTTTCTATTTCAAGTCAATTTTTTGAAAAATTGCCCCTCCCAATTAAACGGGGGGATATAGACTACTCCCTCTAAATGATTTTTTTCTTTTTTTGACCCAACTTATACGCTCTAGTATTTGTATGCATCTTGTGCCAAGAACCATCTTTTTTTTTAATATACTGAAAATTATACTACTTGTTATAAATGTATTATTGCTAAATTTTCAATATCTGTATTTTCGAAGCTGTTGGGTCTACACAGATTGTTCTGGGCTCAAATTTAAGAAAATTTAATTATTTTGAAATCGTGGAGCGAAAAACTAATCTTTTGGGGTTAAAATTGACAATAACTGAAAAAAACGTGAAAATTTCGCGTTAATTTTGATTTTTGACCATGATGCGTTCGGCGCTCGAGTTCGAAAACTTGGGTTTTTCATGAAGCCAATATCATAAACGACTCAGCAAAAAATCAGAAATACCGGAGTTAACACAAACACGCCCTCCTACGAGATGACAAGTTTACTGGACTATTGCTATACAGTACTATTTTAATTTTTTAGACGATTTTCCATTAAAAAAAATATCAAAATCAGCTTATTGCTTTTCAAAAAAAAAAACATATTTTAGAAATTTTATTTTCACCAAATAGTAGCCCATACCCAACCAAATTTCTTGAATCGTTTTTGTTAGAAAAATCCGTGGAGCAAATTTTGAGAAAAGTAAGTTTTTTTTTTTTTCAAAAATGCTAAACAAATTATGAGGCAGGGAGTGTTATTTTTGGTCCTAAAAAAGGAAAAAAACGTGTCGGGGAATTTCCAAAACACGCTAAATACCAAGTTTAAATAAAATCGACCCATGCGTTTAGGCTGTAGGCGAATAGACAAACAGAAAGATACCTTCCCTGTCATACCTACATTTATATATATCGCAAGTAAAAAATGTACATACAATTTTTAGGTAATAAAATTCTCTATAAGTTTGATTATTACCAAGACTTTTCCTTTAAAATAACTCGCTAAGGAGTTATTGGCCTGCGAATATAAGGAATATCGCAAGTAAAAAGAGGAATTTTTATTTTAAAGTTTCTCAACATCAATAAAGTAGGTATTCTGATCTTTAAAAGCTTTTGGAAATCATTTAAATCATACGTTTTTTAGTGTCTATAAGAAATTCCCAACAAGCTTCCCATTAACACCTAGAATTTTGTAATTTTTTTTACTTGAATCAAGAAGAGAATGGGGTAACATATACATGTATCGAATTCAACCCTCGTTCTGATTGTAAATACAAAAACCGCTCCCTGTTCTTCTTCTTCATATAAATATCCTTATATATGTATTATATGTGTGAATGCTTTGATAATATTTCGTTTCGTACGCGCATACATTCATGAATTTTTTCCACCCTCTATTTCTATCTTTTTTGATTCCTCGCCTAAAAATCAAACTACCCTTTGCGAATGGTAAAGCGTATCTGTATAACACATTTCTATAGTTCAAACCAGTGTGCCCAACCTTTGAATATTTGGGTTCAAAGTTTGAAAAGAGACAGTACCTATTTGTCAGAAGTTCTGATATCAGAACTCTGAATTATTGTCGCTTAGCAGGTTTATCGTTTTCTTAGCCTTCAAAAATACCTACACAAATTTTACTTTGGCCGTCCAGAGACGTTAAATAAGGAGAACACCCTCCTTTCATAAAGCATAGTATTTGCAAGGTGGTATATTTCAACTCCAATATGAGCTTGTGTATGTGCACTTGAGTTAAATTTTTAACGAAAGACCAGAAAACGACAATCCTGCTTTGGTTTTCGATGGGAAAATGTCTACCCTCACATCAATTGCTGATGGGGTCTTTCAGTCAGCTTTTGATATTCGTCGTATATAAGAGGTTTCACTGATTTCGCCTAAAATATCCTCTTTCAAGCGGTATACATACTAATATTATTTTTCGGATACGAATAAAAGAATTTTTTTTTCTTTAAACGTGCATTATCATATTTAGTCTTCACAAAGGAATAAAAGTTTAACATCTTTAAAATTCACTATTTACGGATTAAATAAAATCTTAATCATGGAAAGCCAGTGATATTGTCCTGTCACAGCAGTACGAATTTGAAAGTTTACTGCTGTACCGGGACATTAACATTGTTTTTTTTAAAAGCCATTATCATCAAACACGGATATCTAAAAAAAACTTCGACAGTTCCTCTTCATACAAAGGAGAAACAGTTTGAATAGAAAAAAAAACTATATTGCGGATTTTCTGAAAAAAAAAAAAAAAAGCAACATCGTGACGGGAAAATTTTTTCATTGAAACCTGAGCTCATATTAAAAAAATTAAAATAATAAATATCTGTGATTTATATCTATGTACATAGGTAGCTACTATCATAGGAGAAACAAAGTGGAATTTGAATTGAATTTTATAAAACACGTTTTGTTCGATTTTTTTTTTTAGAAAAATATCGCGAGGAACTAGATAGTACATTTGGAGTTAAAATCTAAAAACATATATTATTTAAGAAAAAAATTAAATAAAATTTAAGTGGGAATCCTTCTTTCATATAGATACACACAAAATGGTCGATTTAGTACCACAAAAGTGATGGTACTTAGCCTTTTCTGCATTGAAATTAAAAAATCGATTTTGTACTTTTGATTAAAATGTTACTTTCAATAACAAAAATGGAGTCGTGCGGAACAAAATCAATAAAAAAAAGTACTCAAAGTTTCAACAAGTTTTTTTTTTTTTTTTTTTGATTAACTTTGAAAAGCTTTATGTCTTATACAAAACTTCCATTTTGTTCCCTTATTGTGATTAGAAAAAACAGTATTTTAGAAAAATTCTAGTGGTTTGTAAAGTTATTATTTTTGTTCTGCTTTTTTGTTTCAAAATCAAAAAGGTTAATTTAGAAAGTATTGAATAAACTAGAATTTATTCTAAAACAAAAATTCAATATGCCACTCCCTTTAATCGACTGTACAAACAAGTCTCCCTGTTCCAGTTCACCACCGCTGCCACCACCCGTTCCTGTTGGATAAAGCTTTTAGGTCCATCAAAGAAAATAAGAAAACACAAAAAGGCATAGTGGGGGAATGGAAAGAAAAAGAATATTTCATAGAAACAATTTCCAGACTCAACTAACAGTGGGTTCCAAGGGATGATATGGATTTCATGTGATGTATACCAAAACGGGTATATAATGTAATAAGAATAAATGGAACAGGGGATCGCACATGACTACTATATTTTGCTATTCTTATTTGTATAGAAAAAAGTGATTTGAAAAAATATCTCTCTATTTTCTATTAATTATCTGTATTGAGATTTTTTATTATAAATGATCTTAGAAGGACTAGACAGCTAAGAGCAATCATAAATGGACAGGTATGATACATTTTTTTTCGATTTTTGTCCAGAACTGGAAGGTATTAATTGAACCTCTTTACAAAAGTACGGGTAAGCTTATTATCATTAAGAGTAGCTTACTGATAGAATTTTAGTGACAATAGCGCACAAGATGCCTGTAGGTATTTCTTGATGTAAGGAATTTCAAAAACAGTGTGGTTCTACATGCTCTTCATCCCTTTTTCTTTAGTAGATATGTACTGTACAACATTTTTAATGAAGAATTGGTTATGAGCTACATATACAGGGTGATAAGTAGGTTGGGTTAAGACAAGAAAAAAATCGTATGGGAGGGGGTTGTCTATTTCCCCCCGTTTAAGCATGAGGGGCAATTTTCTAAAAAAAATTGACTTAAAACAGAAAAAAAAATATTTAAAAACAACGGTACAATTTAAAATGCCATTCTATACCTTTTTGGAAAGCCAGAAATTTCTTCTTTGATTTTCATTTTAAATTAAGTTGTGTTAGTGAATAGTTTTTGGAAAAATAATTTCCAAACTCGAAATTTTGAAAAATTAAAAAAAAGTTTCAAACTAATTTTTTTCAAAATTTTATTTAATTAAGTATAATTTTTGTTTTCAAAATTCAATGCTCTTATTAGCTTTCAGTCAAAAACAGAAAACCGGATGCTAAAATGTCTTTAGTTTTTGAGAAAATTGAAAATAACAGGAGGAGCAATTTTCTAAAATAATTGACTTAATACAGAAACAAAATTATTAAAAAACATCGGTAATGGCGAAAACGTCTTGCTATACTTTTTTGTTAAGCCAGAAATATGTGCTTTCGTTTTGTTTATAAATTATGTTCTTTTAGTGAACATTTTTTAAAACTTAATTTTCAAACTTAAATTTTTGAAAAAAAAAAAATTAAATTGCGTTCAAACTGATTTTGTTCAAAATTTTACGTTATTTAGTGGTATTTCTATTTTTAATATTCAATACTCCCATCAAATTTTAGTCAAACATTGAAAACCAGATGTCAAAATGTAGGCTAGTTTTTGAGAAAATTGAAAATAACAAAAGTAAGTTTTCCTTAAATTCGACTTCCATCCGTTATTTTGTTGTTCAAAAGATCCTATTTCTACAAAATATGTAGTAAAGTAGATTTCGTTATTTTCAATTTTCTCAAAAACTAAGACATTTTAGCATTCTGTTTTTTATTGAAAATTAATAAGAGCATTGAATTTTGAAAACCAAAATTATACTTAATTACATAAAATTTTGAAAAAAAATAGTTTGAAACTTTTTTTTTCATTTTTTTTTTTTCAAAATTTTGAGTTTGGAAATTAATTTTTCAAAAACTATTCACAACACAACTTAATTTAAAATGAAAATCAAAGAAGAGATTTCTGGCTTTCCAAAAAGGTATAGCTAAATTGTACCGTTGTTTTTAAATATTTTTTTTCTGTTTTAAGTCAATTTTTTAAAAAATTGTCCCTCCTGCCTAAACGGGGGGAAATAGAGCCCCTCCCATACGATTTTTTTCTTGTCTTAACCTAACCTACTCGCTCCAGCAGTTTGGTGCATCTTATACCGATCACCCTGTAACTGCATATTTTCACACAACTGTAATATCCGCGAACCATTAAAAACACCTTATTTACTGGTATGGTTTGTTTCGTTTTTTATCTCGTTTTGTTTTCTATTTCGTTCTAGTCATTTTGTATTTTATTGTTTCAGCATTTTATTCAAAAATGTTTTTCAATTATTTGGTTTATCAAGGGACACGGTAGTGCCCAGCCAAGTTCTCGGCACTACCCCTTTTTACAGGAACAAACTCGAGCGATTTTCGACCCCCTCTAACTTCGGAACCAAAAATGTCAGAAACTTCAAACTAGCCGTATTTGTTAAGTTGGACAAGCACAGGCGACTCATCCAATTTCAACTCCTTGGCATTAGTGGTTGCTGAGATATAGGACGTCAAAAATCACGAAAAACGTAAATGACTATGACTCACGTACTCACTGGCTGCCAGATATTCAAAATTATGGAGCACTTCCCGACACCGTTGAATCTTGTAATTTCGAACAACAGTAGGACTTGTGTTGTATACAAAGGAAAAAAATAAATATTTGTGAGTTTCCATTCAAGGGGCGTGGCATCCACTTTTTTAGAATCGTCATAAATTGTATGGGGCACTTCTTATTGTTATAGAATAATGAAACTTGGTAGAGCAGTAGGGCTTGCAATGCATGCAAGGAAAAACATTTTAGATATGGATGTCAGGAGGCTTGGCATCCACCCACTTTTTTATTACGATTTCTGACTGTTGTAGAATGATGACAGTTGGTAGAGCGATAGGGCTTGCAATGCAGGCAAAGGAATACATTTAGAATTTTATATTTGATATTTGACACTCAGGGGTGTGGCATCAACCCACTTTCTCAGAAGTGTTGTCAAATTTATGAAGCACTTTATGAATTTCGGTAGAGCGGTAGGTATGCATGCTGAGGAAAACTTACAAATTTGGTATTTATCATTCAGAGGGCATGGCATCCACCCACTTTCGTAGAATTATTATTGTTTGTTTCACAATTATGATCTGAGTGTTAGAGCTCAGGTGCATTCAAAAATTGAAAATGCACTGACAATTCAAAAGGTTTTGAAAACCTGACTAAACCTAATTTTAGTCAGTAATCATTAAATAAGAAAATTTTTCTCATAATTTGGAGTTGTTTCATGAACTTAGAACTTGGCGAACTTTTAAATCTCATTAGTTTTCACGACTGACTTGTTACATATGCAGGTTTTTTGTATACATAGGAGAACTTGGTTCTTTTTTTAACATTTATATTTTTGGTGTGATATTGTTTCGAAAGTAAATCATTGAAGGCTCTCCCAAACCAACGCAAAGCATTCGCATCGAACGCATCGTTGCCGAGTTGAAAGTAAAATTCGCGAGTATACCCACACCAAAGCCAAAGTTTTCGCCCTTCACCTCGTCAACAATTTGTCTTTTTTTCTAATATTTTTATACTCAACATGAGATAAAATCGGACAATTTTTTATAAGTCTTGTCAAATTTTCTATTAACCAATTTAAAAATGAAAATTATATTCGATAAAGGGAAGATAAAATAAAATGCACGACTGGGTCGCACGAACTTGCTCTTGTAGTAAAAGTTTCTTCGAATTTTAAACATTAGCTGCGTTTTATTTTCCACTAAATCTGATCCGGATCAGATCATGATAATAAAACAAACTGGATCACAAATTTATTTATTTCTCACAGTTGGCTTTATTTGCACAATAAAATTGAGAGAAGGAAAATTTTCACAAATCTTGTTTGAAATAATATTTGGTATCTAAGGAAGAGCGAATGTTTAAAAATTAGTTTAATTTCCATTAAGTTAATAATTTTTGTATTTTTTCCGTGCCTAGCGACGCGTCGGCTCTATTAAATGAAGAAAACCCTCATAAAAAAAAATTGGAATGATGGCGGCATGTGTCTGATTTAGAAAATTGTTAATTTTATTGAGGTTTTTTTTTTGTAAATCTCAGCAAGGGTACCAACCTATAAAATTAAAAAATTGCTAGGAAAGTTTTCAGAAAATGGATTTTGAAATTCAAATCCAAAGGCAGAGACCTGGATCTTGTGTTGTTTTTGAAATACTTGTATTTATGTTTCCAAATCCAATCCGGATCAGATCTGGGGGAAAATAAAATGCAGCTATTGAGTGTAATATAAAACACATAATTAATAATTATATATATATATTTATTTATCCATTTAATAAATTGAAGAACGGAAATTTGAATATGAAAAAAAAGCATGAAATACGTTCTTTAAATTGATAAAATAAGTACTTAAATTGTTTTAGTCTCAGAATGAGGAACGTCATCTAAATTCTTGAAAAAATGTAAATTTTTGCAGAATTTTTTTTTAAATCGTTGGAGCGTTTTTCTTAAAAAATAATTTTTTATATATAAAATTTCTTGATATTATTTAGAAAAAAAAAATTGGTATGCCATTTTTAAGAATATAATAATATACAGCTAAAACCATAATTTCAAAAATATTCATCAACCCGTTTTCAAAAAAAATTTTGAACTTTTTTTTAACAATCCAAAAAATATTGATAACGTTGACCTCCTAAGTAAAAATTTTGATCAAAATCGGTTAAGTGGTTAACGAGAAAATCGAAAACAAAGAAAACGGTTCTATGGCAAGTACCGCTAATAACGGTTTTTAGTAAATTTTTTTTACTGAAATGTAGACCATACCACTACTAGTACACACAAAAAATTTTAAAAAAAATTGTTAGAGCCGTTTTTGAGATAAGTAACTTTTTTTAAAACGATTGTATGGCAAGTACCGTTATTTTTTGAGCTAAAAAATAAATCTCGATTTCCCCTCTAGGGAATCAACAAAAAATCTTATGCTCCAAGTTTGAAGAAAATCGCTGCAGGGGCTTAGGTGGTAGGCCGAGGTACATACAGACATACAGACATTCAGACATACAGACATACACACAGGCAGACAGACGGAATTATGGGACCCACCTTTTTCGTGTTCTCTATCATCGTAATGTCAAGTTTGATTGTTATCTCGAGTTCGATTTTTTGCACGAATCCATAACTTGCCCTATAGTACCTAAATCGCAAGTAAAAATGAGCCGACGACCGACAGTAAAAACGTTGTTAACAACGAAAGATTCGGTCTACTTTCGTCGTCGTCTTTCATTTTCATTGCGTCGGTGTGCGTTCTCCCATTTACCGCCTTGTAAATTAATTTTGACAGGCGAAGGTTTTATCGTCGTACCGAATGTTTCGCGTTGGTTTGGGAGAGCCTTAAGTCTTTTATTTAGTTAGTTTTGAGGGCGTTTCGCCTTTTATTATTTAGTTTTTCCATTATTTCGGTTTTTGTTCATTTTGAGTACTACGCCATCCTTTTTTTTCGTTTTTATTTTTTGATGTAAAGAGACCAAGGGCACTAGAATTCGCGCATATATTTTAACCGTTGGTATCTTTACATAAAAAAAAACATAAAAACGAGACAAAGAGACATTGAAAATGACTTTATTTTTCCAGATAAACAAAACACATGACTAATCTTTACAATTTAAATTATTTAAAACATAATAAGCTGTTTCTGACACGATTATATGTTTTGAAATTTCTAGGTATATGTATGCCACTTTCCATTTGGCAAAAAATAAATTTTGTTAATTTTCTATAACAAAAACCTATCATACTTTTCTATTCAACCAAAAAAAACGGTTTTTTTGTATCTTATATTAACTGATATATTAGGGAAAACAAAAATATGCCCTTACAATAATTATGCCCTTACAAAAAATGAAAAATGATTATGTGCCCTTAAAATATGATCAATATTTCTTGTAAAAATGTATGTTTAAAAAATGCACTAAAAAGAACGACATAAATCTAAAAACAAAAAAAAAATGCATAGGTTAAGTGTACAAGTGAAATTGTCGAACAACACGTCAATTTGCTTGGGCTATAAAAGCCGTTAAAACCTATTGTAAATAGGTGCATGCATGTTTTTTTTTATAATGGTGAATCGTTTAAATTCATCTACATGGGTTTATTTAAGACATTAATTACATCAAAAATAAAAAAACAAAATTTACACGAGTGAGCTCTTAAGTCCCACGAGCTTGCTCTCGTGGCTAACAAAAATTTTGGTGCCTTTCGACGAAAGAAATATTAAAAAGTCAGTATTACATGATTTTTTTTTTATAATTTTGGGTTAATATTTTCTAAATTTTCAAAAGATATCTAGATATACCTATTTTTTATGCCTTGTGCGTATTGGGTTAAAATCGCGTTAAATTTTATCGGAATATTAATTTTTGACACTATAGTGGGGTGAATATGAATACGGAGAAACTTAAAAATTTAATTTCGAATAAAATTTAATCGAAATTTTAATTCAATTCACACGGCCTTAAATTATTTAGAAGCACTAGATTATAAAATTGAAATAAAATGGTTCGATCAAAAAAAGGTTAATTTTCTCAAAAAGAAAAAAACTCCAACCCAAACTTCCGTAATGCGAATTTTTTCGACATAACCTGAAGTTAGGTTTTAATTTTTTGGTAATGCCTTCCCTATAGACCTTTATTATTTATTGAATAAACATTAAAAGATACTGAACAAATTATGATTTTTGTGAAAAATATACAAAATATACCAAAAATGCACGTTAACTAACCTAGTCTCGTATTAATAGTGTTGCTGTAAAAAAATATCCTCTGCCATATTTTTGTTTGCCTTCATATTACATACTATATCGATTTCACTCAACTGCATCTCTGGCCTTTCTTATAAGACCGCATTGTATTCTGTATCGAGTAATAATAAAATTATTTTGATTTTCACTACCTACCTACCTCCATAATTATGTAGATGCATATACATATATACATCATCATCTGTTTGTTAATTTTTTGGGTGACGACCTTTGTTAAATATATCTTCCAAAGCCTGAGTGACATGCGTTCCTGTTTTATTTTTAATAGGAGCCGTCCAAGGAAATTTAGAAAATGTATCAATAACTGTGAGAAGATATCGATAATTTTCGTTTTCGGGTGAATACACGACCATCTCAGCTTGCCATATATCATCTAGACCCTTAATAATAACTCGTCTTTTTGAAAAATCCCTTCGAGAGTTCCGCGATAACGTTTCTTTGACTCATATTATACAAAACAAAGTGTTTATTTTTTTTTATGCATATTTATCACTTAAAAATGTTTTTATAATAATTACAAGTTTTAGACATACTATTTCAATCTTTTATACAAAGACATCAATTTTTTATCTGGATCATTTTAACATAAGTTTGAAGACCATGGGCAGTTATCTATATGACATCCATGTTTTGATGGGGTATGGTATGTTTCGCCAGAATTGTTTGGCAAATTAACGTTTCTCGTTTCGCATTTTGTTATTTCGCAATTTTCGTTTTGCAAATTACGTTTGGTTTTTTATATGATATGACAAACCATCATTTCGCAATTTTCATTTCTAAATTTTCACTTAATATTTTGTTTGCTTGGCATTTTTAGGTTTGACAATTTTTTATTTGGCATTTTGTTATTTGGCTTTTTCTTATTTGGCATTTTATTATTTTGCTATTTTTCATTCAGCATTTTGTTATTTCGCTTTATTTTATTTGTCAATTTGTTGTTCAGCTTTTTTTTATTTGGCATTCAATTGTTTCGCGCGAAATTTTAAGGCATGTAATTTAATGGAAGCCAAAACATTGCTAAACAATTGAATGCCAAATAAAAAAAAGCTGAACAACAAATTGCCAAATAAAAAAAAAGCGAAAAAAGACTGAATAAAGAATATAAAAAATATAATGCACTTATTTAGTTATTTTCGTCTAAAATAACTGCCCAATTGCTTAAAACCGTTTTTTCCTTGGAGTAAAATGTGAAAATCGTATTTCTGTTGCGTACTAACCTAAATACCTTGTACGACAAAAGGGATGTCAAAAATTTTAAACAAAAGATTTTACTTAATTTCATTTTTACTTAAAAATAAAATAAAAAAAAAATTATATACACTTCTCAAATAAAAACATAATTAATCTTGAAAAGAGACGATGGTAATGATTGGTCAAACGATCAAATCAACCAAACGGCGAAATGATCTTTTAGCGAAATAATAAAACGGCTTGACGATATTTCTCGAAATGATTAAACGGCGAAGCGTTATTTGGCAAAATAATGAAACGGCGAAACAATATTTTGCGAAAAAACACTTGGCCAAATAATAAACAATTAAACAAAGAAAAACTAAGGTATAATTTGCCAAATGAATTTTGTGAAATGATTGAAAATATTTTTAACAAAAAGCGAAATATAAAACCGCCGAATGTTAATTGCAGAATGATTGTAAAACGTAATGAATAAAATACAAAATGTAAATTGCCAATTAAGATTTGCGAATTAAACAAAATATTTAACGCGACTAAGGCGAAACAAGAAATGCCGAATTTTGCCAAACAATGGTGACCCGTTTTGATGTTGTGGTAGATATGTACATTCATAAATCTTTTTAAGAAGATTACACAATTCAAAAGCTCCTCATGATGTTCTTCTAGTATATTATGATGATTTGATTTCAAAAACTGTAGAACATCTTCGAAAATTAATAAAGTATCTATGTTAGACATAATGATTGAGTTGTCACACACTGTACTGATAAGTTGAAGATTGAAGTTAAGCTATGACTGTTTTTAAGTTAAATAGTACATATACATATTTTCAGATTTTTTTTTCAGTTTTTCAAGTTTTTCGACAACTTCATATTGAATGTATTCTCTAAGATCCTCATATTTTTCATCGATATATTTTTTGGTAGCAGCGTCTTTCAGTTCTTTTGGTCCTAGAACATTTTATAGCCGTTAAAATATTATGTTGTAATTACGCTATCGGTTTTGATAAATCCGATGGTCCAGGCGAACCCCGCTCTCCCTGTACACTTGGTGGTCCCTGCTCTCCTTGTTTTCCTCTTGGTAGCGCTGCCAGCCCAATGAACTTCAGTTTGGGCAGATACAAGTTTTTCTACCAAAATGATAAAATTGAGTTTGAACACTAACCAGACCGATGGAATTTAGCTTGGAGCTTGGACACATCTAAGCATTATGCTCACAAAGTTTGCAGCGGTATAGAACACTCCTTTTTTTTGCATTTTCAAAGTACATTATGGTGGTCTTAGGGCCGCGATATCGCTGAAAGGTTGATGGCATGTGGTTTGCACAGGTACAAATGGCAAATGCCATACTCGAAGTTTGGAGTGGTATAAAACTCTTTGAGCAAATCGTTCACTAGCTCCCGGTCTATTAGGTATTTTTGATTTAAATTACCTATTCGTTAAGCCAACTTCGTTAATTAGCTAATTAACTTAAATTTAATTTAATTGAAAAGATTTGCACTTCACTGAGAATATAATTCAGTTTTAGTAGTTTAATAGCGATGGAAGTATTTACACATAATAGTTTTGGATACGGCATTTTTTTACATTTTTCAATTAGTTACATAATCTTCATAAATATAATTATAGTTTATATAAAAAGGAAAGCTTTTTTTTTTTTCATTTATAAGCTCTCTGTTCAGAATGTCCTCCATAAGAGCTTTATGTTATGTATCAAATATTAATCTGAAGGGAGTGGTTTATACACTGGTTGCCTGATGTAAAAAGTAAGAACTGAATAAATTGTTGGAATGAACATTATCATACTTTAAATGAATCAAAATTGCACCCATTTTGTATTCATATACGGTAGGCTAAACCGTATACGAATAAAAAATATTTATGTGACATAGGTATAATATGTATAAGAATACACTGTATGTATGTAAGCTCCTTTTACATAATTAAACAAGAAAGCTTAAAAAAAGTTGTATTATGCTACTTGCGATTTATTCCCAGCATCCAAATGGGTTTGTGAATTAGCTCAAATTAGTTTTGTCTTCAATAGGTAGATGTCAGAAGCATCTAGTGGACTCTATTTTGCTAAAAGCATTCAAAGCTCTTTAAGTAAAAAAAAAGTTTTTAAAGCACTACAAATTCATTAAGAAGTCTTGTACAATTTTAGTGAGCAAAATATATAAATAAATTTGGTGGTGCGAAAACTATTGAAGAACCAGGGTGAGTGGGAACGGTTTATTGCATAGGTCGAACGGTTAATATGGGTTTAACTTTTTATGACAGATTCTCTTGGAGGATTTGTCAATTCATCCCAAGAAGCAGTTCGACTTTTAACTCTCAACTATTCCAGTGTGCGTGTCTGCAGGAATGGAAGGGTCCTACAATTACAGTTTACTGCCGAATCCGAACGGCTAAGGTGAGCCGCACTATTCCATGACAGGAGATACCCTTGTATCAGCAACCGTACAAGCTGAGTTTGCAGTAAGGATCCAATTTTGTAATCAGTTTTTAAGCAGTTCAAGAAAAAGATCAACGCTCAGTTTAGTGTAAACTAAGCATAAAAGCCTTTTTCACGTAATACCCACTTGCTCGTACTTTGCGCACAAACGAAGAATAAATAATACCTACCGTTTTATTTTATAGAAAACGACACATTTGTTGTCGTAGTGGATTATTTTCAGCGAAAATTTCTTCGATTCAAAATCACTAAATTCAAAATGATCAAATTTAAACCAAATTTGCACATTTCCTTGGAAATCATTTAAAAATCCTTGAAAGCTTTTTTATGCAAATGTTAAAAAAAAAAAAACTAATTTATATAATTTGAAAAGCCACTCATTTCGGCTCTAGTAAAAACATAGTATAAAACCGAAAGTCTAAATACAGCCTTACGAGTGCAACTAATCGTTAAAAATCTATTAAAAAGCTTTAAAAGTTTTTATATAAAAATTACAAAACCTGAAGTATGGACGACAGAAAAAGAGACAACAGATAAGCGAATCGGTTGACCATACAATAATTATAAGCTCGTCTTATCGTGCACGATTATTAAAACTTTTTGTATTCACTTAAACGAAAGTTCCCAGGAAACGGTGTTGCTGGAGATTCTTTGACGTTGAGGATTTTAAAATTTGGATCGAACATTTTTCTGAACTGCAAAGAAATTCATTAAATTTTTTACAACTAAATATCAGTTGAACTTACGGACAAAATATTCCGTTTCTATTCTAAGTGCATAATAAGCTATCTTAAGTATACGCATGCAAATGTATACTTTTCTACCTATTGAAAATGTATTTGTGTATGTATGTTTTTATTTTTGAGACATATGTATGTACATATGTAGCTGCATTGGAAATATGTATGAAAAATTCAAATTATAGGGTAATACGACAAAGTGACAATAAAATTGTTTTTTGCATGTTTGTTTTAAATTAATAAATTTGGTGGCACAACAGCTCATGAAGAACTAGTGTGCATGTCTGCTCAGGAATGGAGGGGACATACACCTGCAGTTTATTGCTGAATCCGAACGGCTAAGGTGAGCGGCACTTTTCTATGACAGGAGATACTCTTGTGAGGATTTTCTCTTCCTCGCAAGAAGCAGTAGCCCTGAAAACATTTTTTGTTTTTAGATGGCAGATACTGGGAGTCGAACCTAGACCTCTGGCGTAACAATCTAACGCGCTTACCATTATGCCACGGGCGTAATAGTAATATTAAATGCACTTAATTCTTATGTACGAACTCACAGACATAAATTAGTTATAATAACTGTTCAAAATCAATATGCCTAATTAAAAACAAATTGATACATATGTAGACCTCTGAAATTGTTTTGACACCAATGCCTAATTTCTTTAACAAATCTCAGTTTATGAGAACAAAAAATATAAATCGTTGGCGTGATTTTTTTAAATATAATTTTTGGGCATAATTATACATACATGCAGTTCTATTAGAATTTTTAAGAAAGAAAATGGTGCGCCAGTTTTAAGGATCTGTTATTGCGAATTTCGAAGAAAAAATATCATCTACACATTTTTTTTCAAATTAGAATCTCTTGTATTCAAAATTTAATTTAAACACTGAGATATAATGTAGTTCAAAATAAAAAAAATGTTAACAATGGTATTGTGTAAATTTCAATCCTGTTAAATCATAGGATGTACTCTGATATTACTAAATAAACAAGAATTTGAAATACCTTAATTGGTAGCCTGTAGGTGTTAGGAGATTTCAAATATATAAGTACTAAAATAAGTAGGTTAGGTAGTATAAATACAAACTTTAATTAAAATCGTATTAGGTAGTCATTTTTGAGAAAAATTTTCAATTTTCTCAAAAAGTATAAATTTAAATATCGTTTGGTTAGAAATTATACAGCCATTACTATTAAAAGTTAATGAAAGCATCTTCACATTAAAACTTTCATTTCTGAAATGTCCGCTTTTGCACCACTGTGGTGCAGCAATTGCTTTATCCTAGCGCTAGCGTTCGTGCTTTGTATACGTCGTATAATAGAAAGCATAAACAACCACTCTCCTTAATGCCTCAAGTCTCAACGCATCAAACCAATCAATATTTTTGAATATGTATTATATTTTAAGCTTTATACTTTACAGGGCTTCTTTCCATTACAGCATTTGTTCAATTTTTTCCTGTCAGCACATTTTCGTAAAACCAAATTCAAAAAAAAAAAACAAACAAAAAAAAAATAGACGAGTGCAATCGATGGTAATCTTAGTAAGTTCAAGTTTTGTTGTTTTCATCAAAATCTGTATATTTAGTAAAAAATGTTAATAAAATTGCGACTCACTCGAAAAATGCAAGTGTAGCACAAAAATGTTATTTTGTATTGAGGAAAAGCACTTGAACTTTGCTGAAGGATTTGAAGTGCACGAATTTGTAAAAAGACATGATGGGCCGGATGTCTTTTGAAAGATAAACAACATAGAAGGAAATAACAACCCCTATACGAAGAATGCCTTTGAATAGATTTTTTTTTTTTAAATCAGTAATAAAATCTGTATATATTACGGAAATTATACCAATGGCCACCACAAGCTGAAACCCCGGTTTTTCATACTAATCAGGAGAGCAGTTTAAAGTTTCCACTGCTGCTTATAATACCAGTCAAACTTATATTTGAGATCACAGCCTGGATAGGATTTTATTGTGCTTCAATGTCTTTAGCATTATGACTCACCAAGAGTAGAGACGAGATTAGACGGTACTTTTTAAAGTCTCGTCTTGGTGGATTTTTAATCTAAAAACTGCTCTGGATTTTAATAAAAAAATTAAATGATATAATTAAAAAATCGTTTTCCTGTCGAAACGCCGAACCCGGGATGCTTTTAAGGTAGTATCATTCGAGGAGACTGACAATTATCCGTCTGTTCGCCAGCATTATAAGGCAGACAAACAAATTTGTCGCATTCTACCTCCTATTTCTTTCGATCGCTGTTGGTCGAAGAGATATAAATGCATAACTTGATCGCACGAACTTGGTTTTGTTTTTCAAAGCTAAAATGTGGATATACATGGCAATAGTTCAATCATAAAAAAAAAAAAAACAAAAAAAAAAAAAAAAAACAATTTGATGCACATATAATATAACAAGAACTATACCTGCTAATAGTATGGGAACTAGCAAACGTTGAAAAAAAGGATTTTAACAGTCCTGGTTTTTTAATATATGTCCCTCTCACTATCTCGGTTCGAAAGTGGAGAGTCTGGCTAGTCAATAGCAGCGTTACCGATGTGGCACGATCGTGCCCTTACAAAATAAATAAATAAATAAATTTGGTGGCACAAACGGCTCATGAAGAACCAGGGCCTAGCGACTTACAACTCTCAAACATTCCTGTGCGCGTGTCTGCAGGAACGGAGGGGACCTACAGTTTATTGCCGAATGCGAACGGCTAAGTTGAGCGGCACTTTTCTATGACAAGAGATACTCTTGGAGGATTTGTCACTTCATCGCAAGAGATAGTAGCTCCGAAAAAAACTTAAGGTGGAAGCGGCTGGTATTGGACTCCAGACCTCTGGCATGACAGCCCATCGCACTAACCATTACGCCACGGGCTACAGGGATTTAAATGGCACTTTGATTTAAGTGTAGTAAAATAAAATATGGAACTCATAGTACAAATCGCCTTTCCTTTAATAAAGTAATAAAATCACTTTTTTTGTTAACGAAATAATAAAGGCTAAAACTTCCCAACATTTTATACCACACATAAACTTCTATTGGTATTTTACAAGCTTTATTTGACTTGCAATTAACAAAATTTTTTGAAATAATCTAAAAAAACTTTTTTTTTTAACATTTTCCGTTAAAGGCAGTGGCTAAAAATGGTGCTTTCTGTTGTCAGCGGTGACACTTACAAAAATTGTTTTCCGGCAACGCTGGTCACTAGTGGAATATGTTGCGTTTTCCTGAGAGCATACCTTCTCTATCGATAAAATATTGATTTTCAAAGCCATTAACAGTCTTAATCTTTTTCCATTAAGTTTTTAAAAACTGTTTGTAATATATAAATAAACATGTCCGGCAGGTGTCTGATGTTGCAAACTCCTCGCCAGACATAGCGTCGTTTATTTTGAAGGAAAAAAATATATGAGCATTCGCAATAGGAAAAAAATTATTAAAAAACAATGGCAATACTTACAGTTCTGTAATGTAGCTTTTTGAAATGTATTCTTTGATTATATTTTTAAATTATTAAAATTAAGTGAATAGTTTTTTATATACATATTTAATTTCTAATTCT
This sequence comes from Epistrophella euchroma, assembly GCA_947049315.1. NCBI lineage: Eukaryota > Metazoa > Arthropoda > Insecta > Diptera > Syrphidae > Epistrophella > Epistrophella euchroma. Next base: position 101,622,361 of record OX346246.1, read on the forward strand.
AAATCAAAAAATCAAAACAAAATGCTACACTTACTATTTTTTATTCTAAAAATTTTACGTAATACCAGTTTCGCTTTCAGTAAAAACTAGATATGTAATTCTAAATCTTATAATTTTTGAGAAAATTGAAAATTACGAAAACTACTTTTTTCAATGACGAAACTTCTCCACGCAAGGCTAGCCCAAAATATTTCCTTTTAACAGTCTTAATTTTTATCTCATCCGGTTCTACAAACTATTTGCAATATTTATTAACTCATCTGGCTGGTGTCTGACGTTGCTAAAACCTTGCCAAACACTATTTTGTAACCTAAAAAAGATCTTATTATGATATATTTCAGCTATAGGATATACATAAACTCAATTCGGTCTGATAAGAAAATTAAAGTCAGTTCTTAATATAAATTATTATTAGAATAAAGGATTAGAATACAAGTAAGACTATTTTTTTTAAGAAAAATTAACAAAATAAAGGACCATGGACTATTTCGTATGGATAGTGGTGAAACTTGTGTCATATGAAAAAGTACTTTATTTGATTATATGGCAGCTGATTGAAATCGAGCGCGAAAATGGTATTTTCGTGCATTTTATAAAAAAAAAAAGTATTTAACAAAAACAAAAAATATTAAAACAAACTGGCACCACTGACTAACAAGTTTTATTTTTTTTTTTGAAATGCAGAATAATTCTGTTTTTTTTATTTTATTTTTAAATAAAATTATTTCTATTTATTATTATTATTTTCAACAAAATTGCTTTCAAACTCAAAAATGTTGACAAAAACATTCAATACTTATTATTTTACAATTTTAAATAGTTCTAAATTGGCTTTTAGTACTCCCTATCTTTATTTATCCTTGATTTAACACTGAAAACCGATGGGTCTTATCTCTTCTGATTTTTGCGAAAATTGGAAAGTACTAACTCCTTAGAAGAGTTTATACGTTTGGGTACGTTGACTTTTCTTGAGGTTAATTAAATTTTGTCCTCCTAATTAGACTGGCCACGACAACTTGCCAGGGCCTTATTAAAAACTAGATTCTATTTCCAGGCGGAAAATAGCGTCTGGAGACGATTTTGCAACGTAAGACAAACAGTTTTCAGTACTCAATGAAAAAAAAATTAAGACTACTAAAATTATTTTGAAAACCAATATTTTACCGTTAGAAAAGTTACGCTCCCAGAAAATCGCAACACATCCTACCAGCCAGACTCTCCACATTCGAGGTGTGAGAGGTGAGGGACCAAATATTAAAAAACCAGTACTGTTAAAATTCTTCCTCAAAAACGTTGCAGGCTCCCGTACTATAAGTACAGTAACCCTTCTTAAAAACGTGAAAACTCTATTTCCGTTATAAGTAAAACTGACCGTTTATACTTTTCTCCTTTTAGTCCAGTCAAAGGAAAAAAATATAGAAGTTTTTTTTCTCAATCGTTCTTTATGTCTTTGAGGGTGCTTAATCCGAATTTTAACTTTGCTACTTCCCACCGATATGGCTTCACAGCTAAAATATGAAAAATGTATAGCTACCGCATAAAAATATTTTGTTTTACATTTTGGAACTCAGTCATACATACATACATACCTCTCTGCTGAATTTTGGCCAAGCGGTCTCGCGTTGTATGACATAAAGTTTCAACGAGCTCTAGCGGGTACACGAGTTATCCACAATAAATGATTAAGGTGTGTTATTTGTAGGAAGTCCAATTCAGTTGTACCAAAATTCAAGCATTTTGTAGTTTTAAGCATAGTTTTTAAGTTAAAAGTGAAAAACTAAAAAAAAATATGTATTTTCGATGAAATACGCGGTCTAGCGGCCGAGACGTTCAACCGAAAAATAAATTTTAGGGGTAATTTTGTAATAAATTTAGTTTACTTTAATTGTGCATACCTACTTGTTTTTCCCAAAAAGTTTATATTTTCATGACTTTTTGGCAAAAGAACTTAAAAAAGTCGTCAATTTTGGGGTTTTTCGTGATTTTCGTTGTGAAGCCATATCCGTGAGAGGTAGCAAAGTTGATATTCAGCACCCCAAAAACATAAAGAACGACTGCGAAAAAAAATTCTATATATTTTTTTTTTTCAGTTCTTTTCGACCTTAGTCTAATTAAATAATATATATTTTATCTATTTTGAATAAACCCCATTTTCAGAAATATTTTTCAAGATCTGAGGCAAAAAAATAAATAATTTAAAGTCCCACACGATTCGATTTTTCTCGAAAAATTCAACTTTTTTCACCAAAATCTTTTCGATTAATGAGTAATAAGATTTTATCTAGTTCGAATTAAGTAACCCATTCCGAAGGTCTTTCCAAAGTCTTAGAAAAAAAAAAAAATTCAAATTCCCATAAGATACCTCTTAAAAATACTTATTAAAAAAATTATTTGCCGTAAGAAAAAAAATTAAGAAAATAATCATGTCGATTATGGAATCCGCAAAACAGCATCCGCAGTGATTCGCAGTGTAGTGCTCTCTTTTCTATTCATCGATTTGCCGTAAAAAAAATTATTTGCCGTAAGAAAAAAATTAAGAAAATAATCATGTCGATTATGGAATCCGCAAAACAGCATCCGCAGTGATTAGCAGTGTAGTGCTCTCTTTTCTATTCATCGATTTGCCGTGGAAAGAAAAGAGAACAATATGTTGCGAATCACTGCGAATCCACTATTGCGGATTCCATAATCGACATGAATAGCAAAACATACTTTGAATATTGAAATATTGTCAGAAATAATACACCATTTACTTTGAGTCAACTAATAAATCTTTTATTTCGAAAGAAATTAAAATTATTTTATATTTTTTGTTATGTATGCATGCGACTATACCGGCCATCTTCAGCAACACGACTGAGGCATATAATGTTGTCACTGTATATAAACAGAAGATATTATTATTATATATTTATACATGAAAGTTAAAACACTAAATAATTTTTCAATAGAAAGCTTTGACAATGTTGTTTGTTGATTGAATTTTATCCATTTGAATCGGGTTACGTTCGGGTCAGCAAAAGTTGATTACTACTGTTGCAACATTAATTCGAATTTATTGATCAACGATGTTGATTTACTTTACGCAAATCAACGCTGCTTAAAAGAGAAGACAGGTTAAAAACAATTGAACAAACAGAGTTGTCTGTTTGTATGTAGAAACTTTCTGTTGCGTCAAGTTTACTACTAAAGATGACCGGTAGACTGGTCGAAATGCATATATGACAAAAAAAAATAATTTTAATTTCTTTCGAAATCAAAGATTTATTAGTTGACTCAAAGTTAATGGTGTATTATTTCTGACAATATTTCAATAAACAAGAGTTATCGTGATTGTACATCAATTTATTTACTTATACTTTGAATAATTATTTTTTTTCTGTGTTCAAAAAGTGAACATGATGTCTTTGAAAGAGATGTTTTGGTAACCCTACACTAAATAAAATTAAAACTCTTCTATTTCTTTTAAAATCAGGTAAAAAGGTTCATACTCAGGCTTTAAAACGAAAGTTAATCTGCAAATACGAGCGATCCAAAATTGTAAATAGATATGCATACAATAAAAAAATTAAACGGGGGCCCAATTTTTAGATAGGTACAAATTTTGCTATTTACGCATTAACAACTAATTTCTTACCAAGCCAATGTATAAGCCATTGCGTCCATGTTCATTTTGAAAACAGAAGATACCTATACATACCTGAAATATAAAAAAGTATTAATTTAAAAGATTGATTTTTACTCAAGATAAAAGGTAATAAACCAGTATATAATCAATAGAAAAGTCCAAAATGTACTATAGACACCTTAAATTTAGGACAAGATAAGTTAGTATATGTGCGACCAAAATAACAAGCCTATGAGCAGATTTGCTTTGAATTTGATAATTGCTCAGATATTAATTAAAATTAGAGTTTCACTAACAACTTGTAGCAAAGAAAAATACTTATTTTCGTTTCATTCGGATTCTGTGATATTAAATTCCACGAATTTCGAAATTCGTAGGAGATTTTTCACTACGAACGTAGTACTAATGGATTCTGTGATCGTTTTTTCTTCATTCGGATAATATTTTCGATTACGATGGATTCTGTGATAGGGTTGAATAGTTCTATCATCTCGCAAAAGAAGTATAACTTCCAGCGAGCGTACGTTAATACACACACAGTTTTTCTTATTTTGACTATATAGATTAAGAAAAAAAAAAGACGCCTAATGTTTCGAAAATAACAGCCTTATAATAACAGAAAAATAGTTAAATTTGTCTGTACGTGTCCATGGAATGCTCCATTAGACCACTTAGTAAATGGTGTTCTCCGTGCCTCCGACAAAACGAGTTGGCTTCGAGAAAGTTATAAATGGAACGTATCTAACTATCCGAAATTTGTCTGCAGAACTTTCTAAAGCTTGAGATTTTTTATTTATAGGGCTGGCAACGAGACGAGACCAGGCGAGACTTTTGTTAGTGTCTCGGTATCGTCAACATCGAAAAATTTCAGTCTCGTCTCGGTCTCGGTCTTGGTCTCGCCTAACCAAGTTTTGCCTCTATCTCGGTCTCGCCTTTTTCTCGTGAAAATTTTAATGTGCCAGTCTCGTCTCGGTCTCAGTCTCGGTCTCGGTCTAGGTCTCGGTCTTGCTCTCATCCTTAGCCTTGGTTTATTTCGTGTTTTTTTGGTGGTAAAAAGATGTAAGATAAGACGCCTGTTTAGATTAAAAAGATATCTCGGCAGTTTGTTGGTAAAAAAAATTCGGGTGTGGATTCTTGTGTAAAGCACGAAGAAAATGTATAAAACAGACTCGTGAGTCTGCTTTTTTCTTTTGTTGTTGTTTCAAACAGTGAAATTGAAAAATGATTGTTTTTTCTTTCAATGTCACCCAAAAGGTCTAGACTAGTCTCGTTGCCAGCCCTATTTTTAAAAAAGTTTGAAACAATATTTAACTTTCAAAAGCAAGCAGATGTTTAAGTTGCTTCAAGAATGCACAGATCTGGACTTGGCAGAACCAACGGCCGGCGGTGTTATACAGTTCTCTGCGATGAAGTGTTTTGTGATGAGAATAATTTAGATTTAATGTGTTTTTTACATGCGGCGGAGGATGTTTGTGCAATTATATCAATTGTCAACCGAAGAAGAAAACGATTCAGACTATGATCAATCAGAATTGCTGACTTTATAGAATTTAAAAATAATGCGCTAAATATTGTCTATCGCTGTGAGGAAACTTCCACTTCCTTTTGCCCTCTCAGGAAAAAACCGTCGTCTTTTTAAATTATACAAGTTTTTCCTCAGGCATTGCGATAAATCTGCAACACGTTATGGGCCCAGGGATATTACAACTCCTTCAAGGGGAGTACATATGGTAAGAACTCTAACTCAAAGTGTCAGAAAAGAAAAAAGAACGTCGCCCCGAGGTGTTATGATTACAACAAGTGAGGGCACATAGCAAAGGATTGTCCATCTCAATCAAAGGTCCTTGTAACAATGCTATCCGCAAAAACATCTGATCAAGAAGCTTGGTTCATCGACTCAGGAGCATCCGCGCACATGACAATGCGGAATGATTGGCTACAAAAAGTATCAGCTGCACCAAACGAGGTGGTTACTATTGCATATAATAAAACTCTGCGCGTCGAATCAAGAGGAGACATCTGCTTGGAAGAATCCACACACAACTCGAGAAAGCGTGTTACACTCAAGGATGTTCTTTATGTTGAAGTGATTTTCAGCCGAAAAAAATTTGAAATTTTTGATAAACACCATCAGCTTACAGCCACCGCAACATTAATTGGTAACCTGTTTAAAATGGAAAAGCTACTTCATTCTGGTGTTGCAGTCGGTGAAAGTCCACAAAATATTTGGCATAAACGAATGGGACACATTAAATTTGAGAACCTAAAAAACTATGGGATATGTGTTCCGAGTTCAGAATATCAAAAATGTGAAACGTGTTTAAAAGGCAAGCAATGCCGTTTACAAGGGCGGATCCAGGGGGGGGGGGGGGGGGGCGTGGGGGTCAGGACCCCCCCCCCCCCTGGGCCATATCCATTCGCTTATTAATACTGATTACATTCATAGAAAAAGAGTCTTTGCATGCAAAAATAACATAAATCCAGAACTTGACCCTCCCCTGGGCCATATCAAAAGCACTACACACATCTAGATCTGCTGCTATACATTGCTATTATTAACTTCCCATTGCAAGTTATTGTAATCCATCCGATTTGTGAAATTGAAAATTTTTACATTTCTCGACGTTTCAAGGTCTCTGGAGTCGGATTACATTGTTTTTAGAGAGATGTCTGTGTACGTACGTTCGTACGTTCGGAAGTTTTTTTTCGTTCACGATATCTCGAGAACTCATAGAGATATCGACTTCAAATAAATTTTATATTACAGATAATAAGGTCATAACATGTAGAAAGGCCTTTCAGAAAAATTCAATAAGCGCTTTTTTTATCACAGTAATTTAAAAAAAGTTGTAAAATGGCTTGTTTCTCGAATATCTCTAGATATCGACTTCGGCCTGGTTTTATTCTGTGCATAATGACGTAGTGAAAAATTGGTAATATTTAAAAGAAATCAACCCACAGTTTTTTTTTGTAATTAAAAAAACATTTAAAATTGTTGAAAAAATATCGAATATTAAGAACACACAAAGATATTAACTTTGAGTTAATTTTATTTAGTTTACACCTAATCTACCGATTATAGTTTGTAAAAAAAATCAATAAACGGTTTTTTTCTATGCCAAAATAACTGTAAAAAAAAACTGCTAAAAATTGTTAAAAAATGGTTTTTGGCTCGAATATCTCGAGAACAACCAATGATATCAACTCCGGGATACTTTTAATCTACACACAATACCATAATTAGTTATTGATAAGGTTTGTAAAAAAAAATTAATTAACTGTTTTTTTTTTCTAGGCCCAAAAACAGCAAAAGAAACTGCTAATAGCCGTTCCACACTATCGTTTTCTCACACAAATTTGGCAGTCGTAAGTAATTCTATCACACTTTTTTTGACATGTGTTAATACTCAGTGGGATAGTGTGGAAGGCCCTTAATAATTGTTGACATTTTTCGTGTCGCATATATTTTGATCAAACAGCCTTCACTTGTTTGCACAACTGATAAGTTTCTTGAAGATTTTTAATTGGTAAATTTCTTATAAAAAATAACATTACATATCGTATGCATATGTAGGAAAAGTCTAGCAAAACCACAGAACTTTATAGAAGAACAATAGCTGACAGTAAAAATTACATTTAACGTGCCTTAAAATACACGAGCGTATATTATTATATTAAATTGTCTTCGATTTTCAATGCCACTAGCTTTTTAGTTAGAAATAATAATAATGAAATAATAAGCCTGGTAAAATTTCAGCCGTTTAGATTAATATTTAGAGGTTGCTCATCGCTAATTTCTTTTTTCCATACAAATTGTATGGGAAGTACAACAATTTTAAGTACTAAAGTAATGAGTACCAAATTTTCAATGCTTTTGTGGAATTATAATTACAAGTACAAGTACCGGTACTGGTACTTGAAAATTTTAAGTACAATTACCATGGAATTGTACTTGTACTTAAAATATTAAAATACAAAGTAATTGTACTTGTTATTGTACTTAAGCTTAAATTACACAGGCCTGCCTGAAAGTATAGTTACATACAAAAAGTCATTTTTCACTCTAAGTCCATAAAAAACATGTAGCTGTGTTCATCAATTGCAAAAGGCGGTAGGTGAATTATTAAATTTTTAGCGCGATTGCATTTTGAAGTGTGACCCCCCCCCCCCTGACTCAAAGTCTGGATCCGCCCTTGGCCGTTTACCGTTCAACTCTTCAAAATCAACAAGTAAGGAGATAGGTACTCGAAATTATTCATTCTGACCTCTGCGGTCCTATAGAACGAGACTCTTTGGGTTGGGTAAAATATTTCTTTTTGATTTATTGCGAAAAGTCTTTGTGTACATTCTTCATTCTAAAACACAGGTCAACAAAATTATTAAGGAATTCAAAATCTTGGTAGAGAATGAAATTAAAAAGAAAATACAAATCCTCCGCACAGATAACGGAACAGAATATTGTAACACGAGTTCTTTCAATTTTTAAAAGATACACCCGATCAAACGGCAAAGCCGAAAGAATGAATCGTACAGTCATAGAACGTTCAAGATGCATATTAATTGATTCAGGTCTGGACAAATCTTTTTGGGCTGAAGCTGTTTCTACTTCGGCCTACCTAGTCAAAGTTCTTGAGGATAAATCTCTAGAAGAAATATGGACGAAAATGAAGCCGGACCTTAACAGCTTACGAGTGTACGGCTGTATAGCAATGGTCCATATAGTCCAAAGCAAAAGAGGTCCAAGTGGGATCCAAAATCAGAGAAATGCGTTTTTGTCGGATATTGTGAGAATACAAAAGCATACCGGTTGTATAATCCAGTTTCTAGAAAACTCTTGATCAGTCGTAATATTGTGTTTCTTGAAGACACAAAATATGTTAGAGTAGATGAAGAAAGATTTTCTTGTAATATTAATTGTTCTGATTTCTTTTACCAGAGTATGCTATTCGACGATACAGCTGAACATGATAAACAAGTCAAACAAGAGCCTGCCGAAGTTAAAGATGAAAAAAGTGATTTACAGATGTGTGAAGCTTAACCTCCAACAGTTAATATCGCAGATGATATCAGTTCGGAATCTGAAAACGAATTCTACTCTGACGAAAACTGCATTCCATCAGCTGACCAAGTAACACCAACAAACGAACCACAATGGAGGTCACAACGAGCACCTAAACCAATTAAAAGAGATGACTTCGTCTCATATGTTGGGAGGATGGAAAACTTGAGTGACCCCTTAAAATTCGAAGAAGCTGTGACAAGAGCAGATGCTGATCATTGGCGTGAGGCTTCCACCCGCTTAAAGCCAGCTGACTATGATTTTTGTACCTATATAATATAATGTGTCACCAAATTTCAGCTTTTGGTAAAATCTTTTTGTTTTGTATATATTTGGGAGTCTGCTGTAGCCACACCCAGCACTACCTAGCCAGCTGACTTGCCCTAGCCAGCTGACTTGCCCTAGGTTATATTATAACATCAAAATAACCATATGAACAAAATTAGCTTTGTTCGATCATTGAAAAAATCTATCGCGGGCTCTCGGACCATTTTTTCTAAATGTCGTGAAAGAAAAAAATGTGTCACCCTTGTTTTTTAAAAATTACCCCTTCGTAATGCTATCTTAATAGTCAAGTTAGCATTACCACACCCCAAAATTCATTGGAGAAGAGAGTCTTCGATGCGCCTTAGCTGAGGTCGAGTTTACGATAAATTCGAGACCTCTTACTTATGTATCTCTGGAATCATCTGACAACGAAGCCCTGACACCGAACTACATCCTTCTTGGATCATCAAATGGGTCCAAGCCACCATGCCATTCAAGTGTAGTTGCCGTGTGAAAAAATTGGAAACACTCTTAGATGATAGCCAACCAGTTTTGGGATAAGTGGGTAAAAGCTTATTTACCAAATTTTAAAAAGCAAGGAAGTTCCATAAAGTGAAGCCGATCGAGAATGGGGATCTCGTCATTATCATCGATGAACATCTTCCGAGAAGTTATTGGTCAAGAGGTATCGTAGTTGACACGTTGTTTGCCCAAGATAAACAAGTGCGAAGAGCTATAGTACAAACTGAACTGCTTCAAAACTCGCTGTTCTGGATGTTTCGCCTGTCGAAGCTTTAAGGAGTAACACAAAGCCGATAGTACGGAAACCTTCGATTACTGGGGGGAGTATGTTGCCGCCAGCCATTCTTTTCGTGATGTCAATTTTTGTGTGTACCACACGTGGTAGACACGTCTTGAAATTCCAAACTCGATAAAATTATTATTTGAACAAGACAAATTTTTTTAAGCCTATCATTCGTAATAGACAACGTTATTTTTGGTGTTTTTTCGGGAAAAGAACAAAATTTGTCACTTGACAGTCAAGTTAGGGGGTAGGTAATTTAAAAAAACAAGCGCGACAAATTCATGCCAATTTTTTTTTGAAATTAGTTTTGGGGTGTTGTAATGCTTAACTTGGCTGCAGGGGGTAGTTTTAAAAAAAACAAATCCGACATTTTTTTTCTTCCACGACAAAATTCTATATCTTTTCATATTTTTTGTTTTATTATAAAGGAGGCTTATTTTGGGTTCTATAAAAGATTAATATTAATAGTTTTTATGGCAGGTCAGGTAGTATTGATAATTTGTGCAAGTAGATTAATGATTTTGACAAATTTTAATTTATGTAATAATAAAAAAGGTAGGTATACAAAAACTTGAATAATTGAAAAATAAATTTAATAATCGGGTATCAGTCGGTGCGAATTGGAGAATTGACAGAAGAAGCTTAGACTACAATAAATATAGGACCAACATCCGTGCAAGGTTTCAAGGATTCGGCAGAATGAAAACCTACATATGTAACATGCTTCCAGCCTTATCGGACCCTCTTACTTTACCACTAAAGCGTGTCAGAACTGAAAAAGACCTCAAAACACGATATTCTTCAGAAATTATGAGTTCATTAGAAATGACCTTGGATTTTGACGAAAATTTCCAAAAAATCTCTTTTTTTTTTTTTGTTAGCATTTTTTACTTATTTATTTATTTATTTTTTTGGAATTTTCTTCAAGCAGCAATAAAATCATCACGATATCTTTATTTGTTTCAGACCAATGATTTTTGCAACCAAAAATGTCACTGTGTACCGTGTAAAACGCCTCTTTTTATTCATAGAGATTTTTGTTGAAACATAATAGAGAAAAAATAACACAAATTGTTTAAAATAGTATTTTAACTACATACATATACATACAAATTCAAATCGATCAGTAATACTTACAGATACACCTACTAGGTTCGAGCTAAAAGACCCCTTATTCCCTTATCACTATCACAATCCTTGAAAAAGTTACAAAATGAGTTTATCCTTGTTGGGGGTTTATACCAGATATTTCACTGAATAAAATCAGTTCTTTTTTTCAACAACGTATTGAACATAATTAAATATTATGTGCATAGTTAAAACACTTAAATTCTACGATATCACTGAATTTATTTTTCAAATTTACAAAATCATTTTACAAATGCACTAAGAAACGTAAAGAATCGCAAAAGTCAGCCAACTATTCAAAGACTTTAAATGAATAAGTTATACTGCCGCCTCAAGTTGGTTTCGAAAGTGTTGTGAAAGGAAAACAATTAATTTAACTAGAAAGGGTAGGAACTCAAGAAGTAGTGTGTTTACGAAATTTCTTCTACAGTTCTGTTGGTGTAGGTATAGGTGTTGGCTAATTGGGTACACAACACATGGCATTTGGAATGAAACCAAAGAGAAAAGCACCCTCGCCTAGAATAAGAGTCAGTGGAGAAAAAAAGCAATGTGTGCTACAACCACTTTTCGTTCTAGGGTTTTTGATCTCGCTTCAATATAACACAAGTAAAGTAAACCTAAATTATTGTCAAGTAAGTTGGATGATTTAATATTAAAAACTATAGTTAGTTATAAGGCACCTAATGCGTCCCCAAGGCTTCCACACCATCGGCATCACCATAAATAAACACTTTATACGATTTTTCGTGTCTTTTATCATATTTATTTAAGCTACTGATAACATTCGTAAAACTTAATAGCATCTACCCGCCTGCCAGAGTTTAAACTATTTTTTTTATTTTTGAACCAAATATATGTTATGTGTTTAAAATTATAGATCCGGAGATAATAAAACAGAGCTAAAGTTCACTTTATCATCATAATCGGTTTCACTGCAGATGGCACACATCATCAAAGAAATAACAGCAAGATCTACAATCATAATGTTTTACATGAAGCTGGAGATCGCTGCACGGGAAGTTTTTTGTTTTACATGAAGATTTTTTTTAATAATACAAATAAACTAAAGAAATAAATCAGCCAAGTAGAAGAATTAGCACTATTTAATTTGACTTTTATGCACTAAAAGTCATATCATATATTTTGGATTCAAATATTTTAATTTTTTTTAAGCCATAGATATACATATGTACATATGTATGTATATTCTTTATTTTTTTTTTTTTGGAAATATGATGATGAATTTCTAGAAAAACAATTTTTAGGTATAACTTCCTTCTCGCTGACCAATAGGAATCAAAATATAATACATATGTAATTAAAAATAGAAGCAGAATGGGAAACAATTATGCGGACGGGGGTTACGACATTGTTTATTTTATGCTTGGCTTTAAGAAACGTCAAAATTCAGTGCGTACTGTGATCAAGAATGATGTTTTTAATATAAGCCTAGTAACCCTGTCTTCTGAAAGGAAGAGGAACCAACTTTGTGACAGATATGGCAATTCATTGTGATCATTTTTATTTTAAGTTTTGAAAAATCTATAAACAATACACCATCGGTAACACTGCCAGACTTTGATTTTTGTACTTACTAGTCCCGAATAAAGTATACACAAAGGTTTTAACATTGTATCAAGTGGGTTAGTCAAAGTGCCTGCTGGCTCTTGAACTTAACTAGTAAAGGTACATATATTTTCCAAATAAAGTACCTCTATACACGTTTTTTGTTCATTAGGTAATACAAACGACAGAAAAAAAATTGGTCACTTAGGCCTTGTGTGAATTGGATTAAATTTGATCCCAAAATTAAATTTTGACACTGTTGAGGTGAATATAAGACGTCAAAATTTAACATGGTTCGGGGGCACGTTAAATTTATGCTGCTAGATTAAATTTTGACGTTTACCAGCACCCACGAAAGGTTTTGTTTGTTTTCATGTGCATAAAAAGAACATATTCAATGAAGGTGCATTAAAATATAATTAAATGATTTCACTCTAAAAATATTAAGAAAAAGTTCAATGCCAATTTGTGCCAGAAATAGAAGCTAGAAGTAGAATTAGAACATTGTTTGTTCTTTTGGATAATAATTTCTTTTGCGCTTCGAATTTGAATTGACGCAAAATAGAACCCCGGATCTGCTGGTTAAAACGAAATTCTGAGAAAAACACATCGTTCTGAATGAAAAGTCTCCATTCTTTTCAAACCGGTTAAGCATTTTCAAATAACTAAATCGGGGCACTCTTTACTCTTTATAAAGTGACCATTTTTGCTTGAAAATTAGATTAATGAACTTAAATGTTGATATTAAACATACCTATACAAAATTATTTACTAGAAAATATTCAAGTTGTTTTTCTACAAACTCGAAAAGTTTGCAATAAGTACTAGAAAGAAATAATTTTTATGCATGCCATTAAAAGTATTTACTAAAAAAATTCATCTAAAACCAGGAAATACTATTTCCTCCAGTAAATACTAGTTTTTCAGCATTTACTTTGATTTTATACATATGACAAATAGTAAATACTACAGAAATTTGCCATTATTTTTCATTACTATCGTTTATGCATATTTCATTGAAATCGAAAAAGAAAATTTGCAGTTAAAATAAAAAAAATATTGCATATAAATCACGTTAAAGGAAAGCGTTTCTCCCCGAGCGGCCATCTCACTTAGACTTGGTTAATTTAATTGTGATTATTATTATTATTATTATTTCTTTTAATGTATTTATGTGCTTAATCATTTTGTACTACAATTGCTACAATAAGGGCATGAAATAAATTCACAGCCGAATTTGGTACTAGTCAGATGTAAGAGAAAATGTCTCTTCATGTCTCTTGGAGTGAATTCATTCAAACCAACGAACTAAAAACGTAACTAAGGTTTGATTGTGAACACACTGCTAGAAGGACACAAGGGTACTGGTTTCATGGTAGGTATATGATACTCAGTCGTCAATGTACCCCTATACATTCATTGAAAGAAGCCCTAACAATGTTGTCTATTAAATTGGATTATTCGATTATGAAGGTTCTAAGATTTTATACGGTTGCCACAGCCCATCACCTTTCTACTTTGGAGTCGTTATACAATTTTAAACAGGGTGCAATTTGCTTATATACAGCTCGGATCAAGTTAATAGATACACATCTTTATTACTTTTAGTTTAAAAAACAAGAATAAAAGTTAGTTTCCACTACAATAAGTTTAATATTTCTCAGTATTGTTCACTTCACAAAAAATTCGATTCCAGCTTTGTCTGTCCGAAACTAAAAATAAAATATACATACATACTTATGTAAGTGATTCTACAGACAAATTATTATCAAAAACTGTTGATTGAATGAATGTTTTTAAAAATCTTTATAGTTGTTCCCTACATTATTGTGTAGAATAAAATTAGTTTAAAATCGGAATGTTTTCAACCTTGCTTTTGCTGCGGAAACATACAATTTAAGACGTGACAAAATAAAATGCATTCTAGCTATTTTATTTAATTATTGCTAAAAAGTTTTAAGGTTTTAAGAAAAATCGTTACAAAATTTCTTTATCTTTATCAATCAATTCTTTTGTATGCAACCGTTAACACCTGACGTGAAGGAAATGCTTGTTTTGGACCGTCATTCTATAAACTAGCAGAAAAATCCATTTCTAAAAAGGATCTGCATTAACTTCTTTGAACGAGGAAGTGTTGCCCGTTAAAAAATTCTTGTGGATGGAAACGGAAGACCACTGCAGTTAATGACCGCAGATTTAATTTTGAGGCTAGAAATAACCTTTTTTGCTTTGGCCAGAAGTATTAAAGAAGAACTTCAATTACACATTACACCAACGACACTACAAAGTCGGCTCCATGAAAGCAGCTTAGGAAACTTTTTTGCGGAGAAAAAATTTTGCTTCGTCCAATTAATGTTAGAAAACGGCTAGCTTTCGCAAGAACGTTTTTGGTAGGCAAACGTTATTTGGTCCGATGAGTCCAAATTTGATTTGAAAAACTGTAAGTCCAGCAGCAAGTTTGGTGAAAACCATCCGAAAAACTCAGCCAAAGGTACAAAAGACGGAAAATCATGGAGGTACGCCACTAATTGGGGATTGGTGGGTCAGCGTTTGGGGATGTTTTTCTTTTAGTGCGGCGCGGCGTTAGAAATATTGTCAAAATTGATACCAAAATGACGGGTTCTAGTTACGTCAACATTGTAAGGGAAAACTTCTACTTCTAGAATGTCTTTGGAAAGTTATATTTTTCTAAAAGATAATGATCCAAATCATACAAGCAGAGTAGCTAAGCAGTTTTTTGCCGAAAATAATGTTGACGCATTAGAATGGTCACCTCAATCTCCCAACCTGAACCCAATTGAGCACCTTTAGTTCATTTCGGGTGAGAGAATTCCATTAGATCAGCGTTGCAATTTAAAAATTCAAAATAAAGGAGGAGCCACTGCCTATTAAATTTTTTTTTTATAAGATGAATTTTTAGTTAACGTGGTGAGTTTTCGAATTTGTACTTTATTATTTCTTTTTATTTTCTTGCAACACTGCAATGTTATTTAATTTCTTACCCAAATTTTGTAAAAAATCTTTAACGAATACTTGTATGGACGAAGGAGAATCTAAAAATTATAGATAAATAAAATTTTTGAATAAAAAGTAATTTAAACATTTCATATAATAATAAAAAATATAAAATTGAAAATTGGTTTTGAATTTTTTTTTGTCTGACAGTGTATATCTATCATCAATTATGGTATATTATGAGGAATAAAACCTCAAGTCAAGATATTTGAGTCGACACCTAAAAATCCTTTTCAGGGCTACTGAGTCTTTAGAGGAATTGGAAAATCTTTATAAAGAGTATCTCCTGTCATAGAAAAGTGCCGCTCACCTTAACCGTGGCAATAAATTGTAGGTCCCCTCCATTCCCGCAGACACGCACACAAGAATGGTTGAGAGTTGTAAGTCACTAGGCCTTAGTTCTTTATGAGCTATTGTGCCATCAAATTAATTTTTGTTTTTAAATGTCAACTTTTTTCAGAGAACAAATTGAGCTTTCAAAATAAAAAAGTAAAAATATTAGTTAATTACGCATTTTTGGGAAAAAAATAATACTAAAGTTAAAAGCAAAACAACATAAAAATGCCAACAAATATGGATTATTAATTGCGGGAAAACCGTTAATTAATATAGAAATAAAATGCACGACTGGGTCGCAGGAACTTGCTCTTGTAGTAAGATTTTCTCTGAATTTTAAAGAGTGAGTGTAATATAAAACACATAATTAATAATTATATATGTATTTATTCATTTAATAAATTAAAAAAATGGAAATTTGAATATGAAAAAAAAGCATAAAAATCGTTCTTTAAATTGATAAAACAAGTACCTAAAATGTTTAAATCTCAGAATGAATAACGCCACCTCAATTCTTGAAGAAATGTGAATTTATGCAGAAAAAAAATTTAAAAGTCGTTGAGCGGTACTTTTAAATAATAACTTTTTTAGAAAAAAAAACTTGGTATGTCATATTAAAGAATATAATAATATACAACTAAAACCATAATTTCAAAATAATTCATCAACCCGTTTTCAAAAAATTATTTTTCAAAAAAAAAAAACATTTTGCACTTCTTTTTTAAAATATATATGTAGGCAATATTATTTTAATTTGATAAAACCTCCTTACTAAAAATGTTGATAAAAATCGGTTAAGCGGTTAACGAGAAAGTCGAAAATAAAAAAACCGTTGTAATGTGCAGGTACCGTGAATAACGGTTTTTGGTGAATTTTTTTTTCACCAAAATGTAAACTATAAAACCAATACACACAAAAAATTAAAAAAAAATAGTAAGGTTTTTGAGATGAATAACTTTTTTCAAAACGGTTGTATGGCAAGTACCGTTATATTTTGAGCTAAAAAAAATCCCGATTATTCCACTAGGGAATCATCCAAAAATCGTATGCTCCAAGTTTAGTAATTGAATTTCTTCATTTACATTTAAAAATAATTAAAAAAATGTTCAATTACTAATCTCTAATTGAATTTATTTTTATCATTATTTTCCAACTCCGGTTGCAGCGTAGTGCATAAGTCTATCGCATATAAAAGCTCAAATCGCAATGCCGTAGTATGCACATTTTTTTTCCTTAAAGCTTTAAAAAAGCATTAATTCTGTAAGCTCTTGCACACGAACTATAGAAAAAGGAACTGTTGATGTGGTATATCTTAGTAACGGTAACTCCAACGACGATACCTACTTTTTTAGACTTCTCCGTCATCGTATAAGGTCAATTTTGATTAAAACCTCAAATTTTTTTTACACGAAACCAAAAGTTGCCCAATAGAGACAGTAGAAATAAGTACACATTTTTTTTAACGCAACCCATACCATTCCTTGTTGCCCGAGACCAGCCAAAAAAAAAAAATTGCGCTATAATTCGTACGAACTAATTGTTATGGTTCAAAACGTTAACGTGGTGAGCCATGTACGGTGATGGTATTTTTTTTAACTTTAATTTACGGAGAGTCTATCAATGACCTAGCTGGCTTTTGCTCTTTTCCAAAATTAATAAAATTGAGTTTTTTTTTTAAATTTTAATATCAAGAAGCTTTTAAATTTAAATTCAACGTCAGCTTCGACATTTCTTCCACAAAAAACGCAGAAACGCCACAAGACGAAAACGATACCGAGATGAAACTAAAAATAAAAAAAAAATAAATTTGATGGCACAACAGCTCATGAAGAACTAGGGCCTAGTGACTTACAACTCTCAACCATTCCTGTGTGCGTGTCTGCAGGAATGGAGGGGACCTACAGTTTATTGCCGAATCCGAACGGCTAACGAGCGGCACTTTTCTGTGACAGGAGATACTCTTGGAGGATTTGTCAATTCCTCGCAAGAGGCAGTAGCCGTTTTTCTTTTTAAATAAATAGATGGCGAGGCTTGGGATCGAACCTTAGACCTCTGGCATGACAGTCCATCGCACTAACCATCACGCCACGGCTACTATGAAACTAAGTCGTACTAAATCAAGGCTACAGTGAAATTTTTCAATTTTAACGAGAAAGGTACGTGGTCAGCCATAATTCAGAAGCAGCACAAGAGGTGTGCGGTGTGTGTCACCGCAAACGGCCCCGCACGCTGAGGGGGACCGCGCCACTGCAGGAAAAAATTAAAGAAACGATTTTGTAAATATTTTTTTTAGAATATAATAAAAATTGTATAATCGAGATCAAACAAAAACAAAAAAAAGTTTTAAGTTTTCAATTTTGAGATTTTTTGCAATTTTTTTTTAATAGGTGCTGTTATACATATTTTGCTAATACATACAACTTTGGAACAAAATTTTCAGTTTTTCTTGGAAAGGGTCTAGCTATATGCTTCGGAAAATAAATAAAAACAGTAAATTTCGACTTTGTCACATTCATTAGTTATTTTTAGATTTGACATAAAAAAAACTACTCGTCCTAAAAATGTTCAAAGATAAAACCGCACTTTTTCATTCAACGTCATATTATTGTCTTCCAAAATATGGAAGCGGGAAAACCAAAAATTACCAAATTAAATTTGAGTGAAGAAGTCAAGTGATTAATGCACTGTTCAACTGAAAATATTTTGCCTGCCCCTACTAACAAAATTAAAACTTAAGGTCTTAAGCATGCTTTTCACTTCATTTGGATTAGACCATTTTTAACAGAGATCCATGAACATACCACACTTAAACGTGTGGAAGTGCTTAAAACAAGGAACATTTAAATTTAAAAATTAAATACATAATGGTAAAAAAGTGTTATAATAATTTTGTTATACAGTAGTGCACATACTATATACTAAAACTATTGATATTGGTTGTGGATTATTTCTTTTCAAAAATTGATGCAGCTCAAAACTGAAAAAACACCTCATTTCAACAGGGGCCCTGCGGATTTGATCTTCCGCAAGCAACATTTTGTTCTAGCGCGCCGCTTCTGTCATAATTACAATAACTTACTTTTAAAACTGTAGTAGCCCGTGGCGTAATGGTTAGTGCGTTGGACTGTCATGCCAGAGGTCTGGGGTTCAATACCAGCCGCTTCCACCTTAAGTTTTTTTCGGAGCTACTACCTCTTGCGAAGAAGTGACAAATCCTCCAAGAGTATCTCTTGTCATAGAAAAGTGCCGCTCACCTTAGCCGTTCGGATTCGGCAATAAACTGTAGGTCCCTCCAGTCCTCATGAGCCGTTTGTGCCACAAAATGTATTTATTTATTTTTTTTTTACTTTTAAAACTACATCATGCGGAATTTAAGTCACCATTGCTTGGAAAAAATTGTTTGCCATTTCTTTGTTTTGCCTAGCCTAATATTTCCTTTAATTCAAAACATTTTATTCACAAATTAAAATTTTTTTTTAATAATTTCGCAAAATTCATTTGGCACTTTCTTCTCCAGTTTTTTTTTTGTTAAACAGTTTCTTATTTGACCATTATTTTTTTGCAAAATATCGCCTAGCTGTTTAACTATTTCGCTGATAGTTTATTATTTGACAGTAGATATAGTGAATCTCGGTAGAGTGAACTATCCAAAATAATGAACAGAAAATTTTATACACACTACTCTAAATAGTGAACAAAAAAATCACTATATCGAGATTTTTTTTTTAATTTACATTTTTTTTTTGAGTATTCCAGCTGCAATATGTTTATAATGTTTATATGAATGTTTGACCTAGTTGAAACTTGAAACCGGACAAAATGTTAATTTTGTATCAAATTTTGCTCTGCAAAACCTTTACAGCTTCTCTCTCG
Organism: Epistrophella euchroma; assembly: GCA_947049315.1. Lineage (NCBI taxonomy): Eukaryota > Metazoa > Arthropoda > Insecta > Diptera > Syrphidae > Epistrophella > Epistrophella euchroma. Next base: position 101,642,038 of record OX346246.1, read on the forward strand.
AAGTAGTGAACAATTTCGATATAGTAAACAGGCCTGGTTTAAATTACTCCACTACGTCTACTGTATATTGTTTGACTTCCATTAAATTACATGCCTTTAAATAAAAATTTTAAAAAAACGTAAACGTATTTTGCTGAAATTAAGAAATGTAAAATGAAAAACGACGAAATAAGCCCCCGCGAAACGGTAATCTGGCAAAAAATTCTAGTGAAATATATACCATAGTTGAGCTACGAAAAAATTTGGGAAGTCTGAAATTGTTGTCTGACCTCTACCCGTTTCAGATAAGCTAAAAAACGAAGTTCTTCTCTACGGAATTCCATAAAAACTGTTCTTTTAGCAAATTTAAAGCAAATACATTTATGCTCAAGCTCGAACAACAATAACAAAAAGTGCATAATAACTTTATTAATTAACGTTTACTTACATCGTAAGCAATCTTTAAGTTTTAGCAAAAAATACTGCACGTTAGTGTTGTAAGTCGAATTTTAAGAATGAAAACATAGGTGCTTTTTTTAAGGTTTTTAGGCTTCGTATATTTTTTAATTGGATTTTAAAGCTTTCCTGAAATCTTCACTTGTATTTTTTTCAGAATCCCTTCGTAAGTGCTAACTCTATACAATTTGTTTTGGTAAAATTTAGTGGAAGCACTACAGTTTTAGAATAACAAAAATTTCTTCTGAAGTTTTTAATAGATTGGTAAGAAGAAATAGTTAGGCTTCAGATTTCTATAAAGTCAATAATATAAGTGAAACTCGTTAAAAAACGATTAGTCTCTAAGTTGAGAAACAAAATATAAAAAAATAGAAAAATTAATCTCTTTCTCTCCTCATTTTAAGGTTAATAAGTCTTTGTGTTGATCTTCTTTTCTTGGATTCTGGGGGGTGGGATCATGAGCCCTATGACCCCCCCCCCCCCCCCCCCCCCCCTGGATCCACCACTGTGCGTACTAGGGTTAAAGAGCAAGTAGAAATATGTATATACTTTTTTCCGCAAGTAATTTCATTTTGATGTTAAATAATTGAAAAATGTTACTTGATTTTAATATTCATAAAGATTTCGTTATCTTGGTGGCACCCACTTAAAAAAACAATAGCGACTTGAGCCAGAAACTATGATCGGCAATAATTTGTATTAAACATATCGATTCGACATAGAAAATGCAAAATTTATTATAGATTTGTTAAATATTGAACATAAACTTGAAACAACCAAATCCAACAGCTGCAAACCAATTTCTTTTTCTGCCTCCGAGCCTAGTAATATTTAACTTCCTGCTCTGCAGGAATTATTATTTGTATTCGTTGCTGTTAATGTTGTATTTTTTTTATGTCAAACATCTTTATACACATATAAACCACCTAAAAGTATATTGTGATCTTGTAAAAAAATAAAATAGGGCTACAGTTTAAAAAAAAGAATAGCAACAGCTGTTTTTCCCAATGGATTGATAAGAATACTGGTTAATGTTTATAGCTGAACATTCATATCAACCATATAAATAGCAGGTGCCTGCTTGTTAATTTTCGACTCCAGTTCGGTTATTGTTTAAAACATGACTATGAATATGACAAATTGTCTTTTAAATATAAATCTTGTCCATGAAAAATAGGTATATGATTTACACTGGAAACCGGTAAACAAAATTGTTTCCTGCCTGAAAAAAAATTAAATATCGGCCTAGTTATACATATCTGAATTATATCAAAAAACTGGTTTACATAACAACTTTTATTAATAAATTATTATTGAATAATAAGCAAACACAGAAATAAATGAAAAAGCATTCTGTGTCTACACATGTTTTTCTGTTTCTGCAGCATGGTTGTACGTGTACCGCAAAGCCTGGATGAGGGAACTGTTCCAAGAACCTATGTAAGTAGGTACATTGAACTACCCTCATATAAAAAATGTCAGTCTATAATAGGAAAAGATCAGCAATAACATCAGGAAGAGACAAAACAATTGACAACTTCAACAAAGAAAAAAATAATCTCTGTATGATGGAAATCTTTGTAAACAAAGAATGCCGTTGCCGTTCTAACGCGGATTCGTCCCATCCATGAAAAGTGGAACTGCATACATAATGTTACAAGATGCAATAAGACACCCGCGTAAACCTTAATATAGCTTTTTGACGTTAGGGCAGACATGAAGGTATTGAAATTTTCAATGGGAATAGTACTTGATAATGGTGAACACATAAAAGTTGGAAGCCCTCAGTAAGGGTATTCGATTACACGTATGGTGAAGCGGTTTAAAAAGATGGTCGTAAGTAACGACGAAAACATTAAGAGGTAAAAAGAATATTAAATAACCGAAAGCACATATTTATATACGTAAACTTAGGCAGGCTAATTTTTCGGGGGACTTCTTGTCTTTTTATTTCAGACGTCATTATGGTCAGTTCCAAAGAGGAAATGATACTTTATTACAGTTTGCAGGGGTTACAAAAATGGGTTATTGTGTTCCTCTTATAGGTGTCAAATATTCGCGTCGTAAAAAGGGTCTGGCCTTGCGCACAGTGGTACTGTCCTTTTTTCATAGATTCATATAAGTTTATTTAATAAGTTAAAAACCAATTTTTTACCACATTAAAACTTTTGTTCAAAGTCATACGAAAAAATGCATTTTTTTGTAAACGAAAATCCCGGATCCAGTACATAGCAATGTTAAAAAATAAATTGTTTCTATTAAAAAAAGGTAATTGTTTATTTAAACAAATTAATAAAAAGTTACAAAGAAAAAGGAAAACACAAATAAAAGAATTATTTTTGTATTTGTTTTAGTGGACTGTATTCGCCTGGGCGAAACGCATTGGACTAAAGATCACAAAAAACTTTAAATTGAATCTCATTCAATACAGTCCCCTAAAACAAAAACAAAAATAATTCTTTTACTTGTTTTCCTTCTTTTTAATCTTCGTTGTCAGACCACGGGCATACAACAACGTCCTGAGAACCAAGAAAACTTATAGGATGGACACACGAGCGTACCCTTATGGCCAATGCCACACGAGCGTCCAAATGGACGAACTTCCATTTGGAAGTATAAGACCCTCTTGATGTCACACAAATTTCTTTTTGTACACGCGGACGGAATATTTTACTAAGTTAGTTCCTTTTCTTTGGAAAATTAATATAGAATTAGTGGGTGAACATTCAAAAAACGGCCTCTACCGCCACCCCTGTTTTAATGAGCCCTATAAAATGTAGAACATTTTTCTAGAGGAGAGTTGGGGCAGTAACAATGTGGAATATTGTTTTTCAAAATTCTGAAAATTTTCATCAACTTTTGAATTTAGAATACTTTTTTGCTTATAAACTGATTAAATAACCTCTATTGCCTCTCTTGTTAGGTTTATACCTTCTACCCGAGAGCGTCGAACTTGTCGAGTTGTAGAAGCTAAGTAGGGTCAAAGATTCTCGAGATAACCTCTCCAGATGAGTCCCGAAACCAAAGGATGCTCCCAAACCCGCTACCCTTCCCTTCCTTTAATCCCGTCCTTACCCTTCCGCTTGACGGTATGGCGTTGACGTTATCCGTTAACATCCATCCTCCGGTATAGCGTTAACGTTGTCCGGCGCTCCTTTGTCTCACTCCTTATCGACAAATGTCGTTAACGTTGTCTGGGGATCCCTACCTTATAATATCCCTCTGCTTTCCCTTTCTTATCTCCCCTTGGGCTGGATCAAGGTGTTAAACGACCCGTGCCAATGATCAGCCTGGCTGAGGGCCCAATTAAAAAAAAAAAGCTCGTCGCTAACGGAGTTTTCGGATACCTGGCACCCTCCGAATTAACTCGCCTTTTCAATCTCTGTATAGAACGACATATATTTCTTCGCTACTCGTGAGAACAAAAATTAAAAAAAAAAAAAAGAAAACAAAAAACAAATAAAACGAAAAAAAGAGCGGTTCTCCTTCTAAACCGGGCGGCAGTGCGGCGTTAACGTTGTCTGTCGCGTCTCCTGCGCCTTGCATCGATGGGGAGGTTGTGGTGGCTAGCCGTGGCCCCCCATCAGTTGCATTTCGCAGCGAGGAAGGACCCCAGGTAGAGATACCTAATTTCGGTAGTGGTAGGGTTGTGAAAGATGGCCCTCCCACTACTAAACCTCTTGCTAATACGTCACGAGAGGGAGCTCAACCCGGTGATGGAATGCTAAACTGTGAAAAAAGTGGACAGAAATTGTTCTTTTCTTTTCCATGTTGATGACGATTTCACAATGTTTATGAACCATACAATTTTATCCTTTAATTGGTTTATACGACTTTGATCATTCGGTTCGGGAAAACGTTTCATTGGATCAATTTGAAATTTAACAGAAATGTTGGAGGGCTCTTCAAAATGTCTTATAAAATTAAGTCCTACAATCAATATTTGTAAAGCAGTAAAAGTTACTAAAATATCTTTAAAAAGTCGTTTTTTTAACTTTTCTTAATCTAACGGTGAAGACCAAAAGAATTAATTCTTATAAAGATCTTGTAGAAAATTAACTCCAGTTTCCAAAACTGCTCTTAAATTTTCCGCTTGCTGAGATATTGGTAACCAAAGTCAAAAGTCTCTTTTTTCGTTCAAAGGCAGATATTCTTTTGAAAAAAATTGTAGAATGACGAAAAAAGATGACATTAAAGGTAAATAAACAAGTAATATAATCAATACATTTAATTGTCTCAAAAAACAATTTCAAAGAAAATGACACTCTTCGAAAAAAAAAATTAAAATTTTTGACTCGTGCTGTTTTATGTGATTGTGCTTGAACTTCGCGACTTAAAATTTGATTTTGCGTTATCTTTATATTTTTGCGGTTTTGCGATATTAAATTAACTTAAAATTTGCCAATATTGAATGAAGAAAACCGTCAATTTACATAGCTTTTGAAAAATAATGAAGCAGCTGATTATATTTTTCTCGGATTTTACGCTATAAACTCATAAAAATCTAGCAAGCCTTAGGACGTAGTATTTATCATATTCTTTTTATATGTTTGGCAAAATTTTGAACTCGCCGCTTAGTGGCATACTCGCCTCCAATGAAGTGGTGTAAATTTGACTGGACTTTGTGCTTTCGAATTTTATTATTCTAGTATTTTACCTCGATGTGCATAGATGCATAATGTATTAATGATACGGGGAAAGGGTAAAGATGTTAAATTGAGTGAATTACCAGTATTCTGACGTGTTTAAAAATTACGTCGATTTTTGGAGTTAAGACCAAGTTTGGGATGTTTTTTTTTAACAAAACAACTAAAGATGTATTTTGTTCTTTTAGCAACAAAGCATTTTAAAAAAATGTAAATACGTCTTCTTTTTGTGTAAACACGGAAGTGAATACATATTTTTTACATGGCTTTGAATGATTTTGTTACATAATAAGTACATTATTCATTTTAAGATTTGGAGTGACATTTTAACCGCTTCAGATTGTCATTATCATTAACAAGTGCTATCTTATAAATACACTTGTTATGAATATGATCAATTGCACTTGTACTGCTCGATAATTCGTAGAGGAACGTTCATTTCAGTTGTCATGAGGGTAATTTTTAGTTTATGAAAGACAAAGTTATCGATCAAAGTTTGTACAAGATAAAGCTTTGAATGATTGATGACCACTGACCGCAAACAGCTCGATTTCAATTGCCTCATCAACTAGCTCAACAAAAGCACAGTGGCCTATTTGAGGGTCATTAGCTGGACTTAAGTCGAAAGTACAATTTTTCGGTCGGCCAATGAGATATTTATTTTTTTATAATTCAAGAAACATTTTAAAACCCCCGTGGTTATAAATTTTGCTTTTCCATTTTGGAAGCTTACGCATATCGGTGATTTTATCAGTATTTGTAGCAATACGTAGGATTTTTGAGGAAAACCCAGTCTTAAATATTTTATAATCTTTTTGACGGGCTTATAAAACATCTTTTGACAACTTCCAATAGGCATTGGAAACTTTCAATAAGATCGGCACGGTGCAAGACAATCTTACGGGCGCTTAAAAGAAAAGGCGTATTGATACCATTAAAAATTAATAAAAAACGTTACGGGCGGTTTCGGCATCTAAATTTACCATTTTTTATTTATTTTCACGATTGCACTCTGTTGCACTTTTTTAGAATCCAACAAATAAAAAAGTACATATGGTTCTACCACAAAAATAACTGTTATTGTAACCAAATCCAATTTGTTAAAAAAAAACACGTTGTAAAGCTCTCTCGATCCTCGGATCCTGTCATTAACACTTCACAATGATCATCCATGCGATGTAGTGAGTATAAGTAACAACAACATTATCAGAAAGAACCATCTACGCACCGCTGCAACTGGCGCTCTTATTTATTTCACTATGCGGCTAATCCGCAATATTAAATTATCGTTATAATATTTATTGACAATATTAATATTTATTGAAAATACTTAAAATGAAGTTTCACAAGAGAAACAAAAATTCTTAGGAGACGGGACATATACGGTGTCCGTTAAGGTATTATTGTACGTCCTAGATGACAACATAATGTTCATTTCACTACGCTGCCCATTAGGATGTAGTTCCAAAGAAAACAAGTAAAACGTAAAAACTGCATCTCATACAAATGTGTATTGAAAAGTATGGCATTGGAGGACCTGAGACAAAAATTGGTAAATTTTTTTTAATGCATAAACATTTAAAATCGCGCACGCCATTGGCACTGAGCCAATCGGGATTCTAGCTTTCAAAATATAGTTTCTGCTTATTTGTAGATACTAGTTGATTTCTATATTTAAAATTGGTTGAATAAATTCGTGCCTACAGACTCTCAATTTCTAATATCTTTTTTCTTTTTTTATAAAATAATTGATATTTTGATATGGAAAAGGTGGATTTTAAACATACAAAACAGTTTGATTTCTTTAAAAGTATTGAAATAGTATTAAAAATAGTATTGAAATTCGGGATGCAATCCCGAATGCATTCCGGATTTTTTGGCATTCGGGATTTTGTCCATTCGGGATTTTGTCCATTCGGGACTTTAGCATTAGGGATTTTGGGCATTCGGGATTCGGGATTCTTATTTTCAGCTATTCGGGATTTTGGGATTCGGGATTTCGGCCTCTTCCCCATCAAAATGCACAATAAGAGTTTTTAAAGACAAAGAAGTACATATACACAAAAGATCCTAAAGGCTGATTTCCAATGGCGCGTTAGGCGTCGCTTAGACAGATTTTTCTTTCAACGCGAAAGCTCACAAATAGCAATTTATGCAAAGTGTTTACAATGACACGTTGGGCATTAATGCTACGATTTGTCACCTATTAGCATGTACACAAACCAACGTAACATAAACTACCTCAACGTTAAAGTTAAAAAAAATCAACTTCAGCCTGCGTTTTGACAATTAAACTGATGTTCGAATTCCTTTCAACAAAAAAATCGATTTGTTTAGAAGAAAAAATCGGGTTTTCTGAACAAATTCCTCCTATTGAAAAAAAAAAAAATAGATTTTGTTTAAAAAAATGGTATTGTTTGTTGAAAGGAATTCGAGATTACAGTTATGTAGGTTCATTTTGATTTTCAAAATCTTTTCAAGTCGCCTGTCATGTCAACGCGTTCGTAAAGCTTGTAAACGTATACGTAAGCGTCGCTAACGCAAACGCGCCATTGGAAATCAGCCTTAAAAGAAGCGCGGAGATACGATTTCTTCATCAACCGAACAGATCAGCAGTCACACATAAGCTATCTAGCTATTCCAACGTCACGCACATGTGATCGTTCCCATAATTTTGTTTTGTAAAAGCTATGCAACTTTGCAATCAACCTTAATAATAAAACATTTAAAGTTCGTATCTGAAATCTAATAACAAAATTTGGAATTTTTTTAGTTGTTATTATTTACTTAGCCTAATGCTAAATGACAATGATGCTTACCTTGTTGCTGTTAGACAGGCAAACGCTTTAATTGGAGTCTGAAACCTGCAACAATAAATAAAAAAGAATTGTGTTTGCTAAAATTCCAAATATCCAATATAAAAACTTTAAACTTCTACAACATTGACAAAAAGAAGAGATAATAGCATTGAATAAATACAAATAGAAATAGACATCGGGAAATTCGGCCACTACGATTTGCAGGCAGAGCTACTATCGCATGGTAGGTTGATGTATTCAATAAAAAAAAACTTCCTTACTCATATAAGGGTTATGAATTTGAATGGGATTTTTTTTCTAATTACTATGGAAACGAATGTTGAATTTGAGTCTGAAATTTAGAATATTTATGTACATATTTGTGTATTTCGATGAAAATAAATTTGGTTGCGATTACAATTCCTAACTTAATATCAAAACACTATATTGATATTTACTAGGGCAATCAAAAATATGCTAGATAGTATTTTTTCTAGCAACACTTTTAAAAAAAGACTGTTATACGTTTTATGAAAAATACTTTTTTTCAAGCGCATAGGTAATTTCTTTGAAAACGTATGGCATGGAATATTTTTGGTTTCCGTATTGATTACACTATGCATTGATTATATTTGTGTAGGTATACCTACTCCTAACTCTACTCAGTTCTAATCATCTGATCTTTAAGGGGAATCAAAACGCAGGAAATATACCAACGTACATGTTGTTAGGTAAATAAATATATTGGGATTGGGAGAGTGGGTGGTATAGGAGATCTAGGCGCACGGTAGTGCGCCCCGCCAAGACGAATCAAACGAGCGGTGAGCATTACCTATACTTTCTCGAAACGTTTCGTCGTGTTTTCAGGCCCTCATAACTTCGTCCTGGATAGAGCTAGAGAGCTCAAATTTTCAGGATTAGATGTAGTCCGTGGACTAGCTAGCCTCAGCCTAGCCTCAGCCTATCTTACACGGTCTAGCTTTTGTCGCACCTTATGCGAATCACAATTTATGCATACATATAATATTATATTAGTTAATAACAAAAAAAATAACCAAATGACGCGACGTCCGCCGGTGAGTCGTCGATGCTAACAGACGACACCCACGAGACAGACAACAACAGCAACATGCCTGCTCTTGATGCAGGTATGCATTTCAAGTCACAGTCAGGCATTTTTTGGTTGCGCTCAGTCGTGTCAGTGTCGCGGCCTTGAGGGTGTCGTCTGTTTGATCCGACGCCTCACCGACAGCCTGCGTTAATTCTAAAATTCGCCTTTACTTTCATGTTTTTGCATGTTTTATGACACGCAACGCGTACCCCGAAAATAATTCTTTCGTTTCATTAAAAATTTTGGGCGGTGTCTATTAAGCCTATACGACAAAACAGAGCTAAACAAAATATATATCAAACATACATGGATATTTTGTCGTATATGCCAAAATGTGGTATATATACGACAAAACAAAACTAAGGGATGAGTTAATTTGTGGATATGATAAGATACATACTGATTATCTCGGTAACGGTAAACGATAGGCGAAATCTGATCATATAAATGAAAAGAGGACCTTTGAAAACATAGTACTGCATACCCACTTCAAAATACTGCATTTTGGCGTTTACGACAAAACAATTCCCGGGCGACAATGTGTAATTTAACCTTCCGAAGGCAAGGCTTTTTTTCCTACATGAATAGCAACTGGGGTTGTTTATTACCGCACCACATTTAATTTTAAATAAGACAATATCGCATATTTATATTAATACAAAACTGAGAAGTATAGTTTTTTTGATTTTTTTAATTTTAGTTCATAAGAAGTTTGAACTCTTTTGTCGACTGTTTTCCTAGACACAGTGCAAATCTTGACTTGCCGGGATGTCAAGTAAAGTTACTCCTACTTCTAACGTATTCCTCCTATAAGTGTACATATAAATTGCCTTCTGTTTCTTATATCCACTATAAATCAAAATAGCTTTCGTTATTAGAACTATCAGCAATTCTTCGGAAGTAATTTTCATTTTGATTATCCGAAAATTAAGCAATTTTTTTTTCTAAAAACCAAACATCAAACAGAAAATAAAGTTGACGCAAATAACAAAGGGGGTGACTGGTAACCCCACAACAATAATTATAACTTAATATAACTAAAATAAAAACTTTATTCGACACTTTAATACATGCATCCAACTACCTACAATAAAATTAGAGAATACATCGATCGACAGAAAGAGGCAACACAACATAAACAAAAGATACTAGCGCTTTTCTTAAATAATTGGGGATTAATTAAGTCGAATAAAATACATGGGCAGTTGACTCATCACACCAGACAGAGCTTAAGAATTATTTCACTTTATAAAATTGATAAGAGTTCAAAAAAAAAGCGAGAGCGCCAAAGAATTTTGTTCTTCAGTCTAAATAGAACAATAAAATGTAATTCCTAGTATGTTACTAAATAATGTGATATACTAACTGGCTGAACAGAATAGAAAGACGGAACTGGAGCCGCAGACGAAACTGGAAGAGCTGTCAAAAAGTGTCGTACGTTATTTTTTTTTACATGTCCACAATGGAGCTGTACAGCTTTGAAAGTATTTTGAAGAAAAACAAAAGAATATTCTTGTGTACAAGCTCAGAATTCACAATTTTTGTTTCCAATAATTTTCCTTTTAATAAATAATTTTTTTCGCGATACAAATAACCACAATATTTTTTTCCGACCCAAAAAGTTGTTTTTTTTCTTCATACAATTTAAACGTCAAAAGTGCCGTACGTGAAAAGTTAGAAGTTGGTGAACTCTTCCGTCTGCGGCTGCAGCTCCGTATGCGTCTACGTTCCGTTGTGTTCACAACATTGAATTTGCGTGTATTCAATATTTTGACAGCTATTCCAGCTCCGGCTCCAGTTCCGTCTCTGTCACCATTCTGTTCAGCCAGTAAGGTGACCATCCGTCCCGGATTTTCCGGGACTGTCCCGTATTTATATAGCCTGTGCCGATTTTTTTTTTTTAAGAAACCCGGGACGTACCACCTTGCTACGGTTTATGATGAGTGTCAAGTTAGCGAAACAACATTCACCGATCGAAAAAATTTTAATTGGGTAATTAGTCGTGAATTAGTTGTGATAATTTAGAATTTGTCGTTCGATGTTTTCTATGTTTTTTTTGCTGCTTCGCTAACTTGATATCAAGTTAGCGAAGCAGCACCTAAAAAAGGGGTAAAAACGTCTTATAGCGAATAGTTTATTGCTTAATAATTTGCCGTTCAGCAGTTCTGAATGATTTGTTACAATTTTAATTTTGTCGTGCAATGTTTTCTACGTTTTTTTTTTGCTGCTTTGCTAACTTCGTGTCAAGTTAGCGAAGCAGCATCTGGAAAACTTATACAAACTTCTTATTGTGAATGTTTTACTACTCTATAATTTGCCGTTAATTAGTTGTGAATTAGTTGCGACAATTTTGAATTTGTCGCTCTATGTTTTTTCTGCAAAAATGCGAAATTCGTGTCAACTTAGCGAAGCAGCATCCGAAAAACGTATAAAAACTTCTTATTGTGAATGTTTGACTGCTCTATAATTTGCCGTTAATTAGCCATGATTTAGTTGTGACAATTTTGAATTTGTCACTCTGTTTTCTATATTTTTTTTTTGCAAAAATGTGAAAATAAGCGAAGCAGCATCTCAAAAACGTATAAAAACTTCTAATTGTCAATGTTTTACTACTCTATAATTTGCCGTTCATTAGTCGTGAATTAGTTGTGACAATTTTGAATTTGTCGCTCTATATTTTCTATGTTTTTTTTGTCAAATTGTCAAATTGGTATCAAATTATCGAGGGACGTCTGGAAAAGAGTTAAAATCTTCTTATATTGATTGGGTTCTTGCTTAATTAGTTGTGAAAATTTCAATTTTGTCGTCCGATGTTTTCTTTTTTTTTTATTTTGTAAAAATGATACTAAACATTGTACGACAACTAAACAGCAAATTTTTAAGTAATAAATATTTCGATTACACAAATTTTAACCCATTAGCCCATTTTCAATAAGTTCGTCTCGAACTTTAAATGGATTTAAAAAAAAAAAAAACATAGAAAACATCGCACGAAAAAATTAAAATTTTCACAAATAATTCAGGACTGCTTAAGATAAATTATTAAGCATGAGGCCAATCAATATAAGAAGTTTTAACTCTTTTCCAGACGTCCCTCGGTAATTTGATACCAATTCTAAAATTTTGCAAGAAAAAACAGAAAACATTGCACAAACATAAAATAACAAAGTTGAAATCGTCACAAATAATTCAGGATTGATGAACCGCAAATTATAAAGCATTAAACAACTCAATATAAGAATTTTTTACTGCTTTTCCGGGGTTCCTCGCTAACTTGATACCAATTTGACAATTTTGCAAAAAAAAAAAAAAAAACAGAAAACATAGAGCAACAAATTCAAAACTTTCACAACTAATTCACAATTTATTAACGGCAAATTATTGATTTAAACGTTTTCGAGATGCTGCTTCGCTAAGGTGACATGAATTTCACATTTTTGCAAAAAAAAAAAACATAGAAAACATAGAGCGACAAATTCAAAATTTGTCACAACTAATTCATGACCAATAGCGGCAAATTATAGAGCAGTAAAACATTCACAATAAAAAGCTTTTATACGTTTTTCGGACGCTGCTTCACTAAGTTGACACGAATTTAACATTTTTGCAGAAAAAAACGTAAAAAAACATAGAGCGACAAATTCAAAATTGTCACAACTAATTCACGACTAATTAACGGCAAATTATAGAGCAGTAAAACATTCCTAATAAGAAGTTTTTATACGTTTTTCAAATGCTGCTTCGCCAAGTTGACACGTAGTTAGCAAAGCAGCAAAAAAACATAGAAAACATTGCACGACAAAATTAAAATTGTCACAACTAATTTAAAACTGCTGAACGGCTAATTATTAAGCAATAAATTATTCGCTATAAAACGTCTTTACCCCTTTTTGAGGTGCTGCTTCGCTAAGTTGATATCAACCCAATTGAAATTTGTTCGATCGGTGAATATTGTTTCGCTAAGTTGGCACTCATATTGGATTGGTTCTAAAAGCATCACACATTCTATCCCACTTGGGATTTTGAGGTTTTGGTGAATTGATTTTTTTCGAATGCAAGTTTATGAAAATATTTTTCTTCACACAAATTTGGCCGTGGTAAGTAACTCTGTCTCACTTTTTTATGACATAATGTTAATATTTGATTAGTGTGGAAGGGCTTTAAAGAGCGAGTGATTGGTTCATTAAACCCATAACTATGTGTGAATGTACCTCAAATAATTCTATATGCTTCTTCAAACACCTTTCGAGAATATAATTTTTTACAAATAATTTACATAATATAATTTTGTTTCTACGGCTCAAATCAATAAGAGCATATCTAAAAAGGATATAATCTGACAACTCGCCGGACTAATTTCATTACCTTAATAGCAAAACACGTAAATCTTTTCTGACTCCTTTTGATTCTCAAAATACTATTTTCATAAAAAAGCGAACAAACAACGCTACAGCATTATAAAAAGGGCAGAGCAGAAGAAATATAGTGTCTTCAGAGTACATATATACAAATGTACATACGTTGATCATTAAGAGTTGAATTTTGCTTTAAAAAAACCAAGCATTATACATAAGTGAAAATAAATGAATCATTCATCATTCATGAATCATTTAATAATTTTTACTCAGGAGTTTGGGTTGAAACCAATTCAGAAATGAAATCATAATCGAAGATTTTGTTCACTTGTGTTAATCATTTATGATACAATTGTAAGGGGAAATGTTTGCTGGGAACTATATTATGTTTTTTCAATCATGTTTCACTATGATCTACTTTTTGCACAAAGTTAAGTTAGAATGCATTACACAAAACTGGAACACACTTCTTTTAGCTGAAGAGGGGTATCCATCAGCATTAAGGACGAAAACCACTAAAAAAAATGAACAAGAAAGCAAAAATAAGTTTTAAAATAGAGAAGAAAAAACGATTATATTTGATGCTTTTGTTGTGTTGCTTTTGCAGAGGAAATGGATTTTCCTGCCAACATTTACCCACAAATATAACCAAACCACCATCCCTCTTGAAAACTTAATTGTATTGTTTTGTAAAGCTTATCATGTTGTCTATTGTTTAGGAGATACTAACCTTGTTATGTATTTTCTCCTCTCCCAGAAGTCTATTAAACAAAAAATGTTATAGATATGTTTTGTTTTTTTTTTTTATGTATGAGGAGATATATGTATTAGCTATGATATCCCAGCCAAGGCCGTAACCAGCACAGCATGCCCAGGGGCGCTGAACAGTTTATAGCCCAGGAAAATTAGAATTTTAATTCGAAAAAATTTCGGCAAAACTTTATTTTGTTTGAGAGTCTAGTATTTCAAAATTCTTCTATATTGAATATTTCGTTCAAACTACAAGAACTACACAAATTTGATTGTGTTTCGAGGGGCAAAATTGTTTGTATGGTACTAGAAGACATTTAAGCATCTCGTTTTTAGTGTAGGTCTAAAAATTGAAAAGAGCATTGAATATTAATTACTTATGTATTATGCATTTTTTTTTATTAATTTTGAAAATTAATTTTTCCCAAAACTTTAAATAGTAAAAGTAACATTGTAAGTGTTGCCGTTGTTTTTCAACGATTTTTTTTAATTTATTTTTATTTTATTCATGTTTGTTTACATTACACAATAAGGCACATTGAGCCCTACCAATTATCAAATTTAGTTAAGACTTAAATATTTCAGTAAAATGGGCCATAATGGAATGGGCTCTAAATAAAAAACCGTGCATGGTATTACCTAAATATTTACGTGGACTATAAATAATGAACCATACTTATATCGAATTGACTACAAAAAAATTGAAAATATAATGTATGGTTAATTACACTGTGTTACAAAATAAAAAAAATTGCACGAACTTTTGAAGTGACCTAGAAGAGGTTATAGGCATATTCAAGTACATCACAAACCTATACTTGAAAACTTTCCTATACCCTCAAAATCTCAATTTATTGCTAAAAAACCATTTTCGAGTGATCTCTCGCACTCAACGATTTTTAACTCGGCCATATTTAGGGCCTTGGGATCTTAGCCACCCCATATATGAGACATTCGCAAAAAAAAAGTATGTTGTCTAAAAGGTCAGTAATTGGTCATAAAAGGTCAGATAGTTTAAGAATGGTCAGGCCATGCTTAGGTATGAAAGTGCATATGTTCCGTTAACGACTTCTGAAATTGAGCACCTAAACTAGTTACAGAAAAACTAGAAAACTAAAGAATTATACAAATTTTTAAGTGTTTAAAACAGTTTTTTTTCTATCGCAAGACAATAGTCCTACTGTCTTGAAAGATTTTTCAACAACTCATCGTCTGAAGTCTTTCTATTTTTTATTTACTTAGAGGCTTCAATTAAAATTAAAGAAGAGAACAGACGATTAATTTATGCCTTTGATAATGATAAGTCGAAAAAAAATTGAACGAAAGAAATTTTAAGTAAATGTCGGGATACATAAAGAACTTTACACAAAAATTAATGACTCTTAATTGTTTGATGAGTTGAGTTTGTTTGCTTAAAATCTTTTTTAAGTTAAGATACTTTTAGAAAATGGACAGAAAACAAAAGAAACAGGACGTCAAAAATAGGTAGAAAATTTCCGATCTCATCTAATGTTTGCCAGATTCTAATGCTTCCACAGAAAGGTTTTTTTTATTAAAATGAACAATAAACTTTAAGCTGAACTCTAAATGAATTTAAAAATTATTTAAAAGAAAACGACAAAATTATAAAAGAAATTTTTACAGCAATGAAGTATTAAAGAAAAAGAGAAAACATTTCATGACAAACTTAGCTTAATGTACAATACGAAATGTTATGCTTCTTTTAACTTATATTATTTAAAGACCTATTTGCTTTAACAGAATACTAAATTATTTTAATAATGAAATTAAAAATGTTATCAAGACATAATAAATTTTTGTGTTCCTTCTTTTAAGAATTTCATTTTGTTTGTTTTTCTGTTATTTTTTACCTCTTTATTTTAATATTTTTAATGTACATTTTAAAATTTCTTTTTTGTCCCGGGTTTTGCTCTCAGAAATGTGGTCACCGTAGCTATAATATAATATTATAAAAAAAAATTCAAGGTTAAACTCATAACTAAGAATCTACAGCTGACAAATTTCTGAAACCGCCTGACCTTTTATTAGGAATAAGTAACCTTGCAGATGGTGTATATTTTTTTCGAATATTCCTTAAATGAGGTACTAAAAATTCATGTGACCTTTTAATGACCTTGAAAAAACTTCAAAAAATTGTTTAAAAAGATCTATGCCTGAACAATTACTGAAAATACTTGACCTTTTAATAGCCTTTTAAATTGCATACTTGTTTTTATTAAATTCCATTAATGAGGTGCTAAAAAACTTTAAAAAACGTGAAACATTAGTGTTAGTTTGTGATAACTTTTAAGAAATCTACAGATATTATTGTCCGTACTACACACGGATATACATACATCGTTGAAAAGGGCTATAACTCCTCTTTTTAAAACCCTAAATAAATTATAAATTGGACGAAATATGGCCAAGTTAAAAATCGTTGCGTGCGGGAGATCAATCGAAAATGGTTTTTAACAATAAATTGAGATTTTGAGGGTATCGGAAAGTTTTCAAGTATATGTTCGTGATGTACTCGAATAGGCTTACAACCTCTACTAAGTCACTTCAATAGTTCGTGCAATTTTTTTTAATTTTGTAGCACAGTGTAATCAATGGAGTCACCGGAGCAGATAAGATATAACTGAGTATCGTCGGCATACATTTCTACGGAGGATCTGGTATTTATGGAAGGTAACTCGTTACTATACATAGAAAAGGAATAGGACCCAAAATTGATCCCTGTGGGACTCCCCGCGTGTTGAAAAGAAAGTCTGATGGTTTATTTTTCGCAAATATGGCCTGTTGTCGATCTTTTAAATAAGAAAACACGAGTTTTACAGCAGAGTGAGAGAAGTTGTACTGACTTAAAAGTTTATCGCAAAGTATTTCATGGTTCACTGTATCGAATGCTTTCGAGAAATATGAGAAACGTCAAACAATTTCTATCTAATTTATATCGTCAACTACCGTTTAAAGCTCGGTGGTACAGCTGTGCTTAGCACGGAATCCAGATTGATGAGAGGAGAGTAAGTTGTTTGAGTTAAGATATCTATTTATTTGCTTCTGCATAATTATTAACACTTTTGAGAGAAAAGAAAGTAGAGCAATTGGGCGAAATTAATTGCCCATTGGAATTTTAGGAATAGGAAATATTTTTGATTTTTTGCACATGGAAGGAAAAATCCCCGTTGTTAAAATGTGGTTGAAAATATGAGTGACGTAAGGTAATAATATAGGCAAGATAACTTAAAAAAAAAAATAAATTGGGGTGGACTTCGTCAAACCCGGTTGAGTTAGATTTAAGAGGCCTCCATCCAAAAGTTCGAACTCAGATTCGAAGATCGGTAACTTCGAAACAAATGAAAATGGAAAAAAAACTCATCCTCAAAACAACACGTTTGAATTTCGAACAAAGTAGGCCAAAGCCTACTTTTTTTATTTTTTACATTTATTTTTTACGTTTTACCCTGGATATTGGGAAGGGAGTAGAGCGTTTGTAAATGTATTTGTGTGTTGGAAAGGAAATATCATTTTTCTTTGTGTATCGCTTTGAAATAGAAAAAAAGTCATGAAAAAATAGAAAAAAAAGTCATGAAAAAAAACAACGAAAAAACTTACAATATAATATTATACTTATTTTAAGATCTAGAAATCCATTCTTTTGTTTTATTTTTAATTAAAATTATTTGAGAGAACAGTTTTTTAAAAATTAATTTTCTAACGCATAGCTTTAAACAAATAATGAAAAAAATTGTATTCAAACTAATTGTTTTCAAAATTGTTCGTTATGATAGTACGGGAGCTAGCAACGTTTTTGAGAAAGTATTTTAACAGTCCTGGTTCTTTAGTATTTTGTTCCTCTTACTACCACGGTTTGAATAAGGGGAGTCTGGCTGGTGGGAGGTGTTGCGTTTTCCTGGGAGCGCACCTTTTCTAACGCAAAAAAAATGGTTTTCAAAGTCATTTTAACAGTTTTAATTTTGTTTTTATTGAGTTCTAAGAACTGTTCATAATATGAATATATGTACATGTCTGGCAGGTGTCTGACGTTGCAAAATCCTCGCCAGACGCTATTTTATATTGAATAAAAATAAAAATTATGTGAGCATTCGCACCAGGAAAAAAATAATTAAAAAACAATGGCAACACCTACAGTTATGTAATATAGCTTTTTGAAAACTTTAGAATGTATTCTTTTTGGCCATCAGGACGAATTCAGGCTCTATGATTATAAACCCTCCTTTTGATTCTCTTCCGGCAAGTATTGGTAATGAACGTCCAGTGCTACGGTAACAAGGCCCCCCTCTCTGATGAGTTGGGATGTTCCTTATATGCACTTTTTGTGGCTTGTAGTCTCCATAAGTTTTCATATGACACAAGTTTCATCACTATTGAGCAAATTTTGACAGTGGGCCCAAAGTCAGTACAAAATTTTCAATGGTCATTAACTTTGTAAATTTTTCTCCAAAAATGTTGTCGTACTTGTATTTTATTCTTCTATTCTAATTTTAATTTATATTCAGAACTGACTTTCTTTAACTTTCTAATCCGAGCGAATTTATTTTATATCCTCATACATGAAATATATCATAGTTTGTTCTTTTTAAAGTTACAAAATAGTGCCCGGCAAGGTTTTAGCAACGTCAGACACCTGCCAGACATGTATATTCATATTATGAATAGTTCTTAGAACTCAATAAAAACAATATTAAGACTGTTAAAATGACTTTGAAAACCATTTTTTTTGCGTTAGAAAAGGTACGCTCCCAAGAAAACGTAACACCTCCCACCAGCCAGACTCCCCTCATTCGAACCGTGTTAGTGAGAGGAACAATATATTAAAAAATCAGGACTGTTAAGACCAACTTTTTTTTGACGTTGCTAGCTCCCATACTATGAATAATAGTTTTGTTTTTAGTATTCGATGCTCTTATTAATTCCTAGTAAAATACTGAAAACAAAAAGGCTCAATTGTATTTTAGTTTTTGAGAAATTTAAAAATAGGGGAGAAAATTTTCTAAAAAAAAAATGACTGAAAACAGGAAAAAAAAAATTATTAAAAACAAAGGGTCACCGCTATAACGGCATGCTATACTTTTTTGTAAAAATGTTTTCCATTATTTTGTTTTTAAATTAAGTTGTTTTAGTGAACAGTTTTGAAAAAATAATTTCCGAAGTTAAATTTCTGAAAAAAAAAAATTTAAAATAGTATTCAAACTGATTTTGTTAAAAAATTTTACGTTATTAAATGGTATTCAATGCTTCCATCAATTTTAAGTCAAATACTAAAAACCAGATGTCAAAATGTATTCCAATCTTTGAGAAAGTTTAAAATATATAAAGTTAGTTTTCCTTAAATTCGACTTCCATTCGTTATTTTGTTGCTACTAAATAAGTAGTAAAGTAGATTTTGTTTTTTTCAATTTTGCCAAAAACTATAAGACATTTTAGGATCCAGTTTTCAATGTTTGACTAGAAATCGATAGGAGCATAGAATATTGAAAACAACAATATTATTTAATAACGTAAAATTAAAAAAAAAAATAGTTTGAACACAATTTTTTCATTATTTTTTTCAAAATGTTTAGTTTGAAAAATAATTTTTCAAAAACTGTTCCTTCAAATAATTTGAATAAAAAACAAAATAAAAGAATCGGTTTTTGGCTTGAAAGAAAAGTATAGCATAATATCAATACTGCCGTTGTTTTTTAATGATATTTTTTTTTTCGATTTCAAGTCGATTTTTTTAGAAAATTACCCCTCCTGCTTAAACGGGGGAAATAGACCCCCTCCGACACGTTTTTTTCTTGTCTCGACTCAACCTACACCTATTTTTTTGTCACACCTATGGGTCCAGTTATAGCGATCAGGAAAACGCATCAGGAAAGACTTTCCTTTTGTATAGTTCAATGTTTTATTATAGGATTTGAAATATCAAAAGTATACGAATCGATGATAAATCAATTGAAATATTTTTTTCATTAAAAAAATTCAATTTGGAAGAAACACTTTGTCTAAAACAAGTACTTACTCCTTGTCCTGATGGAAATTTCGTACAGAAGATGAGCTTCCATCAGGAAATGCATTCTATAGAATAAATATTTCCTCTAAAGAAAATGTTGTTAATGAAATAAATTATCGAAATAAATATCATCAATTTGCATCATTTTTATATTTCAAATCGTATGATAAAACATTAAATTACCAAAAAGAAAATTTTTCCTGATGCGTTTTCCTGATCGCTAGAACTAGCCCCTAAGGTGAATCACCCGGCACAAGTACGATAACTAGGGCGCCGCACAGTGGCGTTAATTGACTTTTTTGATTGCGAAAATCAAAGCTCTTAAACGGATAAAGATATCGTGATAATTTTTTTTTCTAAAAAAAAATTAATTTGATGGCACAACAGCTCATGAAGAACTAGGGCCTAGTGACTTACAACTCTCAACTATTCCTGTGTGCGTGTCTGCAGGAATGGAGGGGACCTACAGTTTATTGCCGAATCCGAACGGCTAACGAGCGGCACTTTTCATTGACAGGAGATACTCTTGGAGGATTTGTCAATTCCTCGCAAGAGGCAGTAGCCGTTTTTTCTTTTTTAAATAAATAGGTGGCGAGGCTGGGGATCGAACCTTAGACCTCCGGCATGACAGTCCATCGCACTAACCATCACGCCGCGGCTACTACAATTTTTTTTTCTACTTGAAGGAAATTTCCAAGGCTATAAAGTTTGTGAATTTTAGGAAAAACTATTTACAGGGTGTTTCAGAATCTTCTGCTGAAATACGACTTTCTACCAATGGGAAATGGACTATTTATATTAAAAGCCTACTTCAGTGGTAAATTTTAAATCAAGGTATAGAGAAAATATGTTAAGTGCTATAATATAATAAAATATTAGAAAAATGCTTTACATAGTGTTCCAGAATGTCATGTTAAAAAAACATTTTTACACACAAAGGTAAAAGTTGTATTTTACTTTAAAATAAAGCTGAAATGTTAATGTTTGCAGTAATTGCAGATTTTTAAATAACCTAGTTCAAGTGAAACAGTAGAGGAAAAAAAAGAACCATTTAAATTTTGTTTGTGTTGCAAAAAGTTTTTTTTTTTATTTATTGGCACATCAACATAAAAAATAATTTTAATTATACATTTCAAGTTTGAGTATCGTGCTTTGAGGTCTTTTTATATTCTACTTTTTAACTAAGGCTGTTGAAAGATTTTCTGTGGTCGTGTTGGTGTCTTCGGTAGCATTGATCAATTTCTGTTTCTTACAGTGTCTTTGATCAATGCAAAGAACAATTGACAACCAAAAATCATTTTTTTTATATACGAGTTTCGCTCTATTGGCCGCATCCCATTTTGACTTAGCGTTTTTATAAAATGATATCAACTTTTTATTGAATTCAGCTATTCCATCAGGTGACCCGCGATGAATTCTTCTTTTGTATTCTTTTTATCGAAAAAAAAATTTAAACTAGATCTTTGTAGGAAATTTTCAGTATTAAGTTCTTTTAAACTAATTTGTTTGTTAAAATACAAGTAGTGTATATGACTTATCAGTTACGTGTTTGCTTTATAACTAATCATTTATAAATTTTTTTTTTATATTTATATACCTACTTCTTTTGTGAAGAAAATATTTATAGGTACCTAACATTCTTATTACATTAAATAAAATGAATAGATTTTTTACAAGTCACAAAAACTACCCGTTTTATCATACAAAACTACCTGATTTATCATAAAGAAAATATTACCTAGATATAAAATATTTATTATATGTAGTTAAGAATACATTTTTACATATAAAAATACTGTTTTTATGACCACTTGCATATTTAAGGATACAATAAAAAAAAAATCATAAATGAAAAAAAAAAAAACATCCTTCTTTAATAAAATCTCTCTAAGCCGCCAGTTGGATTTTTTACTAAATGTTTCAGAAATGTGTAGAGATTAAATTTCCGTTGAGTTTAGACCAAGCACTCTTAAGCGGGTTTTTATAACTCAACTCAAAGTCAAAAAAATTGAGCCAAAAACAGCTTTTCAAAAATCTTAAAATTTTGCAATTAAAACAAAAAAAAATTGATCATAATTGTAATACAAATTGTCCTTTTTACAAATAAAAAAAAAATATAATTTTTAAACAAGGTTTTTAGATTTTGAATCCGAAACTCTGAAAATTTTCATAAAACAAATATTTTTTCTTTTATTTTAAAAATAATGACACTTTGACTACCTGTATCATCCGAATCCTTCGACCGATTTTAAAACTTCTTTGGGATTTTGAAGCTTCCAATATTTCCTAATCCAATACAAAAAATAGTTTGGATTTTAAGCACACACGAAAATTGAATTTTGCAAGCACTTTTGCAAAAAGGCGCCACAGTGCGCCGCAAAATAGTAACGGCTTTTCGTAGAAGTGTAAAATACAAGAATTTTTTGCTTTGGGAGCGGGGGTCTATCTCCCCTTGTTTAGGCGGGAGGGAAAATTTTCTAAAAAAATTACTTAAAATGAAAACAAAAATATTTAAAAAAAAACGGCTACACAATACAAAAATTGTAGGTTTTCTGAAAGCCTGTTATTTTTTGTTTCAGTCTAGTTATTTGTGTTAATACTTAGTTTTTGAAAAATATACTTTTAAACTCAAAATATATCACAAAAAAAAAAACAAATGTTACTGTTTATTTATTCAAAATTTTGAAATTAAGTACTAAATTAGCGGTAATTATTTGATGTCCCTATTAATTTTTAATCGAACACTGAAAACTAGATGGTTTTATGTCCTCAAGTTTATGAGAAAATTGAAAATTACCAAAACTACTTTGTTATTCAATTTGGTATTTATGTAAGCTTCCTTACAGTTAGGTATGTATGGGGGGCGACCCTGCGACCCCCCTGCTTGGGCACGCTATAGGATTTGGGGTAGGTGCGAGGTTGGGTGTATGAGCAGTGTGACTCCAGAACCCCAAAATGTTTTGGCGAAACATCTCGCATTCGTTTGTCCACGTTTGTCCAGGCAAAAAAATCGTTTGTCCACCCTCAGGATAAAAGTAATCAAGCTTTTCTTTTTATAGCAAGTACCCCAAAATTAAAAAACGCCTCTACTGCCCACAATTTTGAACTTAGGAGGTCCGGACCATTTGCAATCGTTTTTCCACCGGCTCCTTATGATTGTCCACCAAAAATTTTCGTTTGTCCACACTTAGTTCAAACATTATTCAACTTTTCTTTTTTATAGCACTCGGCATACAAAATTAAATTTTTTTTTAGCGGAATGGAACCAATTGCAATCGTTTTGTCTACCGATTGTCCGTGTTAGCCCAGAGAGAAAACAAATTTTTCAACAAACGTCCAATTAAATAGTGCTAAGTCTTCTACTTGGCTGATTTATTTCAGTTGTATACCTATATAATTTCTATTATTTAAAACAAAATTGGAAAAAAACATTTGTACTGCTCTGATCACTTTCCCTAATTATTCTCAGATAATATTCATACTGTAAAACAATGACGAGTTTTTTGCAGAAACAATTACATAAAACAAAAATATGTATATTCTTCATTTTTTGAAGCATCATCAACAAGCCTGATAGTCCAGAATATCGTTTTGTATTTTCCATCTTAATGTGGAATTTTATATGTATGTTCAAACTTCTTTATTGAATGAATGAATGAATGAATGCTCTTTATTTACAGTGGTGTGAAAACATTCCGGATTTTTTTGGTAAACTGCATTGATTGTTGGTTTGTGATATAAAAATGAAAAAATCAAATGTTTGCAATTTTTTCCCATTTTTATTGAACAATTTTATTATTTGAAACAAAATCCATGGAACTTTATCCATCAAAACAAAAAAAAATTTAAAAATTTAAAGTTAATTCAAAATTTTAATGTGACAAACTAACCGGATTTTATTTTTTTGCAATTAACTTTTATTATTTATTTAATATTTTGTCCAGTAACCCCTGTTTTTTATCACAGCTCGGCATCGACGAGGCATTGACTGGATTAAATTCTCGAAAACAGAAGCAGGAATATTCTCCCATTCATTTTTTCAAAGCTGCAAAAAGAGAAGTTGTTGACGTTTGCTTTTTTTTCCCAACCCGCCTTTTTAAAAAGGCCCACAAGCTTTCTATTGGGTTTAAATCGGGTGATTGAGATGGCCATTCCAAGACACGAATATTTTTAGTTGCAAACCACTCTTTTAGCAGCTTTGAAGAATGTTTGGGGTCATTATCCTGCTGAAAAACCCAACGCAGAGGCATTTCTTCCTCTGCGTATGGGAACATTACTGACTCCAAAATGTCCCTATATTGGAAACGGTCCATAATTCCTGTGATTTGGTGTATAGGACCGCAGCCTGCTCCTGAAAAACAGCCCCAAACCATCACCGAGGCTCCACCGTGCTTTACTGTAGGGAGTACATTTGCTTTAATCGCGTACCTTTTGAGCGCCTCGCTGTCCTTGCACCTTCGAAGTAAAATAAATTGAATTTGCTTTCATCACTGAAAAGAACATTCCTCCATTTGCTTAAAGACCGGTTCAGATGATTTTTTGCAAATTCAACCCTGGGTTAAATGTTTTGATTAGGAATTTTAAGTCTTTCCCAAATACCTTTTACGGATTACCTTTTTTTACGATGTTTAGCAGTAAGTAGAAGTTTTTTAGCTGGTCGAAATGCAAAAAGACCGAAATCTCTTAAACGCTTCCTGACCGTACTTGGCCCTATGGGTAGATTAAGTTCATCACAGATTGTCTTTGAAGTCGCAAAAGGGTCTTTAAGCACGAAATTCTTTATGCGCCTATCAGTTTTAATTGTTGTTTTGCGAGGGCGTCCACCAAAATGATCTGCTTCTAATGATTTTCCACTTTTAAATTTTTTAATGATGTCGCAAACCGTTGACGTTGGAATTTTTAAGATTTCAGCGATTACTTTTTGTTTTATACCGGCTTGGAACTTTTCTATTATTTCGTATCGAATCGCGTTGCTATAACCAGTTTTAGCCATTTTATGCACAATATAATTTCAACTTACACAGCTCTCAACTTGTAAAAACGTTTTAATCTACGGCTTGAGTCAAAAGACTCGAAAAAACCGTTACTTTAACATCGAGACTCGCAATCTTCTTGAAATCCGGTTAGTTTTGCACAGGCATGTTACTGAGTAACTTTATAAAATAATTTTATTTTATTGTTCTTGTCATCGTAGCATTAAATTTTTAAGGTTATTATTAACTTGTCTCATACTCTTAACAAATTATTTAAAAACTTATGGAAAATTGTTAGTTTTCTACTTGGTATTAAGAAAATCATTACTATGGAAAAAAATCCGGAATGTTTTTGGCAGCACTGTAGCTTTTAAATAAGCCATTTAGTTTACAATTTTTAAATTTAAGTTGTAGCTACGTATAAATAAATAAATAAATCAATAAACCACAGTTGAAAGTAGTAATTATTTGTTAAATATACATAATTTTAGAATAATATTTCTACTAAGTTGTTTGTGCTTTTGATTTCTCTTGGTAAATTGTTGAAGCCGTGGAAACCCAAATAAAATATAGTTCTTTGACCTCTCGTGGTTCTTGATCTTACTATTCTAAGGTCATCATTGTTTCTAAGGTTGTATTCTCGTTCTGCGTTAGTACGTACTTTCACATAAATACCCATACCCAGGATACATATTATTTTTAATTTTATATACAAAATATCATACATAACATAAATAATCTTTGATTTATATTTAACCATTTAAGCGCATTTAACATGTATCTTATCTGTGTATATCTACTGAATTTTAAAATAGTTTTTTTAATCTTATTTTGCTGCAATTGTAACCTACATATCTTTGTGACTTTGTGGACACATATACAATAAACTAGCACAGTAATCAATATGCGGTTTAATTAAAACATTAAAAATAATATCTGAAGCATTTTATATTCAGTCAATCAATTCTAAATTTAACAAAGGAAACTAGGTGTTGATGCATTACTAAATACATTAATGTTAATCAAAGCCATGCATCTCAAGGTCTCATAGTAAAACCATTTGAAAAATATTATTAGGTTCGGAATTTTGCATGCAAGTTTTACACTCTCCCTTACTCAATAAAAGTTGTAGCGGAATATTAAATTGAGTGAACACCTAATAGGGTGCGCATTTTTATAGATAATAATTCCATGTGCCTAGAAGGTTATATAATATCTTAACATTTAAGATTTATTCAGATATAAGAATATTTGCATTATATGTACTACTGCAATAAGGAAAAAATATAATTCAAAACTTAAAATGAAGTCTTAATTTACAGTTCACACATTAATCTGCTGACTGTAAAATAATGTATTATTTAGTTAGCCCAGCCGGCAGAGTTAAAATAGAATTTACATAATATTGCAACCAAAGTAAGCTTTTCCTTATATGAATTTTTGAATTTAAAATTTATATTTTTTTCGTTGCAGCATAAACGACTAAGCCGAATTTATTTTTTTGCTTTTTTTGAAACTGTTACATTGATTTTCATCAATTTTTGTACGGAAGATTTTTAGAAAATTATTTTTTGGATTTTTAAAGTTTCAATTTTAGTTTTGAAAACATAGTACAGTAGAACTTCTATCCATTCCATTTCAAAATGAAAGAAAAGTTTCGGTTATAGAAACTTCAATTTAAAGAAATGAAAACATAAGTCGTATAGAGGCTTGTATCCGCATCGGCACTATAATGTGGATCTGGCCTGGCTAATTTCACACTATAGTCTCGATACGCATTTCCTACTATAAAATTTTCTTACATTAGAATATAATGATTATATTCACACCATCGATACCGATCCGGCACCGATACGTTCTTACTCCGATCTCGATTAGTTATTGATTAGATTATACAGGGTGGTTTGCATAAATTGTGACAAAAAGCTAGGGCGCGTAGGTTGGACTTAGACAAGAAAAACACCGTTTGGGAGGGGGAGTCCGTTTAGGCGGGAGGGGCAATTTTCAAAAAAAAAAAAATTACTAAAACAGAAAAAAAATAAATAAAAAACAACGGTAATACCTACAGAGTTAGGCTAACAACGGTAACAGCTACAATGACATTCTTTACTTTTTAGTAAAGCCAGAAATCGCTGCTTTTCTTTTGTTTTTAAATTTAGTTGCTTTAGTGAACAGTTTTTGCAAAATTAATTTTCAAAATTAAATTTTTACTTATTTTTTTGTTTTTTTTTTTAATTTCGACTTTGAAAATTAATTTTTCAAAAACTATTAACACCAACAATTTTATTTCAAAACAAATTAAAGAATGGATAACTGGCTTTTCAAAATGATATAGCATGACTCTGTAAATATTACCGTTATTTTTTAATAATTTGTTTTCTGTTTTAAGTGATTTTTTTTAAACTGCCACTCCCGCCTAAACAAGGGGGGAAATAGACTTCGTATATAAAAAAAAAATAAAAAATATCTAGCTATAATTATGTATGTATATGTGCTAGTATCGCCCAGTAGCCGAAAATCGGCCAACAAAAACTAACACTCTAGCCAGGAAAATAAAAAATTAAATTGTGAGAGAAAAGTAAAAATCTTTTAGGGTTTGTACTTTTATTAGTTAAATCGATAAAGTGCAGTTGCTGATCCCCACTTACATATATCAGAACTAAAACCATATATTTTGATCTACCTTAAATTTATCTCAAACAAACATTACTGATTATTGGTGAATTATTTCTAAAATAAAATAAATTTGATGGCACAACAGCTCATGAAGATTTAGGGCCTAGTGACTAACAACTCTCAACCATTCCTGTGTGTGTGTCTGCAGGGATGGAGGAGACCAACAGTTCATTACCGAATCCGAACGGCTAGAGGCTTTGTCAATTCCTCGCAAGAGACAATAGCCGTTTTATTTTTAATCATTATAAGGTGAAGAGGCTGGGGATCGAACCTAGACCTCCGTCATGACAGATCGCACTAACCATCACGCCACGGCTACTACGAGTGAATTATTTCGCAAATATATATTTTCTGAAATTTTTGATTTGTAAACGTTTGTATATATTTTTTTAATTTAATAATAAACTTATATTTTAAACTAGCTGACCAGGCAGACGTTTTCCTATAAACGATTTATGTATTTATGTATAACACTGGTCGACAAAAATAAATAATTTTTTTGCTACAATAACCAAACTACACTGAAGGATGAAGGCTTACAACTAAATCAGGATTTCTCGGGGAAGTGAAGAGATGTTGGGGAGATTTAAACATAATTTAAAAAAAAGCTAGTACTTTAAGAAACCGTTACAAATCACGTTGAAACAAATTACCTCACGGTTTAACGTAACCTCGAAAACAGCGAAAACCCGATTTCTTTTATTTTCAAACGAGAATATCTTAAATACGTGATATGATAGAATATTTCTGATTCGAATTCAGCACACCAAAAGCCTTTGGAAAAGTATATTTTGGTTTCTGTAACAAAAACCTTGTGTAATAAATGAGAAAACACCAATGAGCATGTTCATAGAAGATGCAGTTTTTTGTTTTATACTACAAAGCATCATACGACCGATGTACCTCCGATACCCATTGCTAATTTTCGCTTTTGCGTTGTAAAACAACATCACGTCAATATGGCGACATCGCCGATTGTTGGTGCATTAAATTGACGGGCATGTTCCCCAGGCGGAGTTTTGTTAGCTCGAATCACTTTAAGTTATTTAAAAATTAAAAAAGTTTATGTTTTCAAAAGTACAATAAAATAATGTATACAAGTACAATAAATTAATGTATTATGTACAATAAAATAGAGGTATTTCTACACCATATTTTTTGTTAAGAATTTTTAAATTCCAAAATTCTTGAATAATTTGAAAATTTTTAACGTTTAAGCATATTTATGGGAAATCCAAAATAAACTTAAACGTTGACACGAAATATTCTTTTATTATGTGTTGCACCAAATGAAGTCATTTAAAACCAACTATTTTACTTCTGGATATTCTGCAGAAAATGTTTGGAATCACTCGCTGTTCCAGAAACCAAGGAGCGCAAAGGCCCTGGTGGGGGTTTCAATGATTATAGTTTGACTTTGCAACTCGCACAACATAACCCTGGTCTTTCATTGGTGAACTTAAGTGCCTTGCAATGACGTTCGTCAATCCAATAGTGAAAGATCTATCTGCACTATAATCAATCACAGGGTCGTAGTAGAATTCAGCACATTCAGGATTTTGCAGTGCATAAGCTTGTCTGCGTTTTCGTCTAATAATATTCTTATTACTGATCTTTTTCGGAAGTCGTACCACTACTGCCAGATTGCGTCTCATTCTCATTCTATTCACTGCATTTTGTGCTGCTCGTCTGCATCGTTCGAGCTTCTGAGATTTGTCATCGAACCGACTCATTTTAGGCTGATTTCCAATGCCGCGTTGGGCGTCGCTTTGACAGATTTTTCTTTCAGCGCGAAAGCTCACACATAGCAAATTAAGCAAATTGTTTACAATGACGCGTTGGGTATTATGTTACGATTTGGCACCTATTAGCATGTACACAAACCAACGTAACATAAGCTACCTCAACGTTAAAGTTGAAAAAAATCAACTTCAGCGTGCGTTTTGACAGTTGAATTAATGGTCGAATTCCTTTCAACCAAAAAATCGATTTATTTAGAAGAAAAAATCGGTTTTTCTGTACAAATTGAAAGAAAAAAATCGATTTTGTTTAAAAAATAATGGAATAGTTTGTTGAAAGGAATTCGAAATTATAGTTATGTTGGTTCATTTTGATTTTCAGGTTCTCTTCAAGTCGTCTGTCATGTCGACGCGTTCGTAAAGCTTGTAAACGTATACGTAAGCGTCTCTAACGCGAACGCGCCATTGGAAAGCAGCCTTTTGAGTTTTGACTCACGCACTGATTTACTCGAAAATTAACTATTTTAGTAGTCGTACGGCTTCTGCGACCGATACTGCGTAGTCTTATAGCTGGCATCGCACAATGGTACTTCTTGAAGTTAACTATAATGGACAAAATAAGTATCTCTTTTTTATTTTTTTCAAAATTGTCGTTTGTTTATTATTTTTTTCAAAATTGTAATTAGTTCAAGGAAATTACCCAATTTTTAAAAAGGTTACTTTTCTTTTCAGCGTTTCAGTTTTGCCGTAATTTTTGTTTAACCTTTCGATTTTTCTTTAATAAATACTTTAATTTGTTGCTATGGACATTTTCCAAACAGCATAGCAACCAAATAAACAAAATGTAAAAATAAACATTTTGCGCAGAAGAACCAATTCAGGAGTTAAATTTTTAAAAATTTCTTAGCTTAAGAACCGTCCACAGAAAACACCAAATATAATCTACCTACCTGAACTTTCGAATTTTTAAAAATTTGATGATGTTGTTATAACGAAATTCGACCACATAAATTAAAAAAAGCATACATCATGTAATTTTACTTGTCTTACTTGCTTTAAACACGATTTCTGCCAGATGTGTAGATTCATAAGTTTATTTCATTATTACATTTTGGAGCAATCCAAACATTTAATCGAAAGGCTAACACAGTTTGTTATTATTGATACATAAATGTATCATGTTATGCAAATTTTCCACAGCAAGAAAAACTCGATTCATAATGCGATTTTTATCACAGTTTAACAAATATTGATAACAATAGTGAACACTTAATAGTAGCGGGTGATTTTAATATTGAATTCAACGATAACAGTTGTAAAATTAGATACGTTAATAACTCTCTTTATAATATTAGACTAACCCCCAGTTTCACAGTGAAAGCTTAAACTTATGTTCAACTAAACCTGAACTTAAGTTTAAATTCCAAGTTCAACTTCTTTGGTTTCACAGCAGAAACTGAACCTCAGTTAAATTAAACGAACTATATTACGGAACTACATTACCATTTTCTCAGAAGCACATACGCAGTCAGCGCAATTCTCTCAATTTTAATTTTTGTTTGCAAAGAAAAGGAAAACACATGAGTGATTACCATGGAAACATTTTTAAGAGAGTTTAAATTTAAACGGCAGAAAACAAGCGTTTAACTTGTTGAACTCAGTTCAGATTTGAACGTACACTGTGAAATTGAATTAAGTGTTGAACTCAAGTTTACTTACACTGTGAAACTGGAGATAAAGTAATTAATAAATGAACCTACAAGAATAACACCTACTTCAAGTACCTTGATAGATTATGTTTTGAATGACTACGGTAAATGCTGATGTTAAGAGTTAAACAGACTGTAAAATCTCGGATCATGAATCTATATATTTAAAACTGTTTACAAAACTATCCATTAACTTTGAACCTAAGCAAATAAAATACATTAAATATGAAAAAAAAAAACAAATTAACTTGTGAATATAACAAATAACAAACACCTAATTGAAAATGAATGTATAAGTTAAGATCTAAACATTTGTGCTTTGTGTTTCAATAACGAGTTAAGCAATCTTAAAAATAATAAAGTTATCTTATATAATAGTCCCCGACTAACTTTTCTCGTAGTCAGTTGTGACGCTTGTTTTTAAAATGTCAAAGACTTGTGCGCTTTGTTACCAAGTAATAAAACGTTCTAAAAATTTCATCGAGTGCGGTTTTTACTGTGGTCGATTTTTTCACAAAGATTGTGTTGTAATTTCCGAAACAGATTTTACATCTTTAACTAATTCTAATATTTTCTAGAAATGCACCTTGTGTGATGATCTAAATCTCTCTTCCATATTTAAAAGTTTCAATGTTCTGGCTAATAGTGTTAGTGAATTGAAAAATGAGCTCTCTGATCTTAAAATGTTATTTATCAATAATAATTTCCCACCAACGTAAAGCGGCAAAAAAATGTACGAAAATCTCAGTGAGAGAAAACGATACATTCTCCCCTAGTCTCGCTGTTTCCGTCAATCACCCTAATATATCTCTAACATAATTACCCGTCCAAAACTCAGATCATCCTACATCGTCATCGTCATCATCATCATCATCTTCATCATCATCATCATCATCATCGTCATCATATTCATCTACTTGTGCACCTCTACCATCAGCAAGCAATAGCTGTTCTGCAGTACCAACTATTGAAAATAATTCTGTATCGAATCCAGAAAAAAATTCAATTATTGATTCCGAATGGAAATCTGTTCAAAATAAGTCAAAAAAAATTCTAAACCTAAAAAAATTGTCGGTACAGATATATCATCGTCTCTCTCTGCTATACCGGACTATAAATGGGTTCATTTGTCGAAATTCCATAAAGACACTACTACTGAAGACATTATAAATCCTATCTCTCATAAAACTAAACCAATTTAAATGTTCCATGTTAACCAAGAAAGATGCTGACATTTCTGCTCTTAGATTTGTGACGTTCAAATTAAGTGTTCCTTCTCTTAAATTATCTGAAGTAATGAGCTTTTCTGCATGGGGTTCATACGTACAAATTAAAATGTTCATCTCACATGAAAAAACTCAAAATTATTCTACAAAGAACAAACTGGCAGTCGCAGGCCTCGAGCCTATAAGTACACAGTCCCCATCTGCATTACAAACACAACATCAACAACAACCTCCACCACCACCACTTCAAATAGAGCATTAACAACAACCTCCACCACCACCAACATCTCAAACACACCAAACACCAACAACAACCACCACAGCCACCAAAACCATCACCGCCACCGCTCTGCAATTGACAACCAACTTCTCCTCCACGACCAACACCTTCTACCAAAAGCATTCTTTCTCAATTCAATGGTTATTATCGAAACATAGGTGGCATGCGCACTAAATTGCCAAAAATGTTCTTATCCACTTCATCTCTACAATATTATTTTATTGCAATCACAGATACCTGGCCCACTGATGATCACCACAATGCCGAAATTTTCAATTACAATGATTACACTGTTTTCCGCAAAGATCGCTCTGCTCTCATTACTGGATTGTTAAGTGGGGGAGGTGTTATGCTTGCAGTACGCTCCAATCTATCTTGTGTGCAAATGTTTTTGCCTTCTTCCACCTCCTCATTTTCGTATGACATCGATCAGTTAATAGTCAAAGTTAGCATTGCACATCGATTTGAATTGTATTTAATTGTAAGTTCCATTCCTCCTAGGAGTTCAATTGATATTTATAAATTACATGTTCTAAATTGTTAATTTCATTTATCTAAACTGAAAGATAATCAGCTTGTTATTATACTCGGTGATTTTAACTTGCATTCTACAGAATGGGTTTATGATTTTGAAGAATTGCAACTTATACCATTTAATATCAAAAATGATTATGAAATTGAATTAATTGATACCTTTATGAGTTTTGATTAAGTTCAAATGAATAGCTGTTAAAATAACCTAAACCGCATATTAGATCTCGTTTTTGTGGATAAAGAATTAAAAATACAAGTTGGAGAAAGTTTATGTCTGATTATTTCAAAAACTGTTCATCATACT
Source organism: Epistrophella euchroma (assembly GCA_947049315.1). Classification (NCBI taxonomy): domain Eukaryota; kingdom Metazoa; phylum Arthropoda; class Insecta; order Diptera; family Syrphidae; genus Epistrophella; species Epistrophella euchroma. The sequence goes on from OX346246.1 coordinate 101,675,596, forward strand.
GCTTTGTATATTACTTTTGAATTTTATAAGTATACTAAATTTAATTGTAATGATTTTATATATAACTATAAAAAAGCAAATTTTCAAAACATAGCGAGGTATATGTCGCGTATTCCATGGCATTTAAATTTAAATTTAAATCCATCTGACTTATCGAATTCATATAATTTTTTTTATTGAATCATTGAAATATGCAATTAATATGTTTGTGCCAAAACAAAAGATTTATAATAATTTAAAGCCACTGTGGTTCAACAAAAGGCTTTTTAATTTAAGTAACAAAAAAAATAAGTCTTATAAGACTCACCGTAAATCGTTCAACAGCTCTTCACTTAAAGAAAATTACATTCGTCTTGAAAAGGAATTTAATGTTCTAAGCAAGTTTTTACGTAAAAGTTATGTCATTTCAATTGAAACTAGTTTAAAAAATAACAGCAAATACTTTTGGACGTTCATTAAAAATAAGAAAAAAAAAACAGTGGAATTCCAAATAATATGCAATATGCAGTTTCGACTAATTCGGATATTCCAACGATTTTTTAAATCATTTGCCGATTACTTTAAGTCTAACTATACAAGCTCCGGTCAACAACAGCCTGCTTTAAGTTATGCAAATGCTCATAATTTGATCAATATTGGAGGTTTAACTATCAGCAATTCTGATGTGGAAAAAGCACTATTTAATTTGAACAGCGACAAATAGCCTGGTTCAGATGGAATTCCTCCCGTAGTTCTTAAAATGTGTGCTTCATCGCTTTCTGAACCCCTTTCGTTTCTTTTTAAGAGCTCTCTTTCTAATGGAGAATTTCTTTCTGATTGGAAAAAATCGTTCATATTACCCATACATAAATCAGGTCCCAAACAAGAAATTTCTAATTACCGCATAATTTGTAAGTTGTCGATAGATTTACATTTTTGCTCAAGGAAATCATTTCACCTTTCCAACATGGCTTTATTTCCGGTAGATCAACAACTACTAATCTTTCTATTTTGTCAAACTTTGTCTTAAAGCCTTGAAGATGGGAACTAAGTCGATGTGATCTACACAGACTTCGCAAAAGCCTTTGATAGAGTCAACCACTCAATCTTACTGAACAAACTTGAAGGATTAGGTTTTCATTCAAGTGTTTTGAAATGGCTGGCGTCTTATCTAATAGGTTGCGTTCAGTTTGTGTTTATTGATAATTTTATTTCCAGCCCTATATTTGAGACATCTGGGTCCCTCAAGGAAGTCACCTTGGACCCCTCCTTTTTCTAGTTTTTATAAATGATTTGCCAGATGTTCTTTTAAATTCAACGCGTCTTTTGTTTGCAGATGATCTTAAGTTCCTTAGATGCGTCAAAGTACAAGCTGATTGCCTTCTTTTGCATGAGGACCTACAGAGACTTACAGATTGGTGTACTGTAAACCAATTATCTTGAAATGTCACTAAGTGTCAATATTTTTCTTTTTGTAGATCAAATTCGACTATTTTCTTTTAATATTAAATTGGCATTACTGTTCTAGACAGAGTTTATTTAAAAAAAGATCTCGGTGTCGTTTGTGATCATAAACTAAATTTCATTAAACATGTCGAATATATTGCTGCCAAAGCTAATTCCATGTTAAGTTTTATTAAACGAAATTCAATTGAGATCACGGACCCACACACTCTTAAATCACTGTTTTCTGCATATGTAAGGTTTGTCCTTGAATATTGCAGTGTGGTTTGGAATCCTTACTATAACATTCATTCGAAGAGAATAGAAATTATCCAAAAAAAATTCACTAGATTGTTTGTTTGGAAACTTGGTTGGAATATTGAAATGCCTTCTTATGCTACAAGATGCCAGCTAATCGACATACAGTCACTTAAAAACCGTCGCAAAATCTTCTCTGTTATGTTTATTAGTGATATTATGTCACATCATATTAAATGCCCTCAACTTTTAACTTTAATTGATATACATATACGCTCCGTCTCGTCAATTAAGAGAACGTAATCTCTTATGCCTTTAATGAACCAATAACTCGTTGTGTTAGGGAAACTAATTTGATCTTAACTGTAGTTGATTTTAATTTCCATCATAACAGAGGAACTTTAAAAAACAAACTTTTGTTACATTTTCTTTAAATAATTTGGCTTATTTAAACATCTATATTTCAACTTTTATTATTGGAATATATATTTCTTTAGTCTATAAGATGATTTTATAATCTTTGATTGATGTACATAAATAGAAATTTTTAATTTAGTGTGAATAAATTCGACCTTAGACTTATAAACTCTACAAAAAATAAAATGCTGATGTTCTTACTAAAAAAAAAAATAATAACAAAGCTTTGTACAAAAACTAAGTTGAGGATTGCGACATTTACAAAATTGCTAGAAATCATTATAAAAACCAGTGTAGTAGAGCGAAAAGCACATATATTGAGGCGAAAGCAAGTGAAAAAGCGGGTGATCAGAAAACTTTAAAAAATTATATTCTTGAAATAAACGGAATCCTAGTAAGATCTGATATCGATAAAGACAACTCGTTGAACCAATACATCATTGATAGTATTGTAGATATTAGTGAAAGTATTCCAAGGCTGACTTTTTCAGATAACATTCCAATATATGAAAAAGTTTTTCAGTTTCATCAAACCAATTTAAATGAACTCAAAGAAGCAGCAAAAAAAGATAAATTCGAAGATATTTACACGTTAAGCAAATACACTGCCATTAATTACTAAACTAATATTTTACTCATATTGCAGGCAATTTGATAGTTTATTCTCTAAATTTTCTTCTGATTTAAAAATAAAATGAACGACATACGCAATATTTAATACTAGTTTTATATTTGTTTTTTGTATGAGTTGGTTCGTTTCAGCTGTGAACCCTCCAAATGATAATGAGATTGAGATGAACAATGTGAACATATTGGTTATGCAAAAATAAATTAAAGATAAATAGCAACAAAACTTATTGTATGTGCCTAAATAGTACAGATTCAAATGTAAACCTTTCCATAAATGGTGAAATAATTGAAAGTGTTATAACAGTTAAATACTTAGGAGTTTTTATTGACAATAATCTAAAATTTGATATTCATTTAAATATACTTTGTAACAAAATCTAAAAAAAGCATTTCGCAGAGTTGTGCATTAACAATTTACAACACTATTGTATTTCCTCATTTCAATTACTGTTCATCAATTGTATATATGAGTAGTATTGGTGATCAAAATGAGCTTCAAATTTTGCAAAATAAAGCAATGAGAGTAATTTTAAGTTGTGTTAGAATGATACCAATTAGTCATTATGTTGCAATCTAAGTTATTTATTATTATTATTATTATTTTTTTTTTTGGTTCATGTTTTCTGTACATACAGTGGTGTGAAAAACATTCCGGATTTTTTTGGTAAACTGCATTGATTGTTGGTTTGTGATATAAAAATTAAAAAATCAAATGTTTGCAATTTTTTCCCATTTTTATTGAATATATTTTATTATTTGGAACAAAAACCATGGAACTTTATCCATCAAAACAAAAAAGAATTCAAAAAATTAAAGTTAATTCAAAATTTTAATGTGAAAAACTAACCGGATTTTATTTTTTTGCAATTAACTTTTATTATTTATTGATTATTTTGTCCAGTAACCCCTGTTTTTTATCACAGCTCGGCATCGACGAGGCATTGACTGGATTAAATTCTCGAAAACAGAAGCAGGAATATTCTCCCATTCATTTTTCAAAGCTGCAAAAAGAGAAGTTGTTGAAGTGTGCTTTTTTTTCCCAACCCGCCTTTTTAAAATGGCCCACAAGTTTTCTATTGGGTTTAAATCGGGTGATTGAGATGACCATTCTAAGACACGAATATTTTTAGTTGCAAACCACTCTTTTAGCAGCTTTGAAGAATGTTTGGGATCATTATCCTGCTGAAAACCCCAACGCAGAGGCATTTCTTCCTCTGCGTATGGAAGCATTACTGACTCCAAAATGTCCCTATATTGGAAACGGTCCATAATTCCTGTGATTTGGTGTATAGGACCGCAGCCTGCTCCTGAAAAACAGCCCCAAACCATAACCGAGGGTCCACCGTGCTTTACTGTAGGGAGTACATTTGCAGGCTTTAATCGCGTACCTTTTGAGCGCCTCACTGTCCTTGCACCATCGGGGGAAAATAAGTTGAATTTGCTTTCATCACTGAAAAGCACACTCCTCCATTTGCTTAAAGACCAGTTAAGATGATTTTTTGCAAATTCAACCCTGGGTTAAATGTTCTGATTAGGAATTTTAAGTCTTTCCCAAATACCTTTTACGGATTACCTTTTTTACGATGTTTAGCAGTAAGAAGAGGTTTTTTAGCTGGTCGAAATGCAAAAAGACCGAAATCTCCTAAACGCTTCCTGACCGTACTTGGCCCTATGGGTAGATTAAGTTCATCACAAATTGTCTTTGAAGTCGCAAAAGGGTCTTTAAGCACGAAATTCTTTATGCGCCTATCAGTTTTAATTGTTGTTTTGCGAGGGCGTCCACCAAAATGACCTGCTTCTACTGATTTTCCACTTTTAAATTTTTTAATGATGTCGCAAACCGTTGACGTTGGAATTTTTAAGATTTCAGCGATTACTTTTTGTTTTATACCGGCTTGGAACTTTTCTATTATTTCGTATCGAATCGCGTTGCTATAACGTGTTTTAGCCATTTTATGCACTATATAATTTCAACTTACACAGCTCTCAACTTGTAAAAACGTTTTAACCTACGGCTTGAGTCAAAAGACTCGAAAAAACAGTTACTTTAACATCGAGACTCGCAATCTTTTTGAAATTCGGTTAGTTTTGCACAGGCATGTTACTGAGTAACTTTATAAAATAATTTTTTTTTATTGTTCTTGTCATCGTAGCATTAAATTTTTAAGGTTATTATTAACTTGTCTCATACTCTTTACAAATTATTAAAAAACTTATGGAAAGTTGTTAGTTTTCTACTTGGTATTAAGAAAATCATTACTATGGGAAAAAATCCGGAATGTTTTTGGCAGCACTGTACATAATTCTTAAATCTCGAAAAAATACAAGATATAGAAAGTAACATGAAGTTACATGGCTAAGTGTTTGAGCAGCGCTTTAAATTTAACACCCTAATAATGATTTTTAAAATTAAAAATAACATCTATCTTGTTTATTTACAGAATAATGTGAAATAAATTACCAACCAACGATACATGTTAAGAAATCTCAGTGAAGACTTCTGTTATATAGAAAAGCGCAAACTCAAAACAACCTACTATATATGTAGAGGCCATCAGCTTTTTAATATTCTTCCCAGAGATGTAGAAGTGCTTATTTGAATTAAAAATTACTTGTCGTTTAAAAAAATAATTTAATTTAAATAGAATATAAAAGTTTTCAAAACTAATAAATAAATTACATTTAGAATTACAAGATTTAAAAAAACTATACCGTAAACCAGAAAGAATTGCGTTGTCAAAGAATAATTCGGAATTATTCGCCTAGAACACATGCGAATTGATTCTGAAATTTGTGTATCACTGCATTTAACAAGCACTTGATTTCGCACACGTGTAGAATATACTATAAAAGAAATTTCTCTCATGATTCTCATCACGGCTATTAAGATCTGACAAAATATTAGTTTTTGTAAATTAAAATTGATTGTGAAGATAGCGATCCCGGTATTCAACATAAAAGTGTAAATATTACCACATTCTCTTTGTTTTTTAATAGTGAAGATGACTGTAGCGGAAAAATGAAACTATTAACAGGCTTTGTTAAAAATAAAAATAAATCCTAAGTGTTACAAATATCTGTCGCCAATCTCTTCATAAAGATATTTCATTTGTTTTAATTGTGTTATGTTAATAATAAATATATATGTAATAATAAGCCTATGAAAAATTTCAACGCTTGTGTAATGTTTAAATATTAGAAAATTTTGTGCAAAACCAAAATACTATTGGAAACATAATTAAAACGATAGCCGAACGCACTCGTTAATAAAATACGAGTTTCGTTTTTTTACTACCACTATGTCCCTGAAGTTACAAGAACAAAGTCGGCAGAACAAAGGTTTTATGATTGCATAATTAGAAATTAATTAAATGCTAATTAAATGCGAAAGAAAAATGCGCTTATCGTTTTCAAAAAAACTAATGTTCTGCTAACTTCCCAAGAAGAGTTGCCCAAAAAAACATTAAATTTAAAATTAAGAATATAAAATTGGTCCCCGAATTAAATGCTAATTAAATGCTCTACAAAAAAATCAAAGAAAAAAAATTAAAAAAATATATATGTACATGCATACATAAATAAATAAAATAAAAAAAAAATTAATTAAAAAAAACTCAATCTCCGTGTTCTGCTAATTTCATCGACCATTTTTTGCCACATTTTGGAATTTATTTTGGCCAAAATTTCTTTCTAGAATTAAGTGCTCATTGAATACGAATTAAATGCTCCGTTATCTCACCAAAATTTTGAAATCCTGATTTCAAAAAACGAAAATATGAAAACATCAATTTCCGTGTTCTGCTAACTGCATTTAATTCTTATTTAATGACAATTAATTCTAGAAAGAAAATTTAAGAAAGTGGCCTTTTTTAAATTTTCGTTTTTTGAAATCAGGATTTCAATATTTTGTTGAGATAATGCAGCATTTAATTTGTATTCAATGAGCACTTAATTCTAGAAAAAAATTTTGGCCAAAATAAATTCAAGAAAGTAGCCAAAATAGTCGATGAAGTTAGCAGAACACGAAAATTGACTTTTTCAAATTTTCATTTTTTGAAATCAGGTTTTCAATATTTTGTTGAGATAATACAGCATTTAATTCGTATTCAATGAGCACTTAATTTTAAAAAGAAGTTTTGACCAACAAAAATTCAAGAAAGTGGCCAAAAAGGTCGATGAGGTTAGCAGAACACGGAAATTGACTTTTTTAAATTTTCGTTTTTTGAAATCAAGATTTTAAAATTTTGTTGAGATAATGCAGCATTTAATTTTTATTCAATGAGCACTTAATTCTAAAAAGAATTTTTGGCTAAAAAAATTTCACAGGAAACTGCCTGTTTTAAATTTTAATATTTTTAAATCAGGATTTTAAAATTTTGTAGAGATAATGCAGCATTAGTTCATATTCAATAAGCAACCCAATTTAAAAAAAAAAAAAAAATTCAAGAATTTTTTTTATTTTTCTTTGATGTTTTTTTCGTAGAGCATTTAATTCGAGGACCAATTTTATATTCTTAATTTTAAATTTAATGTACTTTTGTTGAAAACCATAAGAGCATTAAATATTTTTCTTTGGCATTTAATTAGCGTCTAATTATGCAATCAAACCTATGTTTTGCTGACTTTGTTTTGCTAACTTCAGGGACATACCTACTACCATTCTCGTTTCTTGAAATTGCAATTTAACGAAAACGCGGTACGATTATCGTTTTACATAATAGGCCCTCAGTGTACATATATACTTATATGTATGCCGCATTAGAGTTTGTTTATTTAGTGTTTTTGTTGTCTTGTTGATTCTGAAAGAAATATTCTTATCCGCTTGTTAAGTATTTTCCGTTCGGGTTATTAAAAAACGAGAAGCGTTTTTTTGTTTATCAGTTAGTTATCCTCAATTTTATGTTTTTATCCGGTTGTTTCGTGCAAGTGGCCCTAAGAACTTTTTCAAGAATCTGATTGTGATGACTGTCATATATGTAAATGTGTCTATTTTTCTTTATGCAAAGCAAGTAGGTTCCTATCAAGAATTCCAAACTGAGTGTCAAATATTAACGTGTAGCAGTAATAAATTTTTCATAATGATTTTGTAGGTATATTTTAAAGTTTCTGTTTTCTATTTACGAGGGTGAGAAGGTACTAGGTTTAAAACTTAACAAATGGCAGTTCATAACTTCTTTGTTTTTGGAAGTGTTGCATTAGAAAATATATACGTATTTACCTATGTATGTATGTATGTATGTATGTATTTAAAGGTGGAAATATTTTTATTTTTTTTTTTCTGGCCTAACATGGTTAAATGGTATAAGGAACCTGATAAACACTAAGTCCTCTCAAAACTTTAGGTGTTAATAATTATATGTATTTATCCATTTAATAAATTGAAGAATAGAGATTTGAATATGAAAAAAAGAATGAACAACGTTCTTTAAATCGATAAAACAAGTAGTACTTAATGTTTTAATCTTGGAATGAGGTTTGCCATTTCAATTCTTGAAAAAATGTAAATTTATGCAGACAAAAATTTGAAAATCGTTGAAGCGGTTTTCTTAAAAAAATAATTTTTTATATATAAAATTTCTTGAAATTTTTTAGAAAAAAAATTTGGTATGCCATTTTTAGAATATATATAATAATATACAGCTAAAACCATAATTTCAAAAATATTCATCGACCCGTTTTCAAAAAAGTGATTCTTCAAACAAAAAAAATTTGAACTTTTTTTTAAAAATCAAAATTGAAAATATTTGTATGCAGTATTATTCACACTTGATAGGACCTCCTAAGCAAAAATTCTGATCAAAATCGGTTAAGAGGTTAAGGAGAAATTCGAAAATAAAAACAAAAAAAAAAACGGTTCTATGACAGGTACCTACCGTTAAAAACTCTGTTTGGTAACTTTTTTTTCATTGAAATATAGACCATACCACTACTATACACACAAAAAAAAAAACATCGTTAGAGCCGTTTTTGAGATAAATAACTTTTTTTTAAAAGCGATTGTATGGCAAGTACCGTTATTTTTTGAGCTATAAAAAAGTCTCGATTTCCCCTCTAGGGAAATCTTATGCTCCAAGTTTGAAGAAAATTTCTTCAGTGGTTTAGGCTGTACACCGAGGTACAAACAGACATACAGATATACAAACATACAGACATACGCACAGACAGACAGACGGAATTGCGGGACCCACTTTTTTCGTGTTCTCTGTCACGGTAATGTCTTAGTTTGATTGTTATCTCGAGTTCGATTTTTTGCACGAATCCATAATTTGCACTATAGTACCTACCTATATCGCAAATAAAAAAGTTACAAAATTATGTATGTATACATATGTACTTACATATGTATGTACATACATACATACATAATGTATGTATGTACAGTGCTGCCAAAAACATTCCGGATTTTTTCCCATAGTAATGATTTTCTCAATACCAAGTAGAAAACTAACAACTTTCAATAAGTTTTTTAATAATTTGTAAAGAGTATTAGACAAGTTAATAATAACCTTAAAAATTTAATGCTACGATGACAAGAACAATAAAAAAAAAATTATTTTATAAAGTTACTCAGAAACATGCCTGTGCAAAACTAACCGGATTTCAAGAAGATTGCGAGTCTCGATGTTAAAGTAACGGTTTTTTTCGAGTCTTTTGACTCAAGCCGTAGATTATAACGTTTTTACAAGTTTAGAGCTGTGTAAGTTGAAATTATATAGTGCATAAAATGGCTAAAACACGATATAGCAACGCGATTCGATACGAAATAATAGAAAAGTTCCAAGCCGGTATAACAAAAAAGTAATCGCTGAAATCTTTAAAATTCCAACGTCAACGGCTTGCGACATCATTAAAAAATTTAAAAGTGGAAAATCATTAGAAGCAGATCATTTTGGTGGACGCCCTCGCAAAACAACAATTAAAACTGATAGGCGCATAAAGAATTTCGTGCTTAAAGACCCTTCTGCGACTTCAAAGACTATTTGTGATGAACTTAATCTACCCATATGGCCAAGTACGGTCAGGAAGCATTTAAGAGATTTCGGTCTTTTTGCATTTCGACCAGCTAAAAAACCTCTTCTTACTGCTTAATATCGTAAAAAAAGGTAATACGTAAAACGTACCTATTTGGGAAAGACTTAAAATTCCTAATCAAAACATTTAACCCAGGGTTGAATTTGCTAAAAATCATCTTAACCGGTCTTTAAGCAAATGGAGGAGTGTGCTTTTGCGATTAAAGCCTGCAAATGTACTCCCTACAGTAAAGCACGGTGGAGCCTTGGGCTGTTTTTCAGGAGCAGGCTGCGGTCCTAAACACCAAATCACAGGAATAATGGACCGTTTCTATTTTGGAGTCAGTAATGCTCCCATACGCAGAGGAAGAAATGCCTCTGCGTTGGGTTTTTCAGCAGGATAATGACCCCAAACATTCTTCAAAGCAGCTAAAAGAGTGGTTTGCAACTAAAAATATTCGTGTCTTAGAATGGCCATCTCAATCACCCGATTTAAACCCAATAGAAAACTTGTGGGCCATTTTAAAAAGACGATTGGGAAAAAAAAACACACGTCAACAACTTCTCTTTTTGCAGCTTTGAAAAATGAATGGGAGAATATTCCTGCTTCTGTTTTCGAGAATTTAATCCAGTCAATGCCTCGTCGATGCCGAGCTGTGATAAAAAACAGGGGTTACTGGACAAAATATTAAATAAATAATAAAAGTTAATTGCAAAAAAATAAAATCCGGTTAGTTTGTCACATTAAAATTTTGAATTAACTTTAATTTTTTGAATTTTTTTTTGTTTTGATAGATAAAGTTCCATGGTTTTTGTTTCAAATCATAAAATTGTTCAATAAAAATGGGAAAAAATTGCAAACATTTTATTTTTTATTTTTATATCACAAACCAACAATCAATGCAGTTTACCAAAAAAATCCGGAATGTTTTTCACACCACTGTACATATGTACATATATGTAATGTGTATACATATATCATATGTACATACATACATACATATACATTGGTATTGGAAATTCATTTTCTTAAATCTGAAATCGGATGGTAGGTACCTATGTTATACATCGCGCGTTGTATCAAAACAATTTAGGAATTTTTTTTCTCTAATTACAGTAGTACCTCGATAATGTGAATTACCGATGATATGAATTTCTTTAAAATGAGAACCGCCAAAACTTTAAATTGTCATTTCTATAAATTGAACTTTCGAAATTTTCGGACTCTAAAATGTGAATTTCTTTTGTATTCTTTTTTATATTTTTTATTTTCGTTTGTCAGATTTGCGTGCAATATTAGAGATTTAAACTGTTATTTGTCTAGACATAGGTATAGGTATTTGAATGAAGCTGCGGTCAAGAGAGTTAGCCAGTTCACGTTTCTAAGATCACTCTGAGATCTCACTGAGCAAGCTCCGTCAGCTCCACTGGGCAGAAGGAGAAAACTGAACAAAATGTCTCCGCCGAAAGTCAAAACCAATGTTCATCTTTTTTTTTTTTAATTAATCAACTGCGACAAAAAATAATTGAGCAAGCGAATCCCAAAAATATCAGTCTCAGTTTTTCGACATCAAAAGTGAGGAAAATCACGTTCAGATTCCTGAGATTGCTGAGGTCTCTGATATCTCAGTGAGCTTGAGAAACCTGAAGTGTCTCCTGCCAGTTGCGTAGGTACATTTTGTTGTTTCAATCAGTTTCTAAGCACTGAAAAAAAAAAATCAGTAATGTGAACCCTCTAAAATCCGAAAAGGCCTTGTTTTAATTAGTTCATAATATCGAGGGACTACTGTACCTACAGTGATGTTGTTATAAAAAACAATCAAATTAAACTGAAAGTTCCATACATTCAAATTTTATGTGTGCAGAAGCACCGCTGTTCATTTTTGTGTAGGTACCCACATACCTAGTCCTTACTAAAACTAAACTATATTTTTGTATTAAATAAATGATCCAATCACTAAATTTTTCCTTTTAAACTCAGCCTTAAAAACCTTATGATCGTGGGTAAGAGACAGTTGGTGCGACCGTAGACAATATATTTACATAGGTACCTATCTACAACGGTTTTAAGAGCTAGTTTTGACATTTTTCGAATGTTTAACCGCTTAAAAATTAAGATACAACTTTAATTGTTTATAAATCCATCCCAAAAATTTCAAACTTGGCTATAGGGACAACTTTAAGGTAACACGGCAGTATGTACATAAACAAGTCCATTGTATAATGTATACTTAATGAACTCCTTACATAACATGTTTTCATTAAAAATTCGTAATGTTATTTAAATACCTACCTACGTACCTACTATACTACATAATAGGTATAGAGCAAATTTAAAAAAAACTATGTGCTAGGTAGGTATAAAGATTTGTATACCTATATATTTATTTATGTATGTATAGGTATTTTGCTGCACAATTTATAAAAGGAACAAAACTTAAAATTAATACATTCTTGGTTTACATGTATCTACCTACCTTCATTAAAAAAAAAAAATCACATAAAATTTGCACTTACCTTAGGTTGGGAACGGCGGCTGCTGCTGCGGCCTGAATTGGTGGCGGAACATTATACGGAAACGGAAGTTTTGCAGCTATAGCTGGATTCTCGAACAACATTTTGGTAAAATAGATGTTGGTAGGTTTATCAACTATTTTTAGCTGAAGAATATCCGTTTTTTTTTTTATATTCACTCGAACAAACGTTTTCTATTTTATCTTTTTTTTTAAATTTATTTTGCACTAAAAATTTGCATGTTATATTTAATTTTAATTACGAACACTTTTGAAACACTTGCTAGTTTTTTTTTTTAATAATTAAACCAAAAGAACACAATTCTAATGTATCTATTGAATAATTGCTCATATACATTCACTTTTCATTAATTTCAATTTATTTGCTTTTTATAGAATCTAAACTGTTTTTATTGTACATAAAAATTAAAAAAAAAAGTTAATATAGCTGGAAATTAGAAAAACTACACTGCTACACTTTTTCTCATAAAAAATCAAGTTAAAAGGAACTCCCACAATAAAAACAAGATTGAAAAAAAAAAAATCAGTAGCTTTCTGTTCACGTACGTTCTTTTGTTTCTGTTTGACTTGTGTTTTTCTCCTTCGTATCTTGACAACTTACTGATTTACAAGACAACTGCATGCACTAATAATTTTCAAAGAAAGAAAACGACGAGAAACGTAAACAGTTAATAACAAAATACATTAAAGAAAAACTACCTGCTAATCGTGTATCGATACAAATCCTAGGTAATATATTTCATAAATTATTAATGAACTGTTTATATAATGATCGATTTCAATTCAATAGTAAAATCTTCAAATAGATAACCCGATTGTAATAGAGTGGAGTAATTTTTCTTCCACATCTGCGTTTAATGAATTCGAATTCGCCGCTGAATCGACTTAACATCGTTCTGTTCCACCAAACCCCTTTGCTTGGTGGAAGCAAACTGAAAAGTAAAGACTAAAGAGTGAGACAAATCTATTTCCCGATTACAAAAAACCACTTTGCATTTGCGGAGTGCAATGTTTTTTTTTGCTTTGTTTTTTTTTCTTACATAGCGGCGAAATGCAAAATGAGCTAGCTTAAATACAAAAAAAAATTATTCTTTGTTATTGGAATTCTGATCCTAATTGAAGGAATACCTTTCACGGGTGGATAAAATGACTTCACTAAACGATAAAAATAGTTTTTATACAACAGATTAGTACAATTTTCTTTTAAATTGTAAATTTTTATTGACAAAAAATTGAATAGCTCTTTATTCGCAGCACAAAACCAATCTTCTCTGTCAAAACAAAAAAAACATCGCCACAGCGGAACAGCCGAAACTAAACAAGTGAACACTGAGACTGAATACATTTTGAAATCGGTTTTTCTTTTCTTGCTAGGCTTCAGTGTTGCTTGGGGTTTTTTTTTCGTTCCTTTCAGTTTTATCTGGAATGGAACAAAGAAAAATACCTGAACATGCCATGTGTGACGACATGGCATGATGGGAAAAAACGGAACGTTGCGTTCACATGAATACATGTTGTCCAACAATGGTTGAAATTTTTGAGGCAGACGGACGGTACACTTTTTTCAGATAATCTGCCATATTTTGCATAGAAATAGTAGGTTTGTTCTTTTACTCACTAAAACTCAATTTTAAAAAATTGTAGACAAATTTCCCCCAAATCCTGTTCTTTTACGCAAAAGTTGTGTAGTTTTGGGCAAAAGAGAACGCTCACGAGAGAGTAAAACATTTCCCCTTCCTGACTATTTCTGCCAAGAAAAGTTCCTCGGGCAGAAGTCTGTCAAAAGAAGTAAACAATAACAAAAAAATACAAAATGGCTGTTATTTACTTTTTATTTTTAGTTCGTTTTTTTGTTATTTTTTCATGTTATCTATTAATGAAGCTTTTCAGTAAAGTGTTGCTGTAATTTTAAAAGGTTTCTATAGCGAAATTTCATAAGGGATTTTACAGGTACAATAAAAGTTCTTGGTTCTTGTGTTGTCGCTTTGTTTACATATTAAAATTGATATATAGGCTCTTGTTTATTTTTTTAACGTTTAAAACAATTTTCGTCCAAAACGCGTTCTTTTACTTTTACGCAAATCTACTCACTTTGAGAGAATGTTATACCCACTCCTCAAAATTTGACAGACAGTACAAATTTAGTGCAGAAAGTAAGCGAACAGACCTAGTTTATATATATACAAACAAATCACCGCAAAACTCATATGTATCATAAAACCCATTTTCCGCTTTTTCTTAGATGTTTTAGCCTATTCACACCAGAACGAAATCTAGATTTCGGGCAAAAATCACCAAATCTCATCGAAATCAACAAGATTTCCCATACATTTTCAGATTTCGTAATCTAGTAGATTACAACAAAATCTCCTCCAAATCTACTTGGAACAGTCTAAATGTGAAAGAAACATACTTAATTACTCATTTTTCTCTTCAGTATAACAGTTCAGTAAGAAAAAATATACAATAAGGCCGTGTGCGAATTCGTTTAAAATTGCGATTAAATTTTATCCGACATTAAAATTTGACAATTCTACGTACAGATTCACCTCACTAGTGTCAAAAATTAATCTTTGGATAAAATTTAACGCGATTTTAACCGAATTCACACACGGCCTAAAAAGAGAGTTTGTTATGTGTAGTGTACAGAGGTGGTGGGTTTCCATTCCATTTGGTGGGTTTTTTTAATAGAAAGAGAAAATTTAAATTTTGGAAATTGTCCTGGGAATTTTCACTAAATATCCATGGATTTTTTTCGTACTTACTATCAACACAAATACTACGTTTTCACTGCAAGTTAATCTTGAATTTAATTGAAATTAAATTGAAATTATTTCTGCCAAGAAAAGTTCCTCGGGCAGAAGTCTGTCAAAAGAAGTAAACAATAACAAAAAAATACAAAATGGCTGTTATTTACTTTTTATTTTTAGTTCGTTTTTTTGTTATTTTTTCATGTTATCTATTAATGAAGCTTTTCAGTAAAGTGTTGCTGTAATTTTAAAAGGTTTCTATAGCGAAATTTCATAAGGGATTTTACAGGTACAATAAAAGTTCTTGGTTCTTGTGTTGTCGCTTTGTTTACATATTAAAATTGATATGTAGGCTCTTGTTTATTTTTTTAACGTTTAAAACAATTTTCGTCCAAAACGCGTTCTTTTACTTTTACGCAAATCTACTCACTTTGAGAGAATGTTATACCCACTCCTCAAAATTTGACAGACAGTACAAATTTAGTGCAGAAAGTAAGCGAACAGACCTAGTTTATATATATACAAACAAATCACCGCAAAACTCATATGTATCATAAAACCCATTTTCCGCTTTTTCTTAGATGTTTTAGCCTATTCAGACCAGAACGAAATCTAGATTTCGGGCAAAAATCACCAAATCTCATCGAAATCAACAAGATTTCCCATACATTTTCAGATTTCGTAATCTAGTAGATTACAACAAAATCTCCTCCAAATCTACTTGGAACAGTCTAAATGTGAAAGAAACATACTTAATTACTCATTTTTCTCTTCAGTATAACAGTTCAGTAAGAAAAAATATACAATAAGGCCGTGTGCGAATTCGTTTAAAATTGCGATTAAATTTTATCCGACATTAAAATTTGACAATTCTACGTACAGATTCACCTCACTAGTGTCAAAAATTAATCTTTGGATAAAATTTAACGCGATTTTAACCGAATTCACACACGGCCTAAAAAGAGAGTTTGTTATGTGTAGTGTACAGAGGTGGTGGGTTTCCATTCCATTTGGTGGGTTTTTTTAATAGAAAGAGAAAATTTAAATTTTGGAAATTGTCCTGGGAATTTTCACTAAATATCCATGGATTTTTTTCGTACTTACTATCAACACAAATACTACGTTTTCACTGCAAGTTAATCTCGTTTAGATTTCATAAATCCCAAATAGTGTTTTCACCAGAAAAAAGATTAAAAAATAGATTAATTTTGACAGAACCTTTTAAAATGAAGATGGTGGGTCATTTTTCTTATGAAGTGGAAGTGAGATGGCAAGTTTGCTTTAGCAGCTTGTATTGCGCTGAATAGGGGAATAGGTCTGTTCGAATTTTACCTATGAAGATTTAAATGAGATTTATTTTAAATCTTGATTTGAGGAGATTAAAATTTGTATGGTAAATCACGGGATTTGTGAAGAGATTTGTGGTAAATCTACCTAAATCTCGGTTTAGTGGTCGGTGAAAACGTAGTATAACAATCGTTTGAAATGTCAAACAAAATCTAGTTATGTGCGCAGTGTGAACGATTCAATGAGATTTGGTAATGTCGTTGCCGAAATCCGAGATTTCGGTTCAGTGTGAAAACCGTATAAGCCTTATACGGTTGTGGGTTTCCATTCCATTTGGTGGTTTTTTTTTTAATAGAAAAAGAGAGAGAAAATTTAAATTTTGGAAATTGTCCTGCGAATTTTCACTAAATATCAATGGATTTTTTTTCGTAGTTACTATCAACACTAAGAATCGTTTGAAATGTCAAACAAAATCTAGTTATGTGCGCAGTGTGAACGATTCAATGAGATTTGGTAATCTCGTTGCCGAAATCCGAGATTTCGGTTCAGTGTGAAAACCGTATTAGTGTTGATAGTAACTACGAAAAAAAATCCATTGATATTTAGTGAAAATTCCCAGGACAATTTCCAAAATTTAAATTTTCTCTCTCTTTTTCTATTAAGAAAACCCACCAAATGGAATGGAAACCCACCACCCACTGATCTCTATAAACACTGGATAGTGGATTCATATAAAAAGTTTGAAGCAAATTGAAGAATATTATAACTGTGAGGAGGTACAACGTCAGATTCTTTTTGACCAAATTTCTACTCAGGTAGGTACTTTGAATAACCTGTTATTGTACCTAATGAATCCTTGTTTCCAATATTTTTGTTTATTCTTTATCTACCTCACAGAGACTCACATGAACAATGGCCGCGTTCAATGCATTACGTTTTACATCTAATATTTCAGATTTCTGAATTTTTGGATCTCCTGATTGGCCAGCTGTCATAAAAGGTTAGATGACTTTAAGTGACTTTTAGTAACGTTAAGTTAAATTTCATCTGAAGCTTCAGACAAGAAAATCTTATCTGAAAATTCAGAGGAAAATTGTTTGTGTTGGGAGAAGTGCCAAAAGAGCTGAAGTATATACATATAAGGGGAACCTTTTTGATTTTCGCTCTACTTAGTGGTGGATTTGTGCTTATGAGTTTTTATAATAAAATTGTTATACTTACTTATTTGAATAAAAAACTTTTTTTAATCTCAAAACATTTAAAAACCAGGAACAAAATTTAATGCAGAATAACAAGCAGTTTTAATGAAATTTAATAAAACTTGTTGCTAATTTTTTTACATAAAATTTCACCTTCAGAGCTCTTAGCATAAATTATGAAATATAATTAAAGTTCTATTTTATTTTTTTTCAATGCCAATTCTATAAGTAAATACGAGAATTTGACACAGTGAATTTTGGCTGAAATTTCAGATTTTCTATTGAACGCAGCCATTGAAAGTGAACGTTTTGTTTGTTTTTTCTTTCTTATGACTAACATCTATCTCTTTCTTTCGTTTAGTTTAAAAAAGAGACAGTCCTGTGAGGAAGTCTAGCCGTCAAATTCAATTTGCTTCAAAAATAACTGTTATACATATAGAGAATCCACTATCCAGTGTTTTATAGAGATCAGTGATAATAGCCGTTCCACACTATCTCATCGAGTATTAATACATGTCAAAAAAAAAGTGTGATAGAATTACTTACGACTGCCAAATTTGTGTGAAGAAAACGATTTTCATATTTTGCTTCCACACCTGAATCCAAAAAATCAATTCACCATAACCTCAAACCCCCAAGTGGGATAGAATGTGTGATGGTTTTAGAACCAATCCTAAAAATTTTCATGTATTAACACATGTCAAATTGTGTGCGATGGGCTGTCAAGTCGTGTGGGATGTGATTTCATATTTTGTTTCCACACTATTATACACGATTTACTTCCCACTTTTTTGACATGTGTTAATACTCAGTGGGATAGTGTGGAAGGCCTTTGAGGAGTAAACAAATACCTGTGTAGGTTTTTTGTTAAGGTTGGAGAATGAAAAGGAGTTAATGTTTGATTCGGTTTCGGTCGTCTCGTCGTTGTTTGTAGGCAAAATTTTTTTTCATATATGTAGGTATTCTCCGATAAATTGGTGAGTCAAGTGCATTGGCATTGACATACATATAAAACTAAAAAGGTTTGTTTTGGTTTGTATAGTTTATGTAAGTTGATTTTAGTTTTGTTGCAAAGACATGGTCAGTGATCGATTATTTTGTAAATAGGAATGTATGTTTGTGTGTATACATATAATCAAACAGAAAATAGTTTTGAAATTGTAAAAAAGCGCTCGTTTGTAAAACTGAATTTAATTTTGAACAATCAACCGATTTTTTTAAATTATTTTACTGGCGATATTTGTTTGTTATGTAAACATTCAATATACGTAGGTATGTATGGTTATAATATAAGTTTGCTTTGTTATGTCAGGTTGGAGTGAATCGAGATGGTCGCCTCCTACCACAAGAGTATTATATCAATCTTGTGGAGGGACGGCCATCACAGTTTCAAATGACGCTCGCATTCACCGCAGGAGTGGCAATACTGGTGTAAGGCACGCTGCCCTAACTCCTTTATTGCCACTCCCGCAGGAATGCGTGCGTCTTACAGTAGGGACTTTCGAGCCATTTAGTAGCGTAAATGAACTTTAAGAGATTCTTGATAGGAATTTCAGAGAGTTCTTCTAAATCGTCGAAGAAGTGTTTCCCCAGGTGTCTGCTTCTCAAATGACATAGCGCAGGGCAGTGACAAAGGTAATGAAGGGTGTCTTCCTGAACTTCCTCGTCACCAAAGCCTCTGCAAAAGTCATCCGAGCTAAGTTGCATCTATTTCTTGTGGTAGCCCAATAAGTTGTGACCTCTGGTAATGCTCACAAAAAGAGAGAGTGACTTTTTGTTCAATTTTATGATCTCTTTAAAGTCCAGTCATATTAGACATTTGACTTCGGAAAAATCGCCGCAAAGCTGGATTTTGGCATACAGCCTTCCGATGGTGTTATTAAGAAACTGTAAAAAGTCCCCATCGATAAGAGCGCCGCTAACAATTGGGGGGGGTTTTTCAGTAATATCTCCCTTACGGTACCTTGTACAGAATGCACATAAATATACAGGATGATTTGCATGTGGTGAAAAAAAATCTAAATCGTATAGGTTGAGTCAAAACAAAAAATAATTGTATGGAGGGGGAGTCTATTTCCCCCCCGTTTAGGTGGGAGGGGCATTAATCTAAACAATTGACTCGAAATAGAAAAGAGATCATTAAAAGACAACGGAAAGCATTAAAAAGTCACATTATACTATTTTTTAAAGCTGGACGTCCGTTCTTTTATATTCTTTCTAGTTCAAATTAATTTAGAGAATAGTTTTTGAAAAACCTATTTTCAAACTAAAAATTTTGGAAAAATAATGAAAAAATTGTGTTAAAACTATTTTTTTTTCAAAATTTTACGTTATTAAGTAGAATTTTTGTTTTTTCATATTCAATGCTCCTATCAATTTCTAATCAAACACTAAAAACTGGATGCCTAAATGTCTTCTAGTTTTTGAGAAAATTGAAAATAACCAAGTCTACTTTATTATCGCGAGGTCATTAAGGACAGTTTTGACTTCGGAAAAATCGCCGGAAAGCTGCGGATTTTGGTATTCAGCCCCTTATGGTGTCTTTAAGAAACTGTAAAAAGTCCCCATCGATAGGAGTGCCGCTAACAATTTTACGGGGGGTTAAAGGCCCCCTAAATGTCTCCCTACAAATTTGTCACCAACATTTTTTCTGTACAAGGTACCGTTAGGGACATATTGCTGAAAAACCATTTTGGGGGCCTTTGACCCCCCGTAAAATTTTTTGCGGCACTCCTATCGATGAGACTTTTTACAGTTTCTTAAGAACACGATAAGGAGGCTGAATACCAAAATCCAGCTTTCCGGCGATTTTTCCGAAGTCAAAACTGTCCTTAATGACCTCGCGATCCTATAGTATGTATAGAAAACTGAAAGCCTTAACTCTACCGATTGAATTATTTCAAAAACCGTTACTTTTATGAAAAAAAGTTTTAAAATCTTTTTTGTAGGAAATTTTCTAAGCTACAAGTTTGTCATCAACATTTTTTCTGTACAAGGTACCCTAAGGGAGACATTGCTGAAAAACCATTTTGGGGGGCCTTTAACCCCCCTTAAAATTGTTAGCGGCGCTCCTATCGATGGGGACTTTTTACAGTTTTTTAAGAACACCACCAGAAGGCTTTATACCAAAATCCAGCTTTCCGGCAATTTTTGCGTAATTGGCTGTTTTTATATCTAATATAACTGGACTATTAGTTCTTTGTTTATTAAATTCTGGCCATAACTTCCTAGTTATGACGCACGTATCGAGTGAGCTCCATCTTCTATTTGTTGTAGATAGAACTTTGTCCTCGATTTCATGTTTGAGAATACATAGTGGGATCTGGACTATTGAATCTGTCTGAACTAGGTCAAGTGTTGAACCAGTTCTTGCCAGTTAATCAGCACGCTCGTTGCCTGGAACACCACTGTGACCAGGAGCCCAACAGAGCCTTAAGTTGTGCTGTGTGCCAAGAACCTTGAGCTCTTCGCGACAGCAATTTACAAGCTTCGATTTGATTTCAGTGGCAGAGAAAGCTTTTATTGCTGCTTGGCTATCAATGAAGAGGGTGATATCAGCCCGTGGTATTGCCATCATTAAGACCTGTTTGGCAGCTTCCGCCACTGCCAAAACCTCAGCTTGAAGACACTGCTGTAGTTAGGCAGTCTGAATGAGCTAGCTGGTCTAAGAGTTTTTGAAAAGAAGCCTGCACCAACCCCAGCATCCATCTTGGAGCCATCAGTATATATTGAAACCATCGATGCGCAGGTTGATGGAACGCTAGTTTGCCAGTCCTCTCTGCTTGGAAAGGCGGTTGTGAACGGCATGTGAAAGTCTAAACGGGGTAATAAGTAGTCAGTGCTTTTCCTATTTCCCATACATTTCTGTAGAATCTGCGCATGACCAAAAACATTCTGTTTCCAACTACCTGTTTGGCAAAGCTGAAGTGCGCTTTTGGCAGCCGATTCTTGCGCGTATAGATCGACGAGGTGTTTCAGGTTGAGTAATGCTTCCAAGCCCGCTGTTGTGGTGGACCTCATAGCCCTAGTGATTCCAACACATGCCATTCTTTGAACCTTGGTCATGATTTTAAGGTTGGAAGCCTTTTCTAATGCATTCCACCAGACTACATTACCATATGTCAGTACAGGTCTAACAATGGCCGTGTACATCCAATTGATGATTTTCGGACTTAGTCCCCAGGTTTTACCAAAAATCCTATTAAAAATAAATAAAATAAATTTGATGGCACAACAGCTCATGAAGAACTAGGGCCTAGTGACTACAACTCTCAACCATTCCTGTATGCGTGTCTGCAGGAATGGAGGGGACCTACAGTTTATTGCCGAATCCGAACGGCTAACGAGCGGCACTTTTCTGTGACAGGAGATACTCTTGGAGGATTTGTCAATTCCTCACAAGAGGCAGTAGCCGTTTTTTCTTTTAAATAAATAGGTGGTGAGGCTGGGGATCGAACCTTAGACCTCCGGCATGACAGTCCATCGCACTTACCATCACGCGACGGCTACTACACCAAAAATCCTATTACAGGAATAGAATGCAAGCATGGCTTTGTTGGTTCTTTCTTTAATGTTGAGACTCCAGTTAAGCTTCTTATCTAAAATCACACCAAGGTATTTTGCGTGATCGGAGAATTTAAGCTGGGTCCCTTCTATACTTAAGTCTTAGCAAGACTGCGTTCATCACGAGAGTCCAGTGAAGCGGAGAGAGAATTCCACCTTATGGAGTTCCTCTGGAAGTAGATACCTTGATCTGTACTACTCCTAACTCTGAGTTGATTGATCTGTTTTTTAGCATGAACATGATCCATCTGATGATGACGCTATTCACATTTAGATTAACGAGCGCCTCTTCTACAGCTTCGTTTTTGACATTGTTGAAAGCTCCTTCAATGTCCAGGAACGCAGCGAGGGTATAATCTTTGTCTTTAAGAGTTTTTCCCATCGTGTGACGACATTATGTAAAGCTGTCTCTACACTATTACCTTTTGTATAAGCATGTTGAGCTGGAGAAATGACTTCCGGGCTCAATGTGCTGCGGATATGAATATCTATAAGTCTCTCGAAAGTTTTTAGGAGAAAGGACGTGAGACTGATGGGTCTAAAGTCTTTGGCACCCGTATGACTAGGTTTACCAGCTTTCGGAATGAAAACTACCTTGACTTCACGCCAGGTTTCAGGCACATATCCCCATTTAAGGCTACTAAGGAATGTTTTTTTAAGTGTGTGATAACATGGTCTTCGCATTTCTGTAGCATCATGGGGAAGATACCGTCCAACCCGGGTGATTTGTACGGCGAAAAGGACTTGAAAGCCCATTTTATCCTTTCCTCCGTAATCAAATCCGTTGGTGTTGCGTTTCCTGTACATGGCTCCGCTTGTGGGATGTTATTTCCGTCAGAGTTGCAGCCAGGAAAGTGGGTATTGACCAAGAGTTCTAGAGTTTCGCCACACGATTCTGTCCAATGTCCATTGGTTTCTATGAGAGAACCTAGGACGGTTGGTGCTTTCGCAAGGATTTTCCTGAGTCTGGCTGATTCGTTAGTGTTTTTAACTTGACTGCAGAAATAACTCCACGAGCTACGCTTTGCTCTTCGTGTTTCTGTTTTGAATTTCTTTTGACTGCTTTTATAAATCTCCCAGTCATTGTCTGTTCTTGTGCGCTTGGCAACATTGAAGAGCCTCGTCGTCTCTTTCCTAATGTTGCCAAGCTCACTTGTTCACCAGGGTGGTTTCTTTTTACCCTATCCGCAAGGTTTTAATGGGCAGCCTTTTTCGAAGGCTTTACAAAGAATTTCAGTAAGGCTGTTTGTAGCAGTATACAGGTTCTAACAACTCGTTAGTATCGAATTTCTGAATTTCAGTCCCTACTTCCCTATTGAAAATTTCCCAGTTGGTCTTTCTGAGATTTCTAAAAGGTTTACGGGGGTCAAGGGTGTCAGGTATTGAAAACTCTATGAGCCTATGGTCAGAGACGGATTCTTCTTTCAACAACTTCCAATGGTCAATGCTGATAGTATCCGAGTTACTTAAGAAAGTTACATCGAGTACCTCTTTTCGATTTTTAGTAACAAAAGTGGGCTCTTTGCCTCTATTCGCTACTAGAATGTTGTTCTCAATAATAAATTCAAAAAGTAACTCACCCCTACATTGGTGTCGGTGCTGCCCCATTGTAAATGGTGGGCATTGGCGTCGCAGCTCACAACGGCATCCCATTTTTCTCAAGTGCAACACGTTGGAGGAGTTGTTTGGGTTAATTCAGCCGGTGGTCCTTCGATCCCATCCCCAGGCATATAGCATAATGCTATGATGAGTGGTGGGAGCCCGGCGCGTTCTAACACTACCGTTGTTTGGTCTATACAACTGTATGTGGATAGAAGAAAGAGATTAATCTGTTTTCTTGCTACAATACAGGCTCTAATACTACTGTTAGTACCTACATTTGTGGTCTTGTACAGTATCAGTTCTTTGGAGTGTAAGCCCTTGATCCTGCCACCTGCGAACCAGGGTTCTTAAATCAGAGCAATATTAATTTTTTTACTCTCCATGAGGTAGACTAAGTTGGCGCTGGTAGCTTTACTATGTTGGAGATTAATTTGAATTATTTTCATGAGTTTAAAAGAACCTCCCCCCCCTTAATTACTTTTTTTATGGAGGGTAACATACGTAGCCTGCATCGATTTATACCGACGCGCACCTTGAAATCAATCTGCCAAAGAAGTGGTATAGATTTATGATCTAGGATCACTACCACTTCCGTTCCATCTTTGGTCTTCTCTACCATCTCAGCTACCTCTCAGTTTTGACTTAACTGGTCGGTGTTGAGTGACCTGAGGTAGCGCTCAATACGGTCTCTCGGGATGAGCGGTCCTCTCAGCATTAGTTTCGCTCTTGGCCTTGAAAACTCTCTGATTTCCTTCTTCCCCATGAGGCGAAGGTCAGCGTTGGGCTAGGGAGCTACAGCTTGCTGTACAAAGTCCTTGAGCCATGCGAGAGTTTGTGCATCCTCACATGACAGCGTCTTGAATCCTTGAAAGGTGCCGAGGGTACCGAAGAGTGGTGGAGTAGACCGTCTGCTTACGATAGCCTCGTTAGCCTCCTCAAGGATTCGAAGTTCGAGTAGTTGCCATTGGTCATCTGTCAGTTTACGGGTAGGGTTGCAATAGTCAACTATGGCTAATTGATGCCCTACCGGCGCACCCTTGGAGTCGCTGATTGGATCTGTCCAGAGCCAACCGCTCCTTAGCCGTTAAGGTTTCAGGGTTTTTAGCGGCTAGATGCTGGACAGTCCTCTCAGCGTTTCGTAATTGTCGTCGTTGTATCTGTTTGTCACCGAGGATTCTCTTCACCTGGCGCTGCGCAGCAGGTGTTGCTTTGCATTGCTTGGGTTGATGTCGTGTCCTTGTTTCGTATAGTGCTCCCAGTACGGTCACCTAGGCTGGGAGGAGCACGACTCATCCAGGTTACAAGTGGGGCTGGGGCCCTGCGTGCAACCTAGGAGTTTACTGCTTCCCCCTACCTCACCCTGAGCTACCTTATCACCATCCAGGCCCGAAGGTGACAACGGCTCCTTACAACGCCTGTCTGGTGTGTCGGGTAACTTGTTGGTGTGTACCTTAACTGGGGCAACTCGACGTACTTGCCCTTGTAGCGAGGAGGTGGAGGTAGCTGATTTGCAAGTTTGGCTACGGCCTTTCAAGCTCCTCAATCGCTCCATCTTCCCGCCTACCTCTCCCGTTGGTATCTTACCACTCGTCTGTCCCGAGGAAGCTGTGGGCTCCCCACAACGTCTGGCGGGTGGATCGGATATCTCGGCAGTTGGTTCATTTGGTCCGTTGGTACGTTTAGGTTAGTCTTTGTTGGGGTGGATGAGGGGATCGTCCTTACCTTGTTATAGGTATTTCCAACATGC
Organism: Epistrophella euchroma; assembly: GCA_947049315.1. Lineage (NCBI taxonomy): Eukaryota > Metazoa > Arthropoda > Insecta > Diptera > Syrphidae > Epistrophella > Epistrophella euchroma. The sequence goes on from OX346246.1 coordinate 101,701,015, forward strand.
CAGGGGGCGGTCCCATCAATCCACTAATGCTGGTGTTTTCCCTAGGAGGAGCCTCTTTTGAAGTATGAATTTGTGGGTCATTCCTCATTGAAAACTCCTTCTGCAGAAACGCACGTGCGTTGTGCAGTCGTTTACGGTCTCTTTCGTCAAGTTCTTCCCAACTCTTTGTGCCAAGTCGTTTGACCGTCTTCCTGCAGTTGGAGATTCTGCTCCGCCTGGAGGTAGTACACAGTCCTGAGCGGTTGGAGCTGGCAACTAAACAACAATCAATGACATCGTCACTGTCGACCGTACAGATGCTGGCTCCATCGCCTACCCCGAGATTGGCAAAAGGGTTGAGAAGCAAGTCCTCTTCCTCGTCCGTCATTGTCACTGATGTGTCCTTTTTGTCTTTGTCGTTCATGTTAAATAGTGTTTTTGTCACTGGCGACTTAGCTTCTTGCGAAGCCAAGCCCTCGACGGCAGCCGTGACTTCTGCTGACACTTTAGCGTATATCCCCGCTAGATTTTTGTTCAAAGCTGAAAGCTTTCTATCAAACCTTTTCTTCAAAAATCAGTAAGATGATTCAAGTTTTGAACATCTTCATATTAAGCGGAAATATTTTTATATTATCATTAAATTTCATTGCATTAAAAATAATTTTAAAAGGAGTTTCATGTGGTAGTGTGTAAGCTCTAATGGCCCTTCAATATGCGTTAAAAGGTTACATTTTTCCAAATTAGTTATGAACGTAAATGATGCCTATTACTTCCCTTAACACACTTCCAGTCATAAAATAACCAATGCAGTTGTGGAAGGACGTGTATCAACAATTGGAAACCACCAAGTCATATGAGTAAATAGTCGTCGCCCGAGAATAGTTTTGTCGTATACGCCATTTGAGCATTTTTGGGAAATCGCATTTTAAGTTTCACGTTTGAATAAAAAAGAAACAAACCGATAGATTTTTGTGTATTTTTAATATAATATTATGTGAAATATCTCCTTTTGATTGAAGTATTCTTAGTTGTTGAGTCTGTTTTGGTTTTCAAATTATAGAGGTTTTTCCCTAAAATCATTTTGTCGGAAACTCCTTGAAAATGAATACTTTGTTAGCACCCTATACACGTACGACAAAGTAAACGCGTGGAATCAAATGTGAAGTGGAATTAAATGCAATATTTTCAAGTTTAATAAAAAGGGAATTTTCAAAAGGTTTAGATATTATTATATTTTATAAAAAAAAATAAAATACACACATTCTTAAAAAATAGTGAACATTTTGATGAGTTGATGACTAATATACAAGGGTATATGGTGATTCGCATGAGGTGTGACAAAAAGCTAGAGCGTGCAGGTTAGGTTGAGGTAAGGAAAAAAATTAATGGGAAGGAGGGTCTATTTCCCCCGTTTAGCCGGAAGAGGCAATTTTCTAAAAAAATAGGCTTGTAATCGGCATGCAACTTGCATACAACTTGCATGGAAAACTTGCATGCAACTTGCATACAACTTGCATGGAAAACTTGCATGCAACTTGCATGAAAAACTTGCATGCAACTTGCATGAAAAACTTGCATGCAACTTGCAAGAAAAACTTGCATGCAACTTGCATGAAAAACTTGCATGCAACTTGCATGAAAAACTTGCAAGCAACTTGCATAAAAAACTTGCATGCAACTTGCATGAAAAACTTGCATGCAACTTGCATGAAAAACTTGCATGCAATCTTGCATGAAAAACTTGCATGCAACTTCATGAAAAACTTGCATGCAACTTGCATGAAAAACTTGCATGCCACTTGCATGAAAAACTTGCATGCAACTTGCATGAAAAACTTGCATGCAACTTGCATGAAAAACTTGCATGAAAAACTTGCATGCAACTTGCATGAAAAACTTGCATGCAACTTGCATGAAAAACTTGCATGCAACTTGCATGAAAAACTTGCATGCAACTTGCATGAAAAACTTGCCTGCAACTTGCATGCAAAACTTGCATGCAACTTGCATGAAAAACTTGCATGCAACTTGCATGAAAAACTTAAAAAACTTGCATACAACTTGCACGAAAAACTTGCATGCAACTTGCATTAAAAACATGCATGCAACTTGCATGCAACTTGCATGAAAAACTTGCATGCAACTTGCACGAAAAACTTGCATGCAAAAATTGCATATGTTTCCCATATTTTGACGGTTCTTCAACCTTTGTTACAACTATTGTTCCTTCTTTTCCGTGAGCACGGTGAAATGCTTCAAGTTGTTTAAATGGAAAATCACAAATCAAATCAGAGTTTAACACAAAAAACGGGTCATCACTTGCATTAAGAGCATTTTTTGCAAAAGCATTATTGATGTATCGCATTATATGAAAAATCGACTTTTATCTTCAAACGCGATTTGTGGCTCAATTAGAAGAGCTAGAGGCATCAAAGTTGACGCCTTTAAACTTGACTTGCGGCTGAACTAAGCAACTTAGCGACTTCAAAAATGCATATTCGTGATCTAGAAAGTTACAGTTCTAAAAAAGTAGGTAAAAAAAGTTTTTTCCAAAACTTAAAAACAAAAATAAACTTGACTTGGCCAAGTCGCTTCCACCTTAAGTTTTTTTCGGAGCTACTACCTCTTGCGAAGAAGTGACAAATCCTCCAAGAGTATCTCTTGTCATAGAAAAGTGCTGCTCACCTTAGCCGTTCGGATTCGGCAATAAACTGTAGGCCCCCTCCATTCCTGCAGACACGCACACAGGACTGGTTGAGAGTTGTAAGTCGCTAGGCCCTGGTTCTTCATGAGCCGTTTGTGCCATCAAATTTATTTAGTTATGACTTGGCCAAATTAAAGCATATTCGTAATCTAGGAAGTGCCACCTTTCAGTTGATACATCGCATTATATGAAAAATCTACTTTTATCTTTAAACGCGATTTGCGGCTAAATTACACGTGCCAGAGGCATCAAAGTTTACACCTTTTTTTTTCAGGTTATATTCACTATAAATATACCTTATCAGAAGAAATCAAGGTTAATTTAACATGTCATTTGAAAACTCAACCCAAAAATTTCTCGGAAATTGACTTTAGCTGCTCTGTGTTGCCGGCAACTCCGAGCAACTTAAAGTTGCCTAGTGAGTGACGGACCTAAGTTGCTCGCCCCAACAACTTTCTTTTGTTGCTATTAATCCAATTACACTAGCTTATATAAGAGAGCGTCCACTAGGCAACTTTTGCTCAGAGTTTGTTCACCGAACTTAGCTGCTGGCAACTTTTAGTTGCTTAACTCTGCCCACTAGGCAACTTCCAAGTAACTTTCAGCAAATTTTGTTGTCACTTTCTTAGTAAATTTTTTACCCCCAACGTCCCAAAAGAAGTATAAGTTCAAAAATGCTTATGCATATTAGTATCCGGACGCTTCTGGATTGCCAATCGAAAAGGCCGTACGAAATTTCCCCTCCTTGCAATCATTGCTTTATTAAAAGTAATTTTATTAAATGTTGAATTGTAGGTAATATTCTTCATTTTAAGAAAGAAAGTATTACAAAAAGATGATTATGACGTCACAAAGATTGAAAGATGGCGACTAGGGTATATCTAATGAAAACTTCTAAAAATTAATTTGCTAGGCCAACGATAGACTCTCCGTAAAATAAAGTCCAAAAAATACCATTACCGTACATAGTTTACCACGTTAACGTTTTGAAATATAAAAATTAGTTCGTGCTAACTATTCGCGTATTTTTTTTTGTTGGGTGGTTTCGGGCAACTTTGACCCCTCCCAAACTGGGGCCCTATATCCACGCCTGTGTATATCACAAGTAAAAATACGAGGCACTGCTTTGAGTAATTGAAAACAAAAAAAAATATATATACAGGGTGATCGGTATAAGATGCCCCGAACTGCTGGAGCGAGTAGGTTGGGTTAAGACAAGAAAAAAATCTTATAAGAATGGGGTCTATTTCCAACCGTTTGGGCAGGAGGGGCAATTTTCTAAAAAATTGACTTAAAACAGAAAAAAAATATTTAAAAACAACGGTATAATTCAAAATGCCATGCTATACCTTTTTGGAAAGCCAGAAATCTCTTCTTTAATTTTCATTTTAAATTAAGTTGTAGTAAGTAGTTTTTGAAAAATTAATTTCCAAGCTCGAAATTTTGAAAAAAAAAGATAAAAAAAGTTTCAAACTAATTTTTTTCAAAATTTTATGTAATTAGGTATAATTTTTGTTTTCAAAATTTAATGCTCTTATAAATTTTAAATAAAAAACTGAAAACCGGATGTTAAAATGTATCTTAGTTTTTGAGAAATTAAAAAAAAAAAAGTACATTTTTCCAAGAAAAACACTTTTGTTTGTTCTATCTTTGCATAAACACCATTCGTTTTATTAGCAAGTAATACAAAAATTAACTTTATTAGCTAGTAATATTTTTAATATCTGTTACATTTTAGCCTATTCTAATAAAAATTAATGATATTATAAGAAATTTTCGATATGATCCCCACTCTTTAGAAGGCAAAGGTTGTATCTTCTTCTTATGGCTGCAGATAAATTTAAGTACGCCAAATTCTCCTGCAATTTGACTCCAGCAACTTCAATGCGTTGTTTAAGTTGCTCCAAAGAAGAAATTTTAACTTCATATACATAGTTCTTCATGAATCCCCAAGCGTAAAAATCCAAAGGAGTTAAATCTGGTGATCTTGGTGGCCATTCAGTGGGACCTCCCCTTCCTATCCATTGGTCGTTGAATTGATAATTCAGCCAGCTTCTCACAGCCAGGCTAAAGTGTGCTGGAGCTCCATCTTGTTGGTATATTAAATTGTCTATTATGGCCAAAAGTACATCTTTTAGTAAATCTGGCCAAAGAGTTCTTAGGAATTGCAGATAGGATTCTCCATTTAAAACCGTATTCAAAAAACGTGGTCCAATTACCGTTCGTCCAACAATGCCAAGCCACACATTGCAGCTAAAGCGGTGCTGCGATTTATTTTGTTTTTGAACATGACTCAAGTTATGCAAGTTGTGGAAATTGGTAACTCCATCTCTGGTAAACTGTGCTTCATCTGTCCAAACTATCCTTTTAAAGTAGTTGTGTTCTGTTTCTTCCCTCAGCAATAGCGTTCTACAGAATTCAGTCCTTAAAATGTTTTCATTTGATGTCAACTCTTGCACTGGGGTAAAGTGATATGGGTGAAGGCTTTCGGTATGAATCACTGTCCAAACCCTGTTTTGGGGCAATCCAAGCATAGTTGCTATTCTTCTGGTGCTAAGGTTGGGATTACGGCGTACCAAATCCAAAATCCGTTCCTCTATGTCTGTTGATCCACCGGAACCATCTGCCAAAACGTAGCAATAGTGCATATCGGTCAATTCTTCCCGAGAGTAACTTGCCATCGTTTTGTATTGACGATTTGATACCCAATTTAGAAATAAGTTTCAAACAGAATTTTCTTCCATATCTATTTGTGGTAAGGTAAAACATATTTATTTTTTTATTTGGTATAGGTAAAAAATAAAAATAAATTTGATGGCACAACAGCTCATGAAGAACTAGGACCTAGTGACTTACAACTCTCAACCATTCCTGTGTGCGTGTCTGCAGGAATGGAGGGGACCTACAGTTTATTGCCGAATCCGAACGGCTAACGAGCGGCACTTTTCTGTGACAGGAGATACTCTTGGAGGATTTGTCAATTCCTCGCAAGAGGCAGTAGCCGTTTTTTCTTTTAAATAAATAGGTGGCGAGGCTGGGGATCGAACCTTAGACCTCCGGCATGACAGTCCATCGCACTAACCATCACGCCACGGCTACTACATTTGGTATAGGTAATCCTTTTTATTTGGGTAACAGGTAGACATGCAGGTCAATTTTGTTAAATTGAACACATTCCTCAATAAAAAAAAAAAGGTGAAATCTAATTAATCCAGTTTATTTTTTTTTTATTATTTGCTCAAAACTAGATGGTATGCAAAATAAAAAAGGGAGAATCCACTAATTTAATAATTGACCTGAGCAGATCAAACTTGGGGAAACCAAAAAGTTTTTTTCTTGGAAAAAAGTACTTTTTATTTTTTTTTTTAATTTCTCAAAAACTAAGATACATTTTAAAATCCGGTTTTTAGTTTTTTATTGAAAAAAAACAAGAGCCTTAAATTTTGAAAACAAAAATTATACTTAATTACATAAAATTTTGAAAAAAATTAGTTTGAAACTTTGTTTTCATTTTTTTTTTCAAAATTTCGAATTGGAAATTAACTTTTCAAAAACTATTCACTAACACAACTTAATTTAAAATTAAAATCAAAGAAGAAATTTCTGGCTTTCCAAAAAGGTATAGCATGGCATTTTAAAGTGTATCGTTGTTTTTAAATATTTTTTTTTCTGTTTTAAGTAAATTTTTTAGAAAATTGCCCCTCCTGCCTAAACGGGGGGAAATAGACCCCCCCTTCCATACGATTTTTTTTTGTGTTAACTCAACCTACTCGCTCCAGCAGTTTGGTGCATCTTATACCGATCACCCTGTATACGAGGTACTGTAATAAATGTTTAAATTTTTTTTTTTTTATTTCTGAAATACACGCAAGAATGACTTACGATGTTCTGCTTTTTAACCGTCGATATTACCCTTAATAACGGGTGTCTGTTGTTTCGTTTTTTTCACTTAGCTTTTCGTTGTTTGGCTTTTCTTATAATTATTTTTATTTACTTCGATTATGTTTACTTTATTTTTCAATCATTTCGCGCTACGATGACTTCGCCCTACGATCACTTCGCATTTCTTTCTTTCCATTCTTACTCGTTTTGTAATTTCGCGTAAAAACGTAATGAGTTATTTAGGTCAAGCTTACCTCGTTTATAGTTTATTTCGCATTTCGTTTTATTTTGTATTAGGTGCGTTCTTTTATGTTACTGTGGTTAACTATAGTTAATGTGTCAAAAACAAAAGTTGATCTGAGGTGCGTTCTTTTATGTTACTGTGGTTAACTATAGTTAATGTGTCAAAAACAAAAGTTGATCTGCCATAGTTAAGAAAGTTACTCTTGGTAACTTTTACATTTAGGAACGACCAGAGTTAACAATAGTTAATCTGTCAAACGAAAGGGGTTGAAAAAAAAAATTTAATTGTATATTTGGAATGAATAACCAAGAAAAAATGTGATTGCATTAAATTTATTGCAAAAATATTTATTAGGAATTCAAAATAACATGTGCAATTTTCTTCTTTGCTTATGGCACAGAATTTTTTGATGAAAAATAAACCAAATATAAAGAAGAAAATGCCGACAGAAAGAAAATGCATCAGAAAATAAAAGAAAACTATTCCAAAAATCAGATTCGACAAAAAAAAATTGATTAAATTGATGAAAATATATTTTAAATATTGAAAACAATTCCAAATCAAAAGGGCAAAAAGTAAACAAAACATCCACCATTGCATTTCAGCTGTGTTTGACAGATCAACTATTTCAATTCATATCGAGGAGATGAGTTGGAAAAAGTTACAAAAAGTTACTTTTTGACACTTTTACTTTGGAATTTAGGAACGATTTTATGACGTCATAAAGTTACTCGAAGTAACTTTTCTGAATTAAAGGAACGACCGAAGTTAACTATAGTTAACCACAGTAACATAAAAGAACGCACCAATTAGAATCTATTGTTTTGGCGTGGGTTTATTTAGTCTTCAGTGTGATTATAATCGTGCGCGGCAAGCTCCAAACTATCAAACAAAATATTAAAAAGTTTTCAAATGGATACAAATACAATTTGTAACGTATTTAAATCAGTAAGGGGAAAAGAAAAACCTAATTATAATGGATTTTCTTACAATTTTGTAAAAATTGATGACGTTGACATTGGATATAGGAGAAGTTCAAAGTTTCTTTAAATGCAGATTCTTTAAATGCAAAAGAAACTTTGCATACATCCAACCTAGCACCTACCCCAAATCCTATAGTGCCCCCCTTACATACCTCACTGTTTCTACGCCGTAATGCTGGGTGCTAGCATTGTATTTATGTCAGCAAGCTTACATACATAAATAACAAAAAAAAATTGAAAATTGAATAAAAAAGTAGTTTTGGTAATTTTCAAATATCTCATAAACTAGACATAAAAACCATCTAGTTTTCAGTGTTCGATTAAAATTTTTTTTTGATGTAAAGGGACCAAGGGCATTAAAATTCGCGTGGTCTCTTTACATCAAAAAAAAAAAAAATAAAAACGAAACAAACGATGGCGAAGTAATCGAAATCGAAGTGAACAAAAATCGAAATGAACAAAAACCGAAATAATCCAAAAATCAAATAATATACGACGAAATGAACTTAAAATGAACTAAGTAAAAGACTTAATGATATTTTTTCGAAATAAATATAAACCAAGTAATTGAAAAACATTTTGATTAAAATACATAACAAACGAAATGCAAAGCGACTAAAACGAAGTAATCAAAAAACGAGATGAAAAAAACGAAACAAACCATACCCCTTAATAATTTCTCATACAAGCCTTTGTAGGCAGTATTGGTATTCCTTATAACAAAATGAAGATTATTACCAACATTTAAAAATCTTCACTTGCATTTATTCTGCAGATTGCGTTTCTTTTTTTACATTTTTCCTAGGCTATAACATCAACATTTTTCGTTTAGGCAAAATACCCTTATTTTTTTTTAATTCTACGAACGGGTGTAACAATTAATCAATCACAGCAATGACTAGGGCCTTGCATAGCAATAAGGTACCTGTTTTCGTTGACATAAAAGTTCGTTTGTCCATTAAATGGTACCTACTATCATTTGTCTATTCGCATATCCGCCAACTTTTATGACAGTCATAACATGTGTGCATGTGAACCCTTGCAAATGTGGCTGGTGCTGAAAGGCAAAAGGCATTATTATTGTCTCATAGGATAAGAGCCAGAGTTTTTACAACTTAGTAGAGGGGATGTATACAAGGCAGAAGCGTTAGTATAATTGCAGTGGGAAATAAGTGACGGGATTTAAACACTCGTACAAACTTTCGAGCATTACCTGCCAATAGCAAAAATATGTTCTTGGTAGTGCGAATGATACATTTTATGTAAAGGATTTGAACTATAGCATTCGCAAATTTAATTCACCAAATAATAAATAAGTAAATTTAACTTAGGGCCAGTTGTACAAATTTACGCTGAATCGCAGATCAACTAAACTCGAGTTAAATCGTGAACCAGGTTCAACTTCGAGTGCGTTGTACAGTCATGGTTCAGGTGAGAGTTAACTGAACTCGAGTTAAAGTCTATATACTAGAAAAATTGAGTATATAATATAGCTTACTTCAATGTCAAATGTCAGTCGATTGCTTGAGTTATTTCACAAGGTTTGCTCAAATCATTCTTCTAAATGCCGAATTCTAATGATAATCCTCAATCGAAAAAGAAAATAATACTAAAAATAAGATTGTGACGACACAAAAATTCCAAGATGGCGGCTCGGGTGTATAAAATAAGCATACCTTGTATCTGTTTATCGTGACTGTCCAAAAAATTCAGTTTGAAGTGAGATAGCATGTATAGGTACAAGAAACATTCTACATCAAAAATTATAATAGCCAATCACATCCTTGAACCCTGGCTGACTCTCAAGTTAACCCGCCGAAATCGGCGAGTTAAATTTTTCGTGGTTCAGCGGTGAGTTAAGTCTTAAACCTCCATTGTACAACACTTCATAGCAGTTGAACTGAGTTCAAATCTTGAACCACTGCTGAACCACGACTGTACAACTGGCCCTTAAACTCCTAAATGTGGCCATTCTAGATTTACTGGTTTGATTTTTCAGCAAAATTATTAAAATCGGATATGTTTTGTTTGCAAACCTGATTTTTTGGTATTGTATATTTTAACTGCCGTAATATTCACGCCGTTTAAAACTCGGCTTAAAAGCACTTAAACCGATTACATTTAACCGAACTAAACCGATAGAATTTAAACGACAAAATCTGGTTTAAATCGGTAATATTCACTCCGTTGAAGCAAAAAATTCCAATTGGTTTACGTCAGTTTAAATTTGTGATTTAAACCGAACGTCGCATAGCATCGCAAGTATGAAAAAACTAAAAAAAAAACTTTTCTTGACATTTATTTTTCGAATTGTCATTCTATATTTAAATAAAATAAATTATTTAATGCGTGTCAAACACAAATACGCATTAGAAATGCCTTTCATTCCTCTTTATCGTGTTTTACGTTGGGAAAAAATGTCAACAATAACGTCCACTGCATTGCGTCTTCCAAACATTCCTTGAACGATTTGTTGCGAGTTAAATTCTACTTGATCTGGTTGCAGTTCCGCGTCGGTCGTTAATTCGGTTCCAATATCTATCATATTATATTAAGCAAGATGGCAACTAAATTCTATCGACCTAACAGCAATACCACAGCCCAAACACCTCCATAATGCACATATAAAATGCAACAAAAGTTTTTTTTAACCGCTCCAAATTTTATATCTGCCCAAACTGAATTTCATTGGTCGGGCAGCGATACCGTGAACATTGCACTACCATTATGCACTTTGCTATCAAAAACATAGTATAAGCATTTTAAAAGTGCATTATAGTGGTGCTAGGTATGAGGTATTACTGTCAAGTTGATGAAATTGAGTGTGGACAGTAACCACGAAATATTTTGATTTTATTGGTTGCATTTTGAAAGTGCGTTATATAGGTGTTAGGGCCACGGTATTGCTGCCAGACCGATGGCATTTAATTTGGACACATATAAGCATGGAGCGGTATAATACACATAAACTTCACTCAATTTTTTGAATTTTGAAAGTGCATTACGGTGGTCTTAGGACCGCGATATCGCTAAAAGGTCTATGGCATGTAGTTTGCACTAGTACAAATGCCATGCCCACAAGTTTTGGAGCGATATAAAACACTTTGAGCAAATCGTTTACCAGCTCTCGGTCTATAAGCCTTTTCTGGTTAATTGGTCAACTCTACCCCGATGTGTGAATAACGTGCACAAATATGATGTATTCGGATAGCCAGCATCGCCGAAAATAACATGATTGAATATTTTGCACTGACTGAATAAACCAATAAAATGTTGAATATTAGCTAAAACCATTTAAACCGTACCTAAACGACACGAAAATGCCTCGTTTAAGTTGGAGTCGGTTTATCGTAGTTAAACCGATCATTCGGTTTAAAATGTTGGTTAACGTCGGTTTAAGTGAGTGAATAGTACCGATTAGTCGTTTTAAAAATTTTAAACCGTCTTCTGAATCTACACCGATTTTAAACGGCGTGAATATTACGGGCATAAGTATTTTTCAATTTTGTTAAGTTAGATTTTTAGTAAACCAATAGGTTTTAAGGAAAATGTACAAAAAAGTTTATGGTTTAGTAAATTTAGTCAAAAAATGTAAAGAAAATATGTAGATGTTCCGAAGGATAATTTTTTTTGGGTACCTTTGTTATCGTATGTGTTTGGGTACATCTCATTATAAAAAAATATTGCGTTAGAAAAAATCAGCTTTCTCTTTCAAAATTGTGATGATTGCATTTCATCTTGATGCAAAAAGGCCAATGCAAAACTCTTTACAGCCAAATTAATAACGTGGACTAAGTCCAAAATGTTATCAATAAAACAAAACTTTTACTAAGTTACGTTTACTAAACTAAACCACCGAAGAAGTGGGTTTTGCGAAGGAATAAGAACCATAAGATGTGTGAATTTATTCTGAAATATAAGTTAAGATTGCAAGCATAGAGTATCTATATTATCTAGAGAACCGACTAAGGGGTTCGTTCTCTTTCACCCTACAAGCTGTAGTGAGAGAATGGGACCATTTTGTCGACTATTCGTTGAGCCCGTATTAGTTATCCCGTGCATTTTAAATGGAACCCCATCCACCACTGCTGTAACAAATAGTATACACATTTTTGCTCAATTATGATGGATTCCTGCGCTCAGATATTTAAAATAAGAATACGTTAAATTCAAAAATTGAAATTTAAAAACAAAATTTCAATAAAATTACTTTAAATAACTTTTTAATGGACTGAAACAAATTTGTTTAGTGTTGTCTTTCTTTTAGCATTCAAATCTAGTAATGTTCATGTACATTTATGTTGAAAACGCGACTCTTTAAAAAAATAACTGAGCTAATGGCGCCATTTTGTGTTTGAATCCACGATTCACACTGATTCACGAATAGGAAAAAAAGAGTAAAATAAGAGAATTTTCTCTTACTCATCTCAAATAAATTTTGCGGGTGTTTTAGACAAGAGGGGTACGAGTCGGTTCCACTGATCTCTATAATACACTGGATAGCGCATCCATACAAGAAAGTTGAAGCCATTTGAGAATTTTTATAATGTTGAGTTGCCTATTTTTTTGTATAACGGTATAACTGTATAACATAATGAAATGCAAATTTTTTTACAAAATTGCAACTAAAATACTTTAAATTCACTTTTACAATTATTTTAAATTACAAAAAATCAAATTTACAAACAAGTGATGGTTCTTTTGCCTTTTTTTCTTAGAAATTCCACATTGGTTTTTGCCCCTCTTCGGTTGTAGTAGAATTTTTGAGATCTCAGCAACTTGAACTGGCCTTCTCAGCCTCACTGAACATACCTAAAGTGTTGAGTTGCCTCACTGAACATACCTAAAGTGTTGAGTTGCCTACGTACTTGTCATCTTCAATTGGAAGTAGAAAAACTGTTATACTTTGTAGGGAATCCACTATCCAGTGTATTATAGAGATCAGTGGTCGGTTCTCTAGATAATATAGGTACTCTATGATTGCAAGTTTAATTTGGATTACAAATAATAATGTTTTATACACCCAGCTATTTATCGAGTTTGCAATTATTGGACAATCAGCCAATAATTGCTGTTCTGTATGCCTACAGAACCATATAAATTCAAAATATAGGTTTTTCAAGGAATATATGAGGAAACACATACGGAGTTTGCGTTTCCAAACAGACATCTCACTTATTGTAGTAGATTTTCTTAAGGGATTTTCAGTAAACGCTATTTCACGAACATTTTGTTTTTATCAATGGAAAATTTTAATCCGTAGCTTAACTCTTATTCCATGGTGTAGTTAATTCGTGGAATAAGGGTGATATTAGACTTTTTTTTATTAATATGGCTGTTATTGAATATAAATAGGTACAGGGACGGATTAAGAAATGTAGGGGCCCCTAGGCAAGTCTAGCCTCGGGGCCCCCTCCTCTCTAAAAAAATCAATTTATTTCTATTTAAAATTGTCAATTTAATTTAAGTTTTTGACCACAAATCAACACCTTTTTTTTTTTTTTTTGTTTCTTCCGTCATTTTATTTTTTACGGTTCGAACGCTTAGGTATGTATTTATGTTTCTTTCATTTATTTATTTTCTTTGTCATTAAGTTAATTTTCTTTTTATTCTCTTCCTATGATTTGTAATTTTAATTCGACAATTGGCATTTTAAATTTAAAAATTTTTTTAATCAAATTGGCAATCGTAGTTTTCAATGATAAAATAAATTTTTAAATTTACAATCGTATGTTTTTTATATGACATCTGAAATTATCAACATGTCAAAAGAACTTTATCATTAATATTAATAATGAAAATTGTCATTGTAACACAATTTTTTAGATATAGAGGTAGGAAATATTTTGATATATCTATGTATATTGTATATACCAAGACAAAATTCCAATATCTTGGCATTATAAGGTTCGATCCTTTCCTTTAAAACTCTGTGCATTCAGTTCTGTCAAAGTTCATATAAAAAAAAATAAAATGTAAAAAAAAAATAAAATGCGACCATATGCACACTGTCCCAAAAGGGAGTTCAGAGGATATGCGATCAAAGTCGCAAATGGTGACGTAAAAATGACGTCAGAGTCGCAAACGTATGCGACTTTTATGTACCGTCTGCACGTACCTTAAGATAGTTTAGCAAATAGGCTTCGAACAAATAATCAGCAACCGATTATTAGGTTTGTTCTATATCTTTTTCCAGTAAAATGTGTAAAACCTGTCAAATCTTAAAATAGAGAAAATTCTCTCAGAAAGGGGGAAACTTCCCAAAATGTTATAACAAACGCATGCACATAACCACTTTTTGTACAAAACCTCACTTTTGTGTGTATGGCGCCAAACGGTAACATAAATCCTTTTTGTTTGTGACTTTAAATTTTTGACTATTATTTCATATGTTCTCAAAAATGTCTAACAAAAATATGGCGAAATAAAGCCTTAACTACATAAGCCAAAAAAAGTGAAAAAGTACAAAAGTAAAAATTTTCAAACTCATTTTAGGATAGTGTTTCTCGCAGGAAAACTTAAAAAATGATGCAGAAAGCTTAAATTTTGGTTTAAAAATAAAATGTATATATTATTTTTCACAAAACAACTGCGCTAGCTGGAAAAAAATATTTTTACTTTTGTAATTTTGCAAAAAGTAGCTTATGTAGTTAAGGCTTAATGCCGTTATTGTCAGAAAGCAAAGACTAAAATACATTTGCTTACATTTCCTAGTCGCTGTCAATTGGCATGCACTGACATTTAAGGTTTTGACAGTGTAGTTAAACTACTTGCACGCAGGAGTTTCAACTTTTTCGAGTTAACAAACAAAAATATTTGTGATAATTTGTGCAAATTATTAAGAAATTTCAAGTTACCAAACACAGCAATTCATTGGTAACTACTATAAGCGTTTACTCGATGTCATAAACCTCTTTCTCGTTAGGAAACCAATTGCTGGAGATTTTTTTGTCATTATCTTTTGCTTCTTTTAAAAATCTCTGGTTCATTTAGCACAAGAAATCTGAGTCGGAAAAGCTTAGGTGAAGGCCCACAGAACAATAGGTCAAGTTCTGGAGAATAGAAGACGAATTTATATAAAATATAACAAATAGGAGAACACACAAAGAAAAAATTGGGATAACATTTTTCAACCTCAGAAATTTTGTCTACCCCCGCCACCACTCACCACCAAAGGCCAACTTACTGTGCTGTAGGTTTAGTTGTAGCACTTTCATTTTTGTTTTTGGTTTTACTTTGTAGGTTTGCTACCGTTAACGGTCGCACCTTAACCTCATTAATTAATGCATAGTTTATACCCTCTGGATGGAAGAAGGGCCATTGTCTCATGGTTGAGCATGATTTTGTAGGCTCTTTCATTTCCGTGACCTGCCAATCTGCTTTCGGAAGGTCTGGATTGAGTCTTCGTAAAAAGGTCTCAAGCCTTTCCTTTGTCATACGTGGGCCCGGAATGTTTATACGGACTTTGGGTCTGGTGGGGAGGTCGTTTTTGAAAGCAACTTTTAGTGTTGTTGGTCTTAAGCCAGTTCAGAGTGTATTCATCACGACAAGTGAGAATCTTAAACCCTTTGAAAGTCGACAAGGCCCCGAATCTTGGCAAGGTATTGGTGGAGGATAGTACCTCGTCGTTTACACAATCTAGTAACTTTTCCTCCACCCGAGCCCATTGCTCATCGCTTAGCTGCCTTTCGGAGCTCCCTTCATTGATAACGGCCACCTGAAGGCACTCTTTTACCAATTCAGCCGATACAACCGTGCTGCTTGCCTTCTTGGGCTTTTTGTTGGCTGTAGTTGGAGGGAATGTCGAATCATTGTGTCTATTCCTTTTTCCTTGGCTACTTGGACTAGCGTTATCGACCCTTGGGTGCTTTGGACCGCTGAAAATTAGTCTTTCCGAGATCGGCCTCACCTGAATGCACCCACAAAAAGTAAAATGTCAGTACACTCCAATATGGCATAACAAATTAAAATAAAAAGCACGACTGAGTCGCACGAACTTGCTCTTGTAGTAATAGTTTCTTCGAATTTTAAAGATTGAATGTAATATAAGTAATATAATATAATAACATATAATTTATAATGAATGTATTTATCTATTTAATAAATTGAAGAATGGAAATTTTAATATAGAAAAAGAGCATAAAAAAACGTTCTTTAAATTGATAAAACTAGTACTTAAAATGTTTTAATCTCAGAATGAAGAACGCCATCTCAAATTTTGAAGAAAGAAATTTATTTATGCAGAAAATATTTTAAAAATCGTTGGAGTGCTTTTCTTAAAAAAATAATTTCTTATACTTATATAAAATTTCTTGAAAATGTTTATAAAAAAAATGTTGGTATGCCATTTTTAAGAATATTTTTTTCTTCATAACTCTATCTCAGCTATAACCTATGTCAGTTTCATCGAAATCCGTCAAGAAACAATGAAGTGTACATTTTTATGAACCAACCTGTTTTAAAAATATTTTTTTTCTTCATAACTCTATCTCAGCTATAACCTATGTCAGTTTCATAGAAATCGGTCGGGAAACAACGAAGTTGACATTTTTATGAACCACCCTTTCATGAACAACGACAAAACATTTTTTGTATCCGACCCCGTACTTAAATAAGCTTATCCCCCATGCCACCCAATCGCTCTAGATTCCTAACTCCTACTCCTTTCGCGTTCAACTTTACTCTTGCCACCCCATTGCTATACCACATTATTTTACCTAATTGTTGCCAGTTTAAAAGCCCAGCGAAAAATACCACGGTCAACTGGCTTGCTTACATCAATCACCTCGAAGATTGTGTTTGCGAGGATGTTTCGCAGCGGAGATGTGTCTTTGAGAAGATTTTGTTTGCGGGGATGTGTCGCTGTGGAGATTTGTGTTTGCGATGATTTTGCTTGCGAGGATGTTTCGTGCGGAGATTTTGTTTGCGAAGATTAGTTACGGTTTTATGGTAACTCACATCTTTTTGAATTTTAAAAGATATAGAAGTAAAAATCAGCGAATAAAAATTCACCATAAATGTTTGATGCAGAAATAGGATAATGTGTCTCGCAAGCCAAGGGGCCCCGCAAATTTGATCTTACACACGCCAAATTTTGGCCTAGCGCCGCCTCTGTTTCAAAGAAACTTTAATTAATATTTAGTTTAAAATTGAATAGAGCATAGAATATTTAAAAAATTTTGAGTTCTAGAATAAATTTTTCAAAAGCTTTTAACTATTAGCCCGGGAGGCGGCTATACTAAATTCGCACCCATCGTTATAAAGAAAAATTTACTTATGTAAATTTAAAAAATCGAATATTTTTGGTAAAAGGAATTCGACATTAGATCAAGAGTTATAAATCTTCATTCTTTATTTTTTTTAAATAACAGGTAGTTTTTAATTTTTTGTACTGGGGATTTGGATAAAAACTTTGTGGAAATGCGTTTGTTTATGCATTCTTAAATTTTATAGTATAGCCCAGACAAAATGTATTTTTACTGCGGAAAAGATGCAAGTAGAGATTTTTAAATGCAATAATCCTTGTTTTGGCATTAGAAAAAAATTCCTCAAAAGTCCACTGTCGAAACTGGCTTGCATAAAAAGTTATTGAAGGAGGTATGTCGAAAACTTCGATTTTTCGCCTATTACCCTTAAACGGTAAACGCTAGAGAAAAGTACTTTATGCAAAGCTTGTAAGCCATGGAATTTTCAACAAAATAACTTCTTAAATTTTCCTATCTCCGACTTACCGTATAGAAGATATGGCCATTCAAAAAAAAAAAAAAACGACAAAATGCCAATATTTAGCATATAACTCTCCTAAACGGTGTGTTTTTTCGTAAACATCTTAATGTCAAGGATAATGATTGTATATAGCTACATAGGTAAAGTTATCATTATATCGATGGGTGGTTAGGTTACCCCCCCTAAAAAATGAACTTCTTTTTTGGTCAGCCACCCGATCTGACCAGGATATGAGGTGGACGACCCAGCTTTTCTATATCACCTAGTAAAGTTCTAACGCTACATAAGTTAAATTTTCTTTATATTGATGCGCGGGAATTAAGTATTGCCGCTGCCCGATCTATATAGATAACCATTAAACAGAAAATTGACGAGTGAGTAGGTATCTAATTATTGAATATTTTTCTTTTTATCTACATTCTTTAAAAACCTAATAACTAGCATTACTTTGAGGATGCTGCCGTTGTTTTTCAAACATATAGGTAGGTATTTTTATTTTTTTTAACTAAGTTTTAAGAAAGGGAAAGTTTGGAGGGGGGGT
Source organism: Epistrophella euchroma (assembly GCA_947049315.1). Lineage (NCBI taxonomy): Eukaryota > Metazoa > Arthropoda > Insecta > Diptera > Syrphidae > Epistrophella > Epistrophella euchroma. The sequence goes on from OX346246.1 coordinate 101,719,074, forward strand.
AACCATAAAATTTTTTTTCGTGCGTGATGTATAAACATTATGACAAAAATTATAATGAGTAGTCTGTATATGTAAACAAACATATGTTTCTTAAAAATACCTACCCATATATACATCCTGTACACATATTTTGTTTCATTGAGATTTATTCAATCGAAAGTGACGAAAGAATTGTGTACATACATTACATTAGATACTGAAAACCAAAGGAACACACCTAATATAAGAAACTACCAGAGAATAAAACGAGTCGAGTACTGTTTACGAACATCGAATACTCACTCGAAAAAAGCGAGTTCAAACAAACAGAGTCAACCCAAAAGAGATGTTCACGAGTTTTCCTGTTCACGAGTATGATGACTCGTGATTCACGATAAATACTGAACGAGTATGAACGAGCATACCTTGCAACCGAGTTGAATGGGTCCGAATAAAAACGAGTCAAGCGCTCGTTCACGATCAATGTGCTCGGATGTACTCGACTCGTAAGATGTGTATCCGAGGTTAGTGGTTGATGGGTATTGGGTTAGCAAAACTCTACGGTGTGTGTATTGGTGGTTGCATATCGCCGGCTACAAAAAATTGAATTTTTCTTTTGAAGCAAAGAAATATTAAATAAAACTTTCATTTTTGTTTGTATTGTAACAAATCAAAAGCGCTTTTTTTCACACATAAAAACAAAATAGCCATCCTTTTTACGCATGTACCTTATCTACCCACTTTCAGATATTGATCGTTTGCATATTTACATCGTCTTTTTTTAAATGCAATGGCAAAAAAATACAGAAACCTGTTTAACTTCTTGACATAAACCAAAACCACCAACTAGAAAAACGATAAATACAAAAAAAACCTCGTTGTTATAGGGTAGGTAGATTACCCTATAACAACGACCAACCACATAACCCGCAAGCAAAATGTTCACGATATTCACTTTGTTCACGATCACCCATTTTGGTTCGAGTATACTCGCTTTGTTTTGAGTACCTACTCGAAAATATTTCCAATTGTTTAAGAGCATTTTGCTCGTGGCCATAGAAGTGCGAGAAGTTCACGAGTTCGAACAATTTGTTTGACTTAACTTGTGAGTATTTTAACTCGTGGATAACATGACTCGCGAGCATAGAAGCAGAACGATCGAGTATGAACGAACATAGGGAAAAAGTGGAATTGTTCGAACATATTCGAACATACTCATTTTAATCTCTGGAAACTAGGTACTTACCCGGCGAACTTCCTTAAGTCCTGAAAGTGCCCTATTACGCGTTGACTCTAGAGTCATGACTCTTTTCGAAATTGAATGAGTGCGAAGGAAAAAAAATATCGGATTTTACCTTCGAACTCATTGAATTTTGAAAAGAGTCATGACTCTAGAGTCAACGTGTAATAGAGGGCACAAAGTAAGCAATTGCGGGTTTAACGATTTTCCGACTTATTCGTTCGAAATTTCTGAGTAATGCCGTTATAAATTCATTTTTATGTTTTTAGAACAATTTTGTTCCACTGTTCGTGTTCATATATGCATGCGAAAAGCACGTAAATCATAGATAGCAGCTGTTGATGTGTAGCTGACGTGACGACCAATGGCCATATCACCATACACGGATGTTAGTTTAATCCTACACACTTGTAGCTCGCCCTTCCTTTTAATCTGCATCTTAATTATTGTAAATTTTTAACAACTTGAATTTAAAATTTTCTAAACAGGGAAGAGAAGTTTTTAAAGCACCTACATATGTAATAATGTTTCAAACAGAGAAAAACGAAAAATCTTTCTTAAACTACTAGTAACTTTTTTTAACTTCAATATACCACAACTCAAGCCCTCCCCCTTCGGGAAATGTACGTATTTTGAGGTTGATAAACAGACAACGTCATGTGGTAGAAGTAAATGGTTAATGTAGATACCTATACATTTTGAGCTCAGGGTGCATTGCCTTTTAAATGATTTACACAGATAGGGTGGTGTTTGGCATATTACATGTTGTTTACTTCCACGAAACGAAACAAACCACACTTTATCGCCAGTAAACCCGAATAAAATATGGCAGTTGTATGGTAACATCAGCGCAAACATTATTGGACAGCAAGTTTTAAAGAGGAATGTGACGTTTTATTTGAAATTTTTTATAGCTTACTTGATTCGTATTCCTTAGAATGTATTTCTTATATAAAAATAGTACAGACCTTTTTAAAGGAAAAGGTTTGTGATACCTACACATAATGTATACCGATGTATCTAAACTAATTTTTCAAATAGGTTCCTGAAAGATTAATCTACCTACATAGGTAAGGGCAGCCTTTAATTTTTATGTTTTTATCTTATTTCAGATCAGTTTATTTGATATACAAGCTGTGGGACCAGACCCTAGAAACCTACAACTCCCAAACATTCCTCTGAAGGTGTTGCGGCAGGAATGGAGGGGTTGTTTGAATCAGACATCCTAAAGAATTAATAAAAAACTAAACCGTTGCATAAAAGCATATACCATTGCAAACTCGCAGCCATTGATTTTCATGTTGATGAATTTACTGAAATAGTAAAAGAATACAAAATTACACATTTAGCAATGTGTACATGTTCATCTTCGCTATAATCTTCATCTGCGTTCCTATAATCAAGATCTCTGCATTTTGTTCTTCTCTCTCTATCAAACAAGAATACATTTTATATTTTGTATCCCTTTTTTTTTTGCAGAACTCGCATGAAGATACATGTAAATCCACCAATAGAGGAAACAAAATTATGACTAATCTTTGTAATCTCATATTTTTGCCTAAATTTTAAAGCTTCACAACAGGGGCGTAGCTACCGCTGTATCAGCTGTATCAATTATACAGGGCCCCCGAGATATTGGGGCCGCCAAGATATAGAGGCCCCTGAAGATACAGAGCACCCGACAGGTGCTGAAACTTTTTTATTAATTGCATAATTTTGTAAAACAGAATTTTGAAAAGCAGAATTTCTAAAGCCGAATTTTAAAAAGCAGAAATTTGAATCAGAATTTTAACAAAAGTATTTTGACCCAGGTAGAATTTTAACCCCAACCCGTGTATTATTGCTACTTAGATATTTTGATTACTCAAACTAAATAAAGATTTCAAAGCTTCTATAATCTAATTAGTATGTCCGAAGTCTTAGAACCAGATAAATTGTTATCGTTTTCAAACGACATAATAAGAAAAAGTGCGGGAAGACTGTTGAAAAATATATAAAAAAATACTTGTAAAATGATTTCCGCGAACTGCTTTAAAAACCGTTTACAATCCGAAATTCAAAAAATTCTTCCCTAAATTATTAGCGATTGAATTGAATAGTCTTGCTTCTAGTTTTCTCGAAGTTGTCACTACATGATTTCTTTTTTTTGACGCTTTCGGTTACAACAAACAGCAACCGCTGAAAGAAACTTTTCCAGCTTCTATGGGACAGGAACGGTTATGTTATAGGATTTATTAATTCCATAGAAGCCGAAAAACTTAAAAAATTGAAATCTTTTGAATTGAAAGCCAAGAAAAGTGTTAATTTGAGGAGTTTTAGTCCAAAGACAATTTTTTTTTAAGTTCAAGAAAATATAATGTTAAATTAAACTTATCTTATATGTTGACGCAAGTGTTTTAGTTAATTAAAAAAAAAGTCAGGCCAGAGAGGGGCCCCCAAAAATTTTTGGATACAGAGCCCCCAAAGGGCTAGCTACGACACTGCTTCACAATCAATCCTAGGTTCTGTACTACTTAATTTCGCTTTCCTTCCATATTCCGCAGCAAAATCAATTCTGTTCATTTTTACTTGCGACAAAACGACAAAAGACTCGAATGACAAAAATCTCGAACAAAAATTTTAATCTAAATGCAAAAATCTGGAATGCACAAAAATCTAGAACCAACAAAAATCTCAAAAAAAATATTCTAGATCGACATGATCACGTGACCTTCAGTAGCGCAGTGCGTAGTGCACTTGGCCCGGAGACGCTTGGTCTGGGTTCGAGCCTCAGTGGGGCAAATGGTTTTTCGAATAAAATTGAACATAAGCACCACTAAAGGAGTCTGATGATCGGCCTGGCGACATTGAAATAGCTATAACTCCAGCCTATAAGACTAGGTGGTAGCTTACTCACGTTGCTGTTCTTTCATTCAAACCTTCAATATTCTAGATTGTTTTACCTATTTGAGGAGCTTAAACTCAAATAAAACTCATATTTATTTCATTGGTTTTTGGGGAATTTTTTTATTTTTAAATTGGGGTTTTTTATTATGATAAAATAAGTCCCCACAGCTAATTCAACTATGAAATAAGTCCCAAAATTTGGGTACTTATTTCAATCTTATATAAATTTGCTGCAGTCGTACAGTTGTACCTAGGAAATGTGAATTTTTACTTGCGACTCAAACCCTCAGCCCTCAGCAATCTCAGTTACGTGAACATGATTCCTAAACTAAATTTCTCAGTTTTGCTGTCAAAACTCTGAGGAAAAAAAATTTTGGAGTCGCTATTCGCTTGCTTACTTTTTGAAGTAGAGAAATCTCAGATATCTCATTTTCCTGAAAACACCAAATATATTTTTTCTTCAACTACGGCTTATTTTGTTGATTTTTGTTACTGATTTTGGTTATAGTAGTTCCTTTAAAAAACGCATTTAAAAATGTATGTTAAAATAGTTAATTTTGTATTTATTTCTATTTTTTAAAAAAATACATCTTTTTACTCCTTACCTTTTTTCATACTTAGAGCCAGTTGTACAAATATTTGGTCCGTGGTCCAGGAATTTTAACTCACCAATTTCGGCGGATTAACTGTGGTTCAACGCTGATTCAGGCATGTAATTGGCTTTTAGTGCATATTAGAACCTTGAACCATCGTTGAACCTCAGTTAACCCGCCGAAATCGGCGAGTTAAAATTCCTGAACCACGGATCAAAATTTAAACCTCGATTGTACAACTGGCACTTAGGGCCAGTTGTACAAATATTTGATCCGTGGTTCAGGAATTTTAACTCACCAATTTCGGCGGATTTACTGTGGTTCAACGATGGTTCAGGCATGTAATTGGCTTTTAGTGCATATTAGAACCTTGAACCATCGTTGAACCTCAGTTAACCCGTCGAAATCGGCGAGTTTAAATTCCTGAACCACGGATCAAAATTTAAACCACGATTGTACAACAGGCACTTAGGGTTTGTTTCACAATGTCTGATTAAAGTTCCAATTAAGCTACATGGAACTTATTCTTCACTTAAAAACCTCATTTACGGTTCAAAATATCTGAATAGGTCTAAGTGGCACTTAAATTTCTGAATATTTTACAGGCCAGTTGAAGTGCCGATTAAAAAATTAAACTGGAAAATAAAATATTTACAGCTGTCAATGTGACTCAGTCAACAAATACATCAATAGTTTGAACTATGGTGCTACAAAAGTATTAAAATATACACTAGAACTTCGTTTCTTTAAACCGAGATCTAAAAGTACTTAAAACTCAATAATGATCTTAGACCGAGTTCTAAGGAAATGATTAGAAGTGAAGAAATGATCAAGTTCTAAATTTTTTTAAAACTAAGTTCCAAAGATAAACCGAGAGTAACTGGATCGAGTTTTAAATTAATTTTAGATCTTTGTGAAGAAATTGGCTGTTAATGTTTTATAATCTTTTTTTTTTAGTGTTGCTATACCATTTTTATTCATATTTTATAGATACAAAACATATTGGTAATAGATCTTTTTTTTATAAAAAAAATTAAGTAAAAATTCCCTTGGTAAAGAACTGTAAAACCAATTAAGTATAAGACAGCACAAAAGTTGTTTTGTTATTGTTAACCGGATGTAATGTTTGTATGTTTGCTTTTAAATGATATTCCACTACAAAAGATAATTTTTACTATGCTGGCTATAAAATTTTCCAATAAAATAAGCCTCATATTTCTCTTCATATGTGGTATAAAATTAAAAAGACCTCTCATTTCTTCCTGCAAAAATAATCTTGTGCACACTTCATTTTAGTCTAGCACCGCTTCTAAATAAAAGATGAAACTTAATAGATCGGGCGGCGGCAATACTAAATTCCCACCCATCGATATAAAAAAGTTTTACTTATGTAGCGTTAGAACTTTACTAGGTTATATAGAAAAGCTTGGTCGTCCACCTCATATCCCTGGTCAGATCAAAAAAGTAATGCATTTTTTACGGGGGTAACCAACAATCGATATAAAGGAAATTTTACCTATGTAGCTATATACAATCATTAGGAGATACAGATACGCCACCCCATATCCTAGCCAGATCGGCTGGCCGACCAGATTTATGTATTGAGTTAAGATACTGTGTCACTCACTTATTATCATCATCATATTATAAAACGGCAAACACGAATTTTGTGGTGCAATTTACACGGTTTAGAAAAGCCGAAGGCATATAAATTATATATCGTTGAAAAGGTTTTGTGCCACAGAAATGCACAAAATATAAATTAATTAAATTATTAAACCGCAAATAAGTTAAATTAACAAAAGAAAATTTCGTATTAAGAGGGAGCGAGAAGAGAGCGAGAGAGAATATTTGTAAAAACACACAAGCTTTGTTCAGTGAAGAAATAGTCAGAACAGAACAACAACTGATTTTGACATTTCTCACAAATCTCTGTTCTAATCTATTCTAAGTTGTTCTACCTCAAAAGCAAGAACAGAAAATCCTGCTCTAAACTGTTCCAAACTGTTCCAAACAGGCTCACTAAAAAGCAAGTCAGAACAGAAAATTTCTCACTGAACAGCAAAACCCTGTTCTTTTCTGTTCTAAACTATTCCAAACTGTTCGGAACAGCCTCACTGAACACTCCTACAATGAGGTGGCTGTTCATCGTCAACGGATGAGCTTCAGCGGAGAATCATCACCAAATACCTACAAAAAGAGAAAGAAAAAAAAAAAAGATAGGTAAAAGGGGGAGCGAGATAGAATACAAAGTCATAGTGGAGTTGGCAGCTTGCACGTCGCATTAGTATACAAATCGTTGTGTATAACAAAAACAAAAAATACATTTGGTTGGGTATTGTAGGTTCGGTCAAGGTCTTATAATAGGTTTTAATAGGCGTAAATTCACGAAAAACGTTGTAAGTAGGTACTTTGTAGGCTTTTAACTTCAGTCAAAATTTCTGTCAATTAGAAGATAATGTAATTGGCACTCGAATTTCGAGGGCTGGACGTACTAGTACATATTAATTTCTTACTGGTTATCTTAGGCTCATGTTTCAAATTTTAACTCGTGGAAGCTCAGGCTATTAGCTTTCAGAATATCATAAATTGTCCATACCAAATCCAGTTGGTAGAAATAGCTTAGTAAACCAAAATTACGGTCAACTTTTATTTTGAACTTCAATTTTTGGAGCTTAAAATCCAAAAAAAAATTCCTTACACAATGTTGGTTTTGTCTTTCAAAACTTTCCCCATTTTTAAAGTTTCTGAAAAGGTATGAAAGTTACCATAAATAATCTTAGATCTAAACATTTTAATCTTTATTCTTTATTTTTTTTAAATAACAGGTAGTTTTAAATTTTTTGTATTGGGGATTTGGATAAAAACTATTAATTAGGATGAAATCTAGCTCATAACAAGTTACACCTGTGCCGAGATTTAGCTATTTCAGCGAGTGAGGTGAGATGACTCGCCTTACTCGCCGACTCATCTCACTTCATTCGCAAAAGTGATTTAGCTATTAAAGTGAAATGAGTAATTTCGAATAAAGTTTCGAACATATGAAATGTCATAATTGTCTTTGGTTTTGTTTGTTTGAGGTTTAATTTTTCAATTTTGTATTTTTGTTTTAATTAAACTTTATCGAAAAACTTAGGAAAGTAAAATTTAATTACTGTGTGACTTTATTGTGAAGTTAGTGTGCCCTACCCACTACTAATCATTCTTCCAAAGTTTTGTAGTTAGTCCTCACGAAGTTGATGGGGTCGTCCTTGCGATGCTGAATTATATTTTTCACTTGTATTAAAAAAAATGTATACCTACAAATAAAATGTAAATAACAAATTAATAATGTTCATTAAATATCATTTTTACATAAATGTATGTTTGTATAAAAAAAACAAATCTTTTATGTGCTGCATACTCATTTTTACCTACATACATTGTTGTTTTGCTAGTTCGTTTCACATACGTGAATAGATATGTTCAAATTCCTTTGAAAAAGAACGCATACTTATGCAAAAGTGTAAATTTACCAACACATACACCAAGTCACCGCTGAAACATCCGGCGAGTAAACTGACGTTTCATTTCAATCGCCTACTCACTCACTTTTACCAGCTAAATCGATTTTCAATGAAAAGTGAGTCATCTCACTCACTCGCCACTTGAAGGCACGGTTGCCACTTTGGTCATTTGTGACCAAATTTGGTCATTATTTTTTCACTTGGTCGCATGGTCATTTTTTATTCCATTTGGTCATTTTTTTTAATATCGATTTTATGAACATATTTATATTTGTTTTTATTAGATAAGCTTCTACTTTTATCTCATTTTAAAATGCTCTCAGAAGTTATTATTTTTATGTTTTTTTATTTATGATTCGTTACTTAATATGTCATCTGTGTAATATGAAGAATATCTTAAAATAAATGTGATGAATTCATTGTTTTCTGTATTTAGAGGTACAAATATTTCGGACTCAAATTATTTTGGTCATTTTTAGCTACAGTTGGTCATTTTAATTTTTAATTTTGGACACAAATTTTATTTTTAAGTGGCAACCGTGCTTGAAGGATGTATGTCGAAAACATCGGTCTTTCGCATATAACATTTAAACGGTAAACGCTATAGAGAAAAGTACTTTATGCAAAGCTTGTAGGTCATGGAATTTTCTACAAAATAAGTTCTTAAATTTTCCTCTCTCCGACTTACCGTATAGAAGATTGAAGTTAAAAATAAAAGTTGACCGTAATTTTGGTTTACTAAGCTATTTCTGGATTTGGTATAAACAATTTATGATATTCTGAAAGCTAATGGCCTGAGCTTCCACGAGTTAAAGTTTGAAGCATGAGCCTAAGATAACCAGTAAGAAATTAATGTGTATAGGTGAGTGACACAGTATATTAACTCAATACATAAATGCTGGTCAGGCCAGGATATGGGGTGGACGACCAGGCGTTTCTGTATCCCCTAATGATTGCATATAGCTACATAGGTAAAATTTTCTCTATATCGATGGTTGGTTACGGTTACCCCCCTAAAAAATGCACTTCTTTTTTGGTCAGCCAGTCGGTCTGACCAGGATATGAGATGAACGACCAAGCTTTTTTATATCACCTAGTGAAGTTTGATGGGTGGGAATTTAGTATAGCCGCCTTCCGGACTATAAAAACAATATTTAAATCTAGAAGTCAGTGAGCATAAATCTAAATATCCCAAGGCTGCAAAACAATCACTTACAAGAAAAGTACCTATATGGCCCTCAAAATAAATACAAAATAAAATATTTTTACATAAATTTTTGAATGTATTTTTTAAAGGAACTACTAATAACCAAAAATTAAAACAACAGCCGTAGTTAGAGGAAAAATAAAATGCATGACTGGATCGCACAGACTTGCTCTTGTAGTAAAAGTTTCTTCGAATTTTAAAGATTGGGTGCATTAAAAGAAAATAACTTTTTTATGGGAGCCTAAAGTTTAAATTAGTATCATACTTTTTAGAGCTTGAATTGAAAAATTATTAAAAATTAACATAATTCGAAATTAATTTATTTAAAAATTCTTCTTAAATTGTTTTGAGAGCTAAAATTTCTTTAAATAATCTTAGTTTTGAAAAAAAAAATAAAATCGTAGGAGCGGTATTTTTTAAATTAATTTTTCATATATAAAATTTGGTACACAATTTTTTAGTATTTATTTATGTATAATTAAAAATAAAATTTCGAAGAAAATTATCTACCCGTTTTTAAAATATCGAATTTTCAAAAAAAAATTTGTTTTTTTGAAAATTTTGATATGCAGTATGATTTTAACTTTTGAGAAGCTTTTGTATACAAAATTTAATTTAAATTGGTTAGACACATAATGGGATAGTCCAAAATAAAGAAAATGGTTCTATGAGAGGTACCGTTAATAATGGCTCCCTGTAAATTTTGTTTTTGACAGATCGTAGACCATACTAATATTAGTATTCACAACAATTTTAATCAAAATCATAGGAGTCGTTTTCGAGAAAAATTATATATTCTGTAACGGTTTTTTAACTTTTATATGGAAGGTACCGTTAATTTTGACTATAAGAAAAAGTTTTGTATAAAATATTTTAGGTAATGTTAAAAAACCGTTTGGTGCCAAGTTTCATAAAAATCAACCAAATAGTTTTCGAAATGTTTGGTTTAAAAAAAAATTTTAAACTTTTTGAAAATTAAATTTTTACAAAAAGGTAGCATATACGTAATAAAATTTATTGATTTTTTTTAGAAAAATCTGTCGAGCCATATTTTTGAGAAAAATAATATTTTCCAAAAATGGTAAAAAAAATTATATGGCAGAGGTACCGTTATTTTTGGTCCTAAAAATAAAAGGAAAAAAAAGTGCCGGGGTAATGTCCCAAAAACACTACCAAGTTTAATTAAAATCGGCCTATGGGTTTAGGCTGTAGGCGAGTCCACAGACAGACAGACAGACACACGGACAGAATTGCGAGACCCACTTTCGTCTTCCCTGTCATCGTAATGTCAAGTTTGATTGTTATCTCGAGTTCAATTTTTTTTACGAATCCAAAACTTGCCTTATAGTACCTATATATCGCAAGTAAAAATATTAAACATAAAAGGCTAACAAATTAAAATATGTAATATGTAATTTAAAAATTTGAAATAAATTATAAATTTTTGTTTTTTAGACATATATAAATTTTGTTTACTAAACGCATTGCTCCTTTATAAAAATCATGAAACAAATTTAGAAAACCTTGCGTGGTCTAAAAGGAGAAAAAAATTAAAAGGTAAAAAGATGTAGGTACAGTACAAATATGTGAACTTTTTAAATTCGAAATAAAATATAAATTTTTCTTTTTACATATATTTTTGGATGTGGTGTTTGAGAAAAATAATTGCAAAACAATAATCAGAAGCAAAATTTAGACTAGGTGCATTAGTTCGAGAGAAAAAAAAAATAAAAGTTAAAAAGTGCAAAATTTCCATACAAATTTGTATTGGAAAAGTATGGCTTTAGAAACACGGGTTAATGACCTCGGACAAATTGTTTTTGGTCAATAAATTTTTCGCAGTGCATACAATTTAGGGGGCGGCCCATCAAAAACAAAAACGAGTTTGGGAAATAACGGACGCCTTAATGTATATGTATATAAATATATACAAAACAATAAATCTTAAGGGATTACGCAAAACCTATAAAGCCTTATATTCTGTCGAAAAAGCTATGTTATATATTGAGTAAATTTGGCAATTTTATGATGGTTAAAAATGACTAGCTACTTCCATTCTTTGTAAAAGATAGAACATTCTTTTGTCATACTCCGTTGTCTACATCAAAATCCACATGCTGATGTATAGAGCACAAAAGTAGGTAATCCTATTTGATTTTACGAGAGACCCTTTAGAAAATATCTGGTGAGCTATAGCACCAAGAAAACTGTTTAACCCTCCAAAATTTACTCAATTGTGTTCAAGATGGAAAGTAGCAGTTTAGATTTGTGTAATTAACCCCAGTTAACCTATATATGCAACAGAAACTCGTACGTCTTTTATTAAAAAAAAAAATAGCAATAAGGTGTTAGGGTGGTTTTGGACTATTCTTTCCTATATGTAGAATTATTAAGGGTATTCATGCAACGTCTTGGAATCATCGTAAACGTCGTAAAGTCTTTGGAGCAAAATTTTAGACGATTTAGTATGATGTTAAAGCATTTTTAGTATGATGCTTGGTTGAAAACAGGCTTTTCCAAATTTTAAACGCGTTAGGATCATTATTATATTTTAACATTTAACTAAAGTAAAATCGCCAATGCCTATTTTATCTTTTTAGTATCATACTGAATCTAAGTGTCACTTTGGCAGCTACAATTGCAAAAATGGGTTGAACTGTCACTGTTTTAGGCGTGTTCAGCTATAAAAATAGGTTTAGTATGATACTAGTTAGAAAATGTTTAAAACTAAAAATATTTTAGTAAAGAGTTTTAAAGTTAATAAAATTGTTAAGTTAAAATTTGGCGCCTTTAAGTTTAAGGCGTCTTAAACGAATTGTCAAAATTTGTATTAAAAATCGTTTCCAACACATCGTAGACTAATTATGTATGTAAGTTGAAACGAATGGTGTGATGTTCTGTGAGAGACTGAGCTTTATTTCAATAAGCGATCTTAAGATTAGTTTGTACATATGTATATATAGATGTAAAGAAAGTCTAAGAACATTTCAAATGATAAATAGAAATATGTGCTTTCTTACAATAGATAACAATTAACCCTTTTCTTAATTGAAAAACAATTTTGTACATAATTTTTATGATTTAATATTAGTAAGGAAATTTAAGGAATTTATTATATGTAGGTACAAAATATTTAAAATTTCAAGTTAATATAAAAAGAATAATTATGCATAATAAAATAATTTTCTTTTATATATTTTTAAATCTAATTTTTACTTAGCATTTATAATTTACTTTTCTTTTGTTCAACATTTTTTTTATTCTTTCAGACGATCGTTTTGGATATAAATTCTTTGTGTATGATCGCTTTTTGTTCACAGTTGTATTGGTACTACCTTGTTCGTTCGACAGATCTCCTCGTATGTATAAGTGCTCAGGAGTAAACGCGACTTCCTTAACTCTCCTTTTAATTTGATTAACGTGCGCTTGTCTTAAACTGTCCTTGAACTTAAAAAGATATACATATGAAGAAACTTGTTTAACGACCACAGCTGGATACCATTTAATATATTTTTCAAAACTCCCTTTATAATATACATACATACATATGTACATTTTCCCCTTTTTTTAATTTTTGACATAATAACAAAATATTTTAATTTTCTTTAAGTTTGTCTTCTTTCAAAATGTCTAATTAAGTTTTAGGTTTAAAATTAAATATTAAACTAGCTGGAGTTTCTAGCGTTGTCGTGTTCGGTGTATTTCTAAATTTGATTAAAAAACTATCGACCCTTTGCTGTGACGAAAGTCGTTTTGTCTTTTGGTCTATATACGAATTTTTAAAATTATTTTTTACCACTTGGACAAGCCTTTCGGCTTGGCCATTTGACTGTGGGTAGTAGGCCGGTGATTTTGAATCTTCAATACAATGTAGTTCACAAAAATTTTTATACTCATAGGAATTCAAAGGCGGACCATTATGTGTAACGCATTTGAGTGGAAGACCATAAATTGCATAGTTTGTCCTTAATTTTTCAATTAGTGAATTTGCGTTAGTTAATCTACGATTATAAGGTATGTTTGTCCTTCAAAGAAAAAGAGATCTAAAAGAATTCTTTCGTAGGGAAAACTAGATTTTGGCCATTCTTGTAAACCTTGTTTTGAAAAATGATTTCCTGTTACTGCACAGGTTTCACAACAGTTAACATATTTCTCTATATGTTCATCTATTTTAAACCACCAAACCAAAGAACGAGCCAGTTCTATCATGCGAACTATTATTCCTATACATCCATCATGCAATAATTCTAAAATTGAAATTCTCAAAGAAAAAGGTACCACAATTTGCAATCCATAAAATATTACCGCTTTTATCTATCACTAAAATATTTCTTTTTGAATAGTAAGGCTTTAATTCAAAACTTTTTCTATCAGGCCATTTATTTACTTCCATGCAATTTTTTATTTCACTTAAAATTTTATTCTTTTCGGTCTCTTTTCTTACTTCATCCAAGTTTAATGGAATCTCATCAGAAAAATTGAAAGTTTTTACAAAGATTTCCTCATCTCCTGATTTATGAGACAATGGCAATCTGGACAGACCATCTGCATTCAAATTACTTGCACCTTTTTTATATAGTATGCAATAGTCATACATTGAAAGTTCTACAGCCCATCTTTGCAAACGTGAAGCTGCAACTGGTGGTTATCTTTCTGCCAAAAATAAATTTTCTAAATTTTCTTACAGCAAATATAATACTAAGAGCCTCTTTATGCAATTGAGAATAATGCTTTTCTGACGGACTTAACGAACTGCTAGCATACATTCAAGGTTTCTCTTTACCATCATCAATAATCGAAAGGACACACCCGATGCCATACGGACTTGCATCGCAAGACAAAATTATTTCTTTAAGTGGATTAAAATGAGCGAGTACTTGGTCACCCGTCAACAAAAGTTTGGTTTTTTCGAAAGCCTCATCGCATTTCTTAGTCCAAGAAAAATCAACACTTTTCCTTAATAACTTATATAATTCATGCAGTTTCGAAGATAAATTGGGCACAAAATTTGAATAATAATTAACAAGGCCTAAATAAGAATGCAGCTGTGAAACATCTCTCGGCCTTGGAGCTTTTAAAATAGCCTCAATCTTTTCTGAGCAAGGATGACGTCCGTCTGAACTAATAATAGATCCTAAATACTTGACTTTGCTCTCAAAAAATTTACATTTTTCAATATTAATTTTGCCGTTTAGTTTTTGTAATTTTCCCAAAACAATTTCTGTTTTTTTAACGCAATCTAAATAACTTGTGCCTTTCACAATTATATCATCTATATATACTGATGCATAGACTAAATCTTATAAAATCTTATCGATCACTTCCTGAAAAATTGAACTAGATGCTTTTGCCCCATATACAAGCCTAGTATATCTTAAAAGCCCTAAAGGCGTAATAACAGTGAAGTACTCCTTACAAGAGTCTGTCAACTTTAACTGTTGAAACGCACAAGTTAAATCCAGAATTGTGAAGTGTGTAAAGCCACTCAGATCCGAAAGTATGTCATCGGGATGAGGAAGCGGATAGTGCTCGGTCTTCATGTATTTATTTATGGAGACCTTGCAATCCATGCACAACCTCACTTCACCATTCTTCTTCATGGCGCCAATTAATGGACTTGCCCATTCACTATGCCTGACTTTTTCCAAAATGCCTATAGCTATGAGTCTCTTAAGCTCTGCAACATATTTTTCTCGTAGCCCGAACGGAACCGAGTTTGCCTTTTCGTCTAAAATCACATCGGTCGCAAAACCCACAATCGGCTTTTCCAAATTATTATCAAAAACACTCGCGAAATCATGTTTCAAATTCTTACTAATGTCATCACTTTTTTTTAGAATCTCAAGACAAATTACATATATTTTCAGGACTTACGGTTAATTCCTGGGAAAACAACATTCTCCAGTTAGGATACCAAAGGTCCAACCAATTTCGCCCCAGCAAAGGAGCAAAATTCTTTTTGCTTTTGATGACTAGCATTGTCAACTGTACTGGATTATTCCACCACTCTGACTTGACCATAACCTTTAAACTGCCCAATACAACTACGCGTTCTCCAGTTACAACTTCTATAGATTTTAAAACTTCTTTTAGTTCAATATGTTTAAATAAAGATAAATAATCATTTTCACAAATAACGGTAGCACATGCGCCTGTATCTAATTCATACTTAACATGCTTTTTATCAACCAATAGCTTAACCTTTAAATGTCCCCGAAACAACCTCATTTACATAGTTCAGCATACCCAACCAAGCCCCATCATCAGAGCTTTCATCAGCCTTCGCTCCTGCTTCTCCACCATCCACGAAATGTAATCTTCCATGACCAGCTCGATTTTTTTAACTTATTACAGTTCTTTTTGATGTGCCCATACTTTTTACAGTAATGGCACTGTACTTCTTTGGTTCTGAACTGTCGTGACTTCGATCTCCCTCTATTTTCAACTCTGTCATGACTTTTATTTTTTGATTTGTTTTCCTCGTGGAGCGATGAACAGCGTTGATGTCACCACATGGCAATGTCCCTGCCCAAGTAACATCGTCACAGCTAAGAAAAGCAAAACTGTTCTTCTACGGCTCTAAGGATGTGAAATCGGAAGCTACAACTTTAAAACGGATAATTTCACAGCTCCATCAATTTGTATTTAAAAATATGTTCTATAGAGAAGTTCATGCACACCAGCTATAATTTAAATTTGCTCCCTGCTATCTATGAACGAGCTACTTTAATTTTCAGCACCTAAAGAGCCATTGGAACGCATTGAGCAACACATGAGTAGTAACAGATACCTTTAGAGCTCGAAAACTAGCAGCTTTAGGCCAGTCGCGCACATGCAACTAAACAGTTTGGTTTCGATTTTGTGCACAATGGGCTTATATGGGAGTGCGCGCCGGTTTATGTGCGCGGACTCTCATATAATCCTATAGTACTCAAAATCGAAACCAAAATGTGTAGTTGCATGTGCGCGCCTGGCCTTAGAGTTCTATACTGCACGAAGTAAAATACAAACGCATGCGCCTTTCGAAATGTTAAAACTAGCATTATAATAAAAGTTTTCCTTACCACAACATAGGTGTAGTAGCAAAATAAAAAGTTTTTAAAGGGTGTTAATTTATTTAAAAAAGTACACCTTCGACTTTATATGCTGTTCCACAAAAAATACTCAAAGTATACAAAATTTGGTGCTTATAAAAAATTTATTTATTATTTGATTTCTTTGACTTTTAATTTCTGAAACACCCGTTCTTGTATTACAATAAAAAAGAAATTAAAAAGACAAAACTTCCATCTTGTGAAAAAATAAATATAGAGCTCTATATCACCAGCAATTAATATTGCAGCGCTAAAAAACGTAGTATTGCAGCTTCTAGTCGAACGATAAAGATGGCGACGAGATAGCAAACTAATGCAATACCTTCATAATTAATTTTTTATAATTTACAAAAGAAACAACTTCCCTCTAAACAAAAGACAAAACTGTTATTAAATAAAATAATTTTATTTCTGCCATGGAAAATGTTTTATTTTTTTTTTTATTAATATACTCTCTCGTTTTTTTTTTTTAATTTTTGACGGCTTAATACACAAAATTATGAAGGCGCGTAGTAATTTAATGAAGTACCGTCACTACATTTGTAAGCGCGCACTTTAAATTCACTATCATACGATCGAAAATTATTAATTTCTTTTCCTTTTTATTTTCATAGATATTTTTTATTTGGCTTTTGTCATCTTTGTAATTTATATTTGCATACTAATGTCGCTTTCGATTGGATTTTCAGAGTGTTTCACTCCTTTTTGATTCCAATGGAATATGAAAAACTCTCTTCCGTAATATGTGTATCTATGTAGAAGTTAAAAATAAAATGAATTCTTCAATAATTTTAATTCCAGAACATCCCAAGAACAAGCATTTACTATTTTGACAATTAATTTTCAGAGTGCACTCCTAGCACTCCTTAATAAAATCCGGAGTGAAAAAACACTCCTAAATCATCACTCCGAACAGCAAATGGAAGGTTTTTGGAGTGTTGGGAGTGTGGATGGAGTGAAAAAAGAGTGCTAGGAGTGACCAACGGAAAACGACATATGATTCATTATTCTTTGTTTTACCTAAGTGTTGATTTCGACTCCCAAATTTGAAGCGTTCTGCAGTAATGTTTCTTTGTGGATTAAAGTGTCCTTTTAGCTTTGTTTTAAGATCCACATATTCGACGTTCTCAATAGTGTCCGGTCTGGACACATTTCTAATGACTTTGTATAGGTCCTTTCCTCCAAGATTCAAAAGATAAGATTTCCTGTTCTTATCGTCGATGATTTTATTTAAAGCAGTCATGTGATTTTGGTGTTTTACTTTTATTGAAATCACCGAATTACCACTTTCCGAGTCGGATGGCATATAATTTTTTTTTTGTTATATACTTTTGTCCTCGTCGCCAAAAATATGTGTGTAAGTTGAAACGAATGGTGTGATGTTCTGTGAGAGACTGAGCTTCATTTCAATAAGCGATCTTAAGATTAGTTTGTACATATGTATATATATAGATGTAAAGAAAGTCTAAGAACATTTCAAATGATAAATAGAAATATGTGCTTTCTGACAATACATAACAGTACACTTTAAAACATGAATTCGTGTGTTAAACGAAGATGGTAAACTTCGTAAACATCTTATACTCTTGTAACGGTACAATGACGTTCAATGTGTCGCAGTTTTCAAACTGCACAGGTTAAAGGTCTTTAATTTTAAGAAATACACTTTTATGTTTAGCACACCAATAAACATACATGGTCTTATTAATTAGATTTTTGGCTGTTTAAACTATGTCTAAGTATTTTGAAACAGTGGGAAATATGCTTTTTTAATAAAAAAAATATTGCATTCCTCTAGGTTTAGACAATAGATTACGTTGTCTAAAGCAAGATAAAATCACAAACAATTATATACAGATGTCTCATCTCAATAGAAAATTATGACATCGAAAGAAAAATGAGCCAACAAATTATCCGCCAACAAAAAGCTTTTTAGATTTCATATTAACCAAGAAAAGCTTTTTGAGAATAAAAAAGAGAACAACGTGAAAAGATCTCTTTGATCTTCTTCTGTCACTTAACACAAGATAGAGATACAGATACACTAACAATATTTTATTATTTGTGACCAATCATTCTACAGGTCAGTGGGTAAATGTTATATATATATAGAAAATTTTGTTTACATCCCTTATATATGAAGAGCTCCACTAAGAAGGGATTTTTTGAAATTCTCATAATTAATAGGGTAAATTTGGGTAAATGTAGGGTAAAGTCGGATTTCTAATTTCTAAATGAAATTTTTTAGAATTTTCAAACCAAATACATTCAATAGAGTTTTATTATATTAAAATGGCAAAGTTAATTAAAAAATTCTAAAAATATTTTTTTACCCTACAAACTTGGTTAAAATTCAAAAACACCAAAATCGAGTTTTTTTTAAATAATTTTTTTAAATCAGGTGTATTTTTTAGAATTTTTTCAAATACATTTTTAATTAGGAAATTAAAAAAAAAGTTATCCATGTTTAAGGAATTTTTTGTGGGCGTGGTTATTGTGGGCGTTAAGAATTTTTGAAAACTCATACATTTTTTTTTCAATTTTTTCACATCTTTTATTTTTTATCTTTATAACGGAAAATGCTAAAAATTTGAAATTTATAGGTGTTGTAGGGATTATTGACCCTGACATATTTGGAAAATTTCAGATTTCCAAAGTGCCGTTAAGCTGAGATATTTAAGTTTGAAAAAATGGGCAAATCAATTTTTTATAGTTTTTTACAATTATCTTTTTATTGGTAGGTAGTAGGGAGTTGAAATTTTTATACATAATAGAATTCATTGAGTTTGATGTAATTGCATTTTAATTTTATTTATTTTTACATTTTACCGGAAATAGCGGTAAATATTGACTTCTTTAACATATCTGTTAATTACGTATCACTGCGTGCATCGATTAATTTCGTTTTTCTTTAGTTTGCATGTCCATTTAACAACAAAAACTATGATACCTCATTTGCATATGTACGCCCCCTACAAGCTTCGCAATCTTAATTAAAAACCAATCAAAAAATCAATAAAAATGCACTAAAACTGCCTGTTTCGTTCGTTGTCAACCACCATGCACCAATGGGAGATAACTGTTATTTTATCAAAATCCTAAAATTCAATTGATAGTGTTCGATTAAAAAATTCATAACTTCTAAACTATACGTCCGATCGATTAGGTTAATGTCTTAAAACAATCACAAAATGTTAAGCTTCAATTTTATGTAAAAATAATTTCAGGGAGGGGAAGCATTCTATACCAAAGGGGGATGAAAAGCCGTCATCAAATCGATTTTAATTTTTCAAAATGCAAAACATGATGAAAAATTTTCAAATATCGAAAAACAATATACTACAAAGTTATAGCCCCAACATTTCTCTACAAAAAAGTCAGTGGTTGTATACATGTAAATACGACACGAGACGAGCCAGGGGCCATTTAATTGGTTTAAAGCCAAAAAACGGCATTTTAATTATAAAAACTAAATAAAATCACCGACTTGGCCATCTTAAAAAGCTAATAACTTCGCTATTAGTTAACAGATCTTCTTCATGTTGATAAATATAGAAAGAAGAAATGTTTATCTACATATATATATAAAATTTATTGCAATACAATAAAAAAAGTCATACTAAAAACGTGTTTTAGTCCAAAATCAATTCGATTTTTATTCTTTTAAATTCAAAAGTTGATGAAAAATTTCAAAATTTTGAAAAATAAATATAATATATATGTAGGCTAAAATATTTTCTAAAATAATGCTAAGCAATGTTTTAAGGTTAATTCAACAGGAAAATTACTAAAATTCGTTTTACGCGGTTTTTACGATTTTAGTCAAAAAATGCAGTAGACACGGCTTCATATATTATTTTTTTTTTCCAAACTACTTAACGCACCTTAAATGTTAATATCTTAAAATACTGTCATTAAAACAGGAATAAAATTTAAAAAAAAGAATTACATTACAAATTTGAAAAAAATGTAAAAACAAATTGAAATAGTGTTTTTTTTTTACCCACTTAATTGATTTAAAAATTTAAAACTATATGTAAACTTGATCGTAGAGAAAAAAAATTATTAAAATATCATTGGGAAATATATTCTTTAAATATATGTAGAACACAACAAAGCCTTTCATCAAACAGGGGAGCCGATGAGCCGATATTAATTATTTTTTGAATTAAAATTTTTTCAAGACTTGGTTTTTTAGGCCAGCGCTTGCCTGATTTAATCGTTCACTACTTTTTATATAATTCACGGATTTAATTCAAATAACTTTTTTTCACTTAAGGGTAAATAAGCGCTTTATTTTTATATATAAAACATACCCATACGTGACGTAGTATTTACATAAAATGTTCCACAAAAAAGAATTCAACATAAAAAAATAAACCTAAAAATTGAAAAATAATTATTTTAAGTTGAATTTTCTGAGCTTCCCACCCTTACCATTTTCACCACGATCAGTTTATGGGTTAATTTTTTTCAGAATTACTTTCCTCAAATGTCATTCAATATTTTCACATATGAAACATAGCTGTGTGTTTTTTACAAGCCCCATAAAAAAATTTCAAAATGTATGCTAATGAAATTTCGTAATATTTCTAAGGCCAAATGCATGAAAAATTGCGAAATTAACGATGCAACTGTGGAAAATCGGCTATAAGTTGAGAAATAATACTTCGATTTTTATAATTTAAATGTCAATAGATAGATAAAATCATCACAAATATTTAAATTATAAAAAAATATAAATAAGTAAATAATTTCAATACCTTAGAGGCTCCCGTCAAGAATAAGGAAAGTTTTCAACTAAATTGATAATTTAATAACGATTTTCCAATCGATTTTCAAGATTATAATTTATTTATTTTCTTGACTAACCAGCAATTATTTTGGTATATATATTATTTTTCTGTTTTAGGGAATAGTTTTTGAAATATTAATTTAAAATAAATATACATATATAGGTAAACAAAAAATTTCAAACTTATTTTTTTCAAAATTTTACGTAATTAATTAATATTTTTTTTTTTAATTTAGTGCTTTTATTAGCTCTTTGTTAAAAGCAGAAAACCGGATCCTCAAATATCTTTAAGTTTTTAATAAAATTAAAAATAACGGGAATGGGAAATTTTCTAAAAGAATTGACTTAATACAGAAAAAAAATTATTAAAAAACAACAGCAAAGAGACATTTTTGCTTTTATTTTAATTTTAAATTAAGTTGCTTTAGTGAACAGTTTTTCAAAAATTAATTTTTAATCTAAAATTTGTGAAGCAAAATAAATAAAAAAATTGTGTTCAAAATTTTGAGTAATTAAGTAGTATTTTTGTTTTTAAAATTCGAAGCCCCTAATAATTTCTAGTCAAACACTAAAAACTGGATGCCTAAATATCCTTTAGTTTTTGAAAAAATTGAAAATAATGAAATCTACTTTACTACTTAAACAGTAGAAAAAGGAGCTTTAGAGCAACAAAATATCGGATGGAAGTTCTTTTGTTATTTTCAATTTTGTAAAAAACTAGAGTAGGTACATTTTGACATTTGGTTTTAAGTGTTTGACTTAAAATTGATGGGAGCATTGAATATAAAAAACAAAAATGCTACTAAATAACGTAAAATTTTAAAAAAAATCAGTTTAAACATATTTTTTTTAATTTTGTTGCTTCAAAAATTTTAGTTTGTAGCTGTTACCGTTGTGGTTTAATAATATTTTTTCTATTTTAAGTCAATGCTCTTAGAAAATTGCCATTCCCGTTATTTTGAGTTTTCTCAAAAACTAAGACATTCTAGCATCCGGTTTTCTGTTTTTGACTAAAAACTAATATGTAAATTGAATATTGAAAAAAAATAATACTTAATTACGTACAATTTTGAAAAAAAATCAGCTTAAAATTTTTATTTTCAAAATTTTGACTGAAAATCAATTTATCAAAATAAAATTAAAGAAAGGATATGTTTTCAAAATGCTATTGCGTAACTCTATAGGTACATACTACGAGTTTTTATTTATATTTTTTTTCTGTTTTAAGTGATTTTTTTTTTTGAAAATTGCCCCTCCCGCCTAAACAGGGGGAAATATACCCCCTCCCATTTTTGTATAGCTAAGTAGGTAGTTACCTACGTTAAAATGTAATAAAAACCAACAAATTGTTAAGTATTCTTTTCACTTACAGACTGTTCACATTGTTAAGTATTCTTTTCACTTACAGACTGTTCACATTGATTACAAATATGTTTAGCACCTATGTATGTAGGTACCCAGGCACATATGATCTAAATATATACCTAATCCCAACCAACGTTGGTACGACTTTTTGAAGTACCTACATTTCAACGACGATGTTAAAATAAAATACAAGTACAGAACTCTGGCTTTCAAAAAAGGCAAAACAAGTATGTACATATGTGTAGGTACATACCTACAACATAATCCGAACGAATAAAATTAAAAGAAGTAGGCACCTACTCAGCTACATTTATATGGCCACTTTATTTAATAAATCAGCACCGGAATGGGATAAAGTTTCTTCATAGATATCCATTTAAATGCATTAAACACAAAACCTATGCGTACTAAATAAAAATAACATAGCTACCTCTACTTAACTACATATACATACCTAACCTATCCTTTCTTTTAATTTTAGAAGCAAACAGATCTTTTAAAATCAAAAACTTATCGTTATCACTCATTTATTTATTATTCCAACTTGCACCCCTAATTCAAGAAAATCTTTAAGCGGACACAATAAATTATTGTAAAAAAATCCTTCTTCGTTTCCCACCCTCATGGATACAAACAATCAGAAATCAGAATACACAACACCACACTTTTTTCTTGCCAAAAGATTCCGAAATCTGTAACCATTAAAAAATTGCTACAAAAAAATGTGGCGGCAGGTGGGCTGTGAATTTGAGAAAAAGAGTAAAAGAAAAAATACAGACGGAAGCAAAAGAGCAATAGAAAAAATACATTATTATTTGTTTTTAGAGAATACCAATTTTGAAGAGAAAAAGCATTGGACAGAGACGTCAAAACAATTGTTTGAAAAGAGCTTTGTTAAAAGCTTTTCGAAATGCAGATTTTCAGTTTCATATGACACTTTTTTCTATGGAGCTGAGACATCTGTATATAATTGTTTGTGATAAAATGATAGATTACTTTAGCAAAAATTAGAAAGGTTTTTTAAAAACTTGGACGGCTTTCTAAAGTTAGACAATGTTTATTAATAAGACCAACAGACTTTCGTAAAATAACTCAAGATCTAATATGTCTTGAAAGCAATTTGCTCATGCCATTAAACAATTTTTTTTTGTTATTTATTTTTGGCATGTTCAAACTGCAGATTAAACAAATTACTCAAATGCAAAATTAAGAAATATGTTTTACACTCCGAAGTTTACTAAACAGCTGATTGGTTTACTACATCTTTTAGCACATTTACGCAAGCAGTTTTTAAGGGCGTTCATGAAATGTCTATCGTAAACTTTACGATTTTACGACGTCGTAAAATTTCCGAAGTTGCATGAATACCCTTATTAAAAAAAATTGATACGTAGTTAATTTGGAATATTTTCTTATTAAGCATAAGATACAATAAAAGAATGACGTGTAGGTTGAATCGAGACAAAAAAAATGTATAGAAGAAAGGGGTCTATGTCGCCCATGTTTAGGCAAATTACGGAAACACCTACAATTTCATGCTGTAGGGGGTTCACATTCAGCGACATGTTGAATAATACGTGTCGAGTCGACAGAATTTTCAAATATGATCACTTGTCGAAAGACCGTAAGATTTAAACAGCACGCGTTGAAATATAACAGAAACAACAAAGAGAGACCGGAAAAAGAAACAAAATTAATTATTTTAATGTGCAAAAATTAAAATTTCATTGAACATTGTTATGCAAATGAAGTCGGGAAAAAAGGCCGTTGAATGTGAACGCTATCAAAATGACTCTAGTCGATCGACTAGTCGTTGTATGCTAGAAATTCATTCTTTTATTCTGTTTTTAAGTCATATTATTTAAGTGAATAGTTTTCGAAATATTACTTTTAAACTCAAAATTTTAAAAAAGGATTAAAATTCAAACGTGTTTTTAATGTTTTTTTTTTATTGATTTATTTTAAATTCGATTTACTTACGGCCATATTGTTGACTTCCTTCAAAGTTAGTTTTACGTAAAAAAAAAAAAAACTAGAGAACTAGTAAAACTTGAGTTTTTAATTTTTCACAAATTTAAAAATTAAATCTTAATTAAATTTAACAATAAACCTGGCTTTTATAGAGTTTTTACATTAAGATGATCATTAGAACCTTGCAAACACAAGCTGAACTCGGCAATTCGTTAAAGGTTTGCAAGACCAATCCTTACAATTGGTGTCTTACCTAGCATATCCGTTGTTTATTCTTTTCAATGAGTGTCTGAATTCCCAGCTCTTTGGAAATATTCATACCTCACGCCAATCCACAAAAAGGGGCCTAAAAATCTTATAACAAACTATCGTCCTTGTTTAAAATGTGTCAGCGATTTTTTCCCTTTTCAGCTGACCTAGATATTTGAGAACAGCCTTAGTTAAAGATTCGTTTGAGGCTCTGTCTTCTTGGCTTCTTTCTTCTTTTGGATGAATGACAGTATCCCATATATCTCCTTCCATGATACATACATTATGCAATACGCAGCGACTTGAAACAAATTTACACATTCGTTTAACAGTTAAATAATCCAATCTCGTTAGCTGTCTGAATCCTTGCTTCAGCAAACCAAATGAATTTTTGATTTTCACGCGAGTTTGACAATGTTTTTTTTTGTACTTTTTCTTACGTTCGGTCAAATCTCCTAAATCTTTAAATGGACTTAAAAAATACTCTCTCAGTGGGTAGGCAGCACCACCCAAAATATTGTTGCGATGAAATCAGCACCTAACTACTTTCGGAATCAACAAAGAGCCAAGAATAAAAATTCCTTAATTCCCGAGAGAACGCCATCTCTCTCTAAAAACGAGTGTGGAAGGGAAATGCGCTGAATGGAATAGAATAATTTCACGAGTGGAGAGAACGCCATCTGACAGCGGGAATAGAATTTTCTAGAAGGTTTTTGTGCCAGAGCTTTCGAGAGGAGTTTCGAACCTTTCAGCTCACTATATAAGGAGAAAATTTTGAGCACACAGACATGGTTTATTCTTGAAAGCGGAAGTGCAAAGTTCGAAGTTTAAAGTATCCGGAAGTAAATTCAAGTTGCATACTGTTGAGATTGAAGAATAATAAAATAATTTGAAGTGTAGTAAAGTGTGTTTGATTTGTAAGGGAAATATTTGACTGTTGATAACTGATTATAAATAAGTGTTACAATCGAACCCTTGGTAAAACGTCACAATATGATATTGAGAACCGCAAATTCTCGGAATATCTTTTGAAACAAAAGGATAGTTGGAGATCCTATAAATACATCCAGAAATATATTATTGGCATCACAAATTTCTTGTAAGGTAATGCAAATGAGCCCATGCCGATTTAAATAGTTTGATCGAATCTTATTTGCTGGATTTCGAATATATATATAGAAAAATAGTTAGCTCTTATTAAGCGAGTAATCTACAAACCTTTGCAAAATCTGGAGATGTTTTTTGTTTTTCAGTTTCAGTTGTTGGAAAATGTACATATGTAATCCTTCGCAATTTCAAACATAAATTCCATAAAATTGGTTAAAACCCTATAACTTAAATTAAACAAATTTGAAACTTCTCTGTACGAGTTCTTGTTACCAGGAAACCTGTGAAAGATTATATTACTTCAGTTTTGTATATTCATATTCATATTCATATTGTAATTCATAAAGTTTCAATGCTAAACATTGAGTCTCAGCACTTATAGCTGTTCTTCATCCGCAACCTATTTTCTCCTTAAAATGTCTAGAACATCTGTACATGTTTGTTTGTCCGCCGTTTCTCTGGAAAGTCTTCAGTTTTTTCTGAACTATACAAAATAATCAACAATTTATTTGTATTGTTTATCACTAACCTTTTTCTCAGAGTACTTTCTTATTACATCCTTTGCAAAATCTATTACACGTTGTTTTTTATTCCTTTATAAACAGAATTTTCATTATATCCAAAAATTCTTCATCGCTTGAATCAATACTTGAAGAAGAAGATGAAGTTGATGAATTTAATAATTGTGTCGTTGATTATCAAAACGGTGCTAAAGGCACTTTTTTCAATATATTGAGTGTGATATACCAAAATTTGCGTATGAAAGAGAACTATTAGATGGTGAAACAAATTTGTTTCAAAACGAGATAATTAAGAAGTTATAATTGTGAGTTTGGGATCAAAACGAGGCTATTTATGAGCTCGATTTTCAAAAGGGAGCTGAATATTTTTTTTTATTTTATTTTACAGGCATTTTAGAATCAAAATGCGCTAAATATATTTTCAGCTAACAAAACTGCCTAAAAAAAAAATCATTTCACTACAGGGCGAAAATAAAATTTGTTTTTATTATTTTTTTTAGTCAGTCTTGTGCAAATACCTTCCACAAATCAAACAAAATTTACTGCATTGAAATATCTTGTCTTGAATATTTTAGAAACTACAGGTTTTCGTCCTTTTTCTCGGTTTCATATTCCAATTTTTTAGCCGCTGTTTGATAATCAACGACACAATTCTAATAAAACAGCTTCCATTTTCAATAAATAATTTGAACAAACAATCAAAAACCGAATTTGTCAAGCTGACAGCTTAATTTTGTATTGGTGTTAGTAAAATAAGGGGTAAATTTAGATTTGCAAATTTGATTTAAAATCAAAAATAAATCAATTTATTTTGCCCAATGTAAAGCAAAGAGAGGGGAAATTGTGTTTTTGACAGATCCAAATCAAAAATAAATTGATTTTTTTTACCAATGGAAAACCCCATTTAATCAATTTATTAGCAAAAAAGTAAATATTCTAAATTCAAAAGTTGGTGAAATTTTTCAGAATTTTGAATAACAATATTCTACATTTTTACTGGCCCAACTCCCCGCTACAAAAATGTTATACCTACATTTAATAGGGCTCATTACAAAGGAAGGCGGTAGGGGCCGTTTTTTTTTTTTTTTAATTTTCACCCACGAACTTCTTTTCGTGTGATATGAAGACGAAGAGAGTTTTATACCGGACGCGCTTCTAAATGGAAGTTCGTCCATTTGGCCGCTAGTGTGACATTGGCCTAATACTTGCCTTTAAATGTCTTCATTTGGTGGCAACACACATAATAAAAGAAAATTTCATGCCAACGTTTAAGGTTATTTTGAATTTCCCAGAAATATGCTTAAACGTTAAAACTCTTTGAATTGTTTAAGAATTTTTGAATTCGAAAATTCTTAAAAAAATATGGTATAGAAATGCTTCTATTTTATTGTACTTTTTAAAAACTCAAACTTTTTTAATTTTTGAATAACTTAAAGGCGCAAACTGATTCTTTTCTGAACTTAACTTTCATAACGCCTTCAATATGTCTACGTTCCAGATTCGATATCAAATTTACCTTAAAGCGGGTTTATTATTGCCATCGTCGAATGCACAACATATATGTCTCCAAATTTATTTTATAGGAGATTCTAATGCAGAAGCTCAGCAACTTTGCGCTTATCATTCCACCACGAAACAGGAAATTGTCCAACAGTTGCAAGCGTTGCTTCATGAGCACTATGAACTAATTCGAATGTTCAGGACTGCTCTGAATCGAATGCCATCTTACGACTATAAGGTTGTGATTCGAGCTGACAAAACTCCGCCTGGGGAACTTGCCCGTCGATCTTATGCACCAACAGTCGCAGATGTTGCAATATTGATTGTTGAAGAAATTGTAGAATCACGTGTTATTGCTTTATACCGCAAAAGTGAAAATTTGCAACGGGTGTTAGAGGTACATCGGTCGTATGATGTTTCGCAGTATAAAATAAAAAACTGCATCTTCTATAAACATGCGCGTTGGTGTTTCCTCATTTTATTTGTGTTTCCCAATACATAATTATTGCAATGTGAATAGCAGTCGAACGTCCGTCGATTTACTTGTTGTGTAGTTCAAATTTTTTAATATTTTGCTCGGTCGGTGGACCGTTGTAGTGAATGTGAACACTAGTTGATAGACCTATGATTTAGCACGCGTTGAAATCGAAGTTAAACAATAAATAGAAACGCAAAAAATCAAAAATAGTGCGGTAATATTGGTGTAAAAAATTAAATAGGCGTAATGCTTGCTCATTGAAATTTTGTTTTCAAATGAAGTCGTCAAAACGGTCGTAGTGCCTGTTTACATTATATTTTTGATGACCGGCGCATCCAGTGAGATGGGTAGATTTTATGGTAAGTGAGAAAAAGAAGGGTAGATTCCACCGATTTGGGTGGAATCTTTCCTTCTCTTTCTTACTCACATGAATCTACGCATCTCGCTGGGTGCGCCGTTTGTCAAAAATTCAATGTAAACCGGCACGTAGAATGTGAACGCTAGCAAAACGACAAGGGTCGGTCGACATGTCGTCGTTGAATGTGAACCCCCCTTAATGTTTATTCATTGATTTTTTTTTTTTTCAAATGAAGTCGACTAAACGGTCGTAGAGTGTGAACGCCAGCAAAACGACTCGAGTGCGAGTCGGTCGACACGTCGTTGAATGTGAAGGTGAACCCCCCTATAGATTCCAAATAAGGGTAGGTAAAGTAGTTTCCTCGACGTCGACGTCTAACAGAATTAAGACAACACGTTCAAATGGAAATCGACGAAGTGAATGTTCGATCCCCCGTTTAGAAGAATAGGTCCGTATATTTCAGAATTTTCGCTATTTATGTTAATCGTTAAAACAAAATGACCTGCAGAAGTTTTGTTTTGCTTATTGTATGCGCCATATTATGTGGCACGGTATAGCGTGCCCTGTGAATTAATGCGTAAGATAATTTAACTTCTTAAATTTAGTATAATCATGTTTTTTTTTTTTTAAATTAACCGAAAAGTACAACTCAGAAAACGGAAGTTTGTACTAACATCGAAACCAGCTAAGACTGCTTTTACACACTGCAAAATTCTCTTGCGATTTCGAAAAACTATGGCGAGGGACGTATGTTGTGGCCGGGGTAGACGAAATTGCTGAGGTTGAACAAATTGCAACGTTATCGCCCTTTCTTCTTTGGTGTTTTTCGTTATTGTTGGAGTATGTTTTATTTCAATTCGTCTTCTACCATGGTCTTCTACACTGTGAACTTCGCTTAATCAAGTGGAGTAAAGAGTGCAGATATATGAAACCTTTCCACTTACGCAAAGTATACGAAGATGGAATGAAAAGGAAAAGTGAAAAAAAAATCAGAGATAAAATTTGTAGTGTGTAAAAGCGTCTTTGCAATCAGAAGCAAACTAAAAGAAAAATTGCAAGAGAATTTTGCAGTGTGTAAAAGCAGTCTAAGTAGATTTCGAATATATACGAACGTCGAATGTGTTAAGAGGGATATGCGAAATTTTCCATCTTAACATTCTTAAAGCGCTTAATACACGATACAATTATCATACCGATTATCGTAATCACATGTGATGATTGTATCGTGGGTGTACCCGAAGGTATCCGCTGTACCAATATACACGGTCGAAATTTATGGAGCGAAGTGTCTACCGATATCGGATGAACTCAAATCGGTATGATGGGTTGTATCGTGTATCGTGTATTAAGCGCTTAAAGCTGTTTCACAACGCGACGAGAAAACGAGACATCAGCGCTCGGCTCGTGACGAGATCTCTTCGCAGTCGTTCTTTCTTTAAAAAGACAGTGAAGTAATAAAAACATATAAAAGTCATAAAGTTCGAAAAATTGAAAAAAATACGCAACGTGACAACGAGAAATACTTTATTACCTATGTATTATTTCATTGTTTGAAACTCGTTTTTAAGAGAGAACAACTGAGAAGAGACCTCATTACGCTGACGTCTCGTTTTCTCGTCGCATTGTGAAACTGAACTGCCTGAACAGAATGGAGACGGAGCTGCAAATGGTGCCGCAGCTGGAATAGTTGTCAAAATAAGGAATACACAGAAATTCAGTGTTGCGAACACAACGCAACGTAGTAGCCGTGGCGTGATGGTTAGTGCGATGGACTGTCATGCCGGAGGTCTAAGGTTCGATCCCCAGCCTCGCCACCTATTTATTTAAAAGAAAAAACGGCTACTGCCTCTTGCGAGGAATTGACAAATCCTCCAAGAGTATTCTCTGTCACAGAAAAGTGCCGCTCGTTAGCCGTTCGGATTCGGCAATAAACTGTAGGTCCCCTCCATTCCTGCAGACATGCACACAGGAATGGTTGAGAGTTGTAAGTCACTAGGCCCTAGTTCTTCATGAGCTGTTGTGCCATCAAATTTATTTATTTTTTTATTTTTAGAACACAACGCAACATAGGCGCATACGGAGTTGCAGCTGCAGCCGGAAGAGTTTGACAACTTTTAACTTTTCACGTGCAGCACTTTTGAGTTGACGTTTCAAAATATATGAAGATAAAAAACAACTGTTTGAAAAAAAAATATTGTGGTTATTTGTGTCGCTAAAAAAATTATTATTTAAAAGGAAAAATATTGGAAATAAAAAAGGTGAATTCTGAGCTTGTACACAAGAATATTGTTTTGTTTTTCTTCAAATTCTTCTATTCTGCTCAGATAGTTAGTCTGACCTTTATCTAAGCTGGTTGACTTTGCGAGTGATGTAAGTAAAATAGTCGTGTGAAAAAAAAGGAAAATTATTTTTGTGTCTTCAAGTCATTGTTGTTCTTATAAAACAGAAAGCAAATTGATTCTTTTTGTAAACAGTGTAATTATTCGATCAGCAAATAAATCGTCATAAGCCTGGTTAACTTAATAAGCCCTACAAAGATAAAACCAGGGGTGGAATCGCGTAAGGCGACAGTTGATTGTCACTGTTTTGATAGTCAATTTTGATTATCAACATTTTACGTGGAGCAAAATCATTCATTTTGATGATCAACAATCAACTATCGCCTTACACGATTCCACTTCAGCTGAATTCGATCCGTGAAAAAAAAAAAACATCCGATAAAAGTATAATAGTACGTTCTTACTAAACGAAATTGCGCAAGTTTGGATAATTTTTCCGAAATCATCTTCAAAATTGCATAATTTCCCATACGATGACCCAGTTTCTCAAATCACCTCAATTTCAATGGAATTGCGAACAAAATTGCGTTTTATAACAGTTATAACAATTATTTCCCAATAAAGTGAACGAACAGAACTACAAAGAATAAAAAAAATAGTAAGCGTCAGTAGATTTCATTGAAAACCATCATGAACATTTTTTTTCTTTCCATTTTGAGGCACTTATAGAATGAAAGTTGATGGCCACGATAAACAAAGACAAGGTATGCTCATTAGCTGTATGACGTCAGAATCATCTGGTTTTCTTCGGAAAGCAAAAAGATAATTCCATTTCAATGATGTTTTTTATTTGCTGTTTTATTTTCACAGTCCCTTTCACTTAAAAATAATTTGTTTAAATGCTAAATTTTAAATTATAGTCTGTATTTAAAGAAGAAAATAATACTCAAAGATGATTGTGACGTCATAAAAATGCCAAGATGGCGACTTGGGTGTATGTAATGAGCATACCTTGTATCTGTATATCGTGGTTGATGGCATTTTGATATCAAAATGAAGAGAATTATTCAGTGAAAAAAATAGTTAATATATTTTAAAACTTTCTTTGAAAATCAATTTTATTATTTCAATGATCAAAATGGTGTCCAATGTAAGCTGTCAAACGAAATTGTTTCATTTTCCATGTTAGAAATCGAGTTCTCGAAAAAAATATATTCTGCATACGTTAACCAATCCCTTATTTTCTAAAGCTATCAAAAATCAAATATAATGACCTTTAAGAAAAACTAGTATCTTCTCGTAGTCAAAAAAAAACATCAAAGATTAACTTTTGACACTAGTGAGGTGAATCTACGTAAAAATGTCAAAATTTAATCCCGGATAAAATTTAATAGAAATTTTAAACAATTCGCTCACGGCCGAAATAACACAAAATCTACGTTCTCTTATGGATTTGCTGCGAATCCTATTGTTACGTCAATAGGGAGTTCACATGGATTAGCATGTGTGACAACGAGTTATTTTGACTTAATAACTTTTCTTTAGGCTTTTTTTAGCTTCTGCAGGTTTTAATAAATATGTACTAAAATTTTTATTTTAATACTTTAAGTAAATTTCTGTTCTTAAATAAATTGTTCAGTAAAAGTCCTTACAGTTTACATGTTCTTCTAC
Organism: Epistrophella euchroma; assembly: GCA_947049315.1. Classification (NCBI taxonomy): domain Eukaryota; kingdom Metazoa; phylum Arthropoda; class Insecta; order Diptera; family Syrphidae; genus Epistrophella; species Epistrophella euchroma. The sequence goes on from OX346246.1 coordinate 101,751,873, forward strand.
AATTGGTTTTTACTTCTCTTGTCTTCTGTACATTTTATTCTTATTAGGTAACTAGGTATAGGTATAACTTACATAACTTAAGTATGTTCAGTGACCAATCATGTCCCAATGCAAACACAGTATTCTTGGCTAAAAAATACGTCAAATGGCGTTCTTAGCTACAATAATTTTTTTCAAACATTTCCCTTTTCGAAACTTTGTCCTCCCCCCCTAACCATAGTTATTGTGTCTATATACACTGAACCAAAAAGGTACATGATATCAAGGAAAATCTGAATATTTTTAATGCAAAAATTCATTAAAAACGGTCCAAGAATCGCGTTCTTTAAAATAATGATTATCTAATTCATACTTGTATGAATTTATTCATACGCCTATTCAAGGTTCATCAAATTAAAAACTCCTGCATTAAATCATTAAATCGAAGAGATCTCGTCACGCTGACGTCTCGTTTTCTCGTCGCATTGTGAAACAGCCTTCAGCCATGTGATCGTGGTTCGTCAAATCGTCATGTGTTGTGAGAGTGCGAGTGTAGCTTTTTGTGCGAAAGAATGTTCTTTCTCTGTCAACCGGTATTGTGTTGTTTAGAGTTAAGTTATCGGTGAGGTGTGGGACATATGTTAGGGAGTAATCATGTCGATTATGGAATCCGCAAAACAGCATCCGCAGTGATTCGCAGTGTTATGCTCTCTTTTCTATTCATCGACTTGCCGTGGAAAGAAAAGAGAACAATATGCTGTGATTCACTGCGGATCCACTATTGCAGATTCCATAATCGACATGATTATCTAGGGTTACCAGACTTTTCTTTTGATGAGTGTTGTTTGTTGGTTTTATTTCGTAGTTGTTGAATTTTGTCGTTTATGAGTCCGTTGATTATCGTGTTGGGGTAATTATTCATTTGTAGAATCGTTCGTATTTTATTACTGGCTGAACAGAATAGAATGACGGAACTAAAGCCGCAGACGGAACTGGAAGAGCTGTCAAAAAGTGTCGTACGTTATTTTTTTACATGTCCACAATGGAGCTGTACAGCTTTGAAAGTATTTTGAAGAAAAATAAAAGAATATTCTTGTGTACAAGCTCAGAATTCACATTTTTTGTTTCCAATAATTTTCCTTTTAATAAATAATTTTTTTCGCGATACAAATAACCACAATATTTTTTTCCGAACCAAAAAGTTGTTTTTTTCTTCATACAAATTGAAACGTCAAAAGAGTCGTACGTGAAAAGTTAAAAGTTGGTGAACTATTCCGTCTGCGTCTGCAGCTCCGTATGCGTTTACGTTCCGTTGTGTTCGCAACATTGAATTTGCGTGTATTCAATATTTTGACAGCTCTTCCAGCTCCGGCTCCGGTTCCGTCTGCGTCACCATTCTGTTTATTGATGAAGTTAACTGCTGTGTTTATCTTGTATTTCATTGGTTGAGAAGACATATAGTTAATCATTCTGCCTGATGAGATCTGTTTACTGTACCAGTCAAATGATATTTTGTTATTTCTTCTAATCAGTTTTACCTCCAAAAAAGGAAGTATGTTATAATTTTCTAATTCAATTGTAAATTTTAATTTTGTGTGATATTCGTTTAGTGCTTTTAGTATTTTATCAGCATCCCTCTTGTTGATTATTGCAACAATGTCATCAACATATTTTACAATAAATTACATTTTGGTGTTTGATTTTTTTAACTTGTTTATTGTTTCGTCAATCAAATGATCCAATACTATATCTGCAATCGTAGGGGATAATGGGTTCCTCATTGGTATACCGAAAGTTTGGCTATAGAGTTTTGTATCATGTTTGAAATAATTGTCTGTCAAGCAAAATTTTAAAATTTTAAGGAATTGTGGTTTAGGTATTTGTGTATGGTTTTTTAAAGTTTTCCACCCGCCTGGAAAAAGAATCTAGTTTTCAATAAGGCCCTGGCAAGTTTTTCATTGTTACTAACAAGGGTCTAGCAAGGGTTACAATAGGCATTCGCTAGGCTCTCATCAGTTATGAACCTTTTTGCCTCGTCAGATAAATTCTGCCTAAGCCCTGACAAGTAAAAACAAGATTTGTTCCACATATATTCTCCATGGTTTTTATTTCAAGAGGCACTTCTTGTTGTTGTGTTGCTTCGAAGACTTCAGTGTACTCACCACGTTTCAGCTTGCCGATGGTGGTCATCCTGGTTGGACCTGTCTCCAACATAATTCTCATGGTACCTTTCCTGCCGTTTGTGTGCATTTACGTCTCGGTTTAAAAACGTGCAGCATCCGGTAGTGTCATCGTTTGTGATTCTGCGGTGATGCGCTTTTTGTTGCTTATATTGGGAGGTTTGGAGGTATTCAAAACAGGTTTTTTCTTGTTTAAGATAATAAAAGTTGACTAATTTCACGAATTAACCGCGAATCCATTTTTTTTTTAATTTTATTTTATTATAAAACACTGACACTAAAAAATTCTTGCACTTGCTTTTTAGGTAGAACAACCTAGAATAGATTTCTAATAAATGTCAAAATCAGTTGTGATTCTGTCTTATTCTGTTTTGTCTGCAGTTGCGATTTTACTACTTGACACACCGATTCAAAGCCATTCATGTCGATTATGGAATCCGCAAAACTATATCCGCACTGAATCGCAGTGTAGTGCTCTCTTTTATCTTTATCGATTTCACGTGGAAAGAAAAGAGAACAATGTACTGCGAATCACTGCGGATCCACTGTTGCGGTTTCCATAATCGACATGATTATTTAAATAAACGTTCTCAGCGAGGCACTAATAGGGGCCTGTCATGTTTTTCTCTTCCATGTTTTCCTTACCGAAAACTTGCCGGGGCCTTACCTAAACTTACCAAAAACTTGCCATTTTTCCAGGCGGGCAATTTTTTATAATTATTTTATATTATATTTGTAAATAGTGAAACGACGTCAAATGAAACAATTATGTCTTCATCTTCTAGTGGTATGTTGCCATTAACATTTGATCTGTGATAACGAATATATGTTACTAGTTTTAATTTTTGTTGTTCCAGTAGTGTTAAATGTTAATTTATTTTTTTTTAACTTATTTAATTGTTATTAACGCCAAATTGAAATGTTACTGACTAATTTTTCCTAAAAATTAAAGTGAAAATAATTCTACCAAATATTTATCCAATTTAAATAATTAAAAAATGTACTATTGGTTGTTTTGAAAAATAAAAACCCCCTGAGGAAGCCGGAAAAAAGCCAGCGAAACGTAGAGTAACCCAAAATGAATTAGTTTTTATTAATTGCATTCAAAATAAAACGATTATAAAAGCCAAAAAAAAAAAACATCAAGTTCATAAAGTATTACATAATCAAACAATATAAAACTTCAGTCTTTGTTTTTATGAATGTTTTTCTTTTTAATGGATCAAAGAATTCTTTTTTGGTACATTTGACATTTTTCATTGATTGAACGAATTCGTTCTTTTTTTAATGATTTTTTCATTTGTGTACGAAATGTCACTTTGATTCTAAGAAAAGATTCCTTTTTTTAAAGAAACAAATCATTAATTTTATGTAATTTTCTGAGAATGTATGAACACTCTCATTGAATTTATGTAAGAAATTGTAGAACCTATGATTTTTATCATAGATTGTATGAACTCCTCCTTTTTTTTAAATGATGTTTTCCATTTATTTTTGAACTCTGACATTAATGGTAAGAAAAATATCATTTTTTTAATGAAACAGATTATTAATTTTCTTGAGAGTTATGCACAAAATCATAGAACCTATTATATTTTTCATTGACTGAATGAATTATTTCTTTGTTTTTTAATTAATGATTTCCTCGTTTTATAAGAAATAGAAACTGCTATGAAACAAATCATTGAAATCATTATTTTTCATATGTGCAAATATCGATCTAAAATAGAAAACAAAACCCCGATGAATTTTTTTATTTTTTTAAGAAAATTAGTATACCTGAAAATTCAAATGAAAAAAAAACAACAACTTTAAGAAAGAACGATTTTAATTTATTAAATAATGTTATAAAGTATTATGTATGTACATACAGTTTTATAAAAACTATGTCCTTTAAAGCATAAGAGATATAAACTTGAACATTTTTAAATATTTTTTTTAAGTGTGCAAAATTATAAAAGAAATTCTGGAACAAAAAAAATAATACTGAAAATGGAAATGTTTTAAATCGATTTTTTGTATAAGTTTTTTTTTGAATGAGTTTTTTTTAAAGAATTGATTAGATATACAACATATAAATAATAAAACATAATATTCATTTATTTAGCTGTTCTGACAGCAAAAACATTTTAGAGGTTTTGTTTTTTGAAATATTTATACTATAAAAATTGTGTTTAAAAAACGTCCAAACTTGTGAGCAGGCCTTAGGATTTTCTAAGTTAAATAAATGAAAGGTCTTGAAGCAAGCATCAATAGCTATTAAGAAGCTGTTGAAGCTGTATTTAATTCCGTCCAAATATTCATAAAAACTGGTAAAATTTTGAAAATCTTTATCCCCAATTACCAAGATAAAAGGCTGATTATTTTCGCATTTGGTCTTCAAAAAATGAAATGTGGTCATTTATTTCTTGCACACTTGCAGCTATATACGTGAAGGCTTCTTGAGAGCTTTTCACGGTGAACTTCCTCACACTTTTTTTCTGTCATTTTTGTTTTTACAGTTTTTTGCGTTGGAATAAGGAACCCATGGAGACACCACAATAATTTGACCGCAGCATTGTCTAATTGAAAAAAATGTTTAAAAAAAACAAATTTAATAAGTGATCTATAATTGTTGGTTTTTTTGGGCTTTAATGATCGTTTTATTGGATGCAATTAATAAAAAACTAATTCATCTTGGATTACCCTACGTTTCGCCAGTTTTTTTCCGACTTCCTCAGGTTTTTTTTTTATTTGTCTAAACAACCAATAAAAATACATTTTATAATTATTTAAAAAATAAGTCAAAGAAAGCTATACGATTTCCATAAAAAATTTTTCACTTACATTGTAGAAAATTAATTTTTACATTTAAATTGACTGACTTTTTTGACAATAAAATAAATTAACAAATAAATAAATAAATTAATTCCACACATTAATAAATTAACATTTTACACTATAAGGACAACAGAAATTAAAACTAGTGATCATCTAAAAATATTTTACCTCGGTTTCTAAAATATCAATAGAAAATACAACAAATTTGAATTTTTTTTTAAATGTTTTGTGAAAATTTCGAGAGTTAAAGATAAAATAAGCAAAGAAATTTACCACTGTTAACATCATCTGCATCCTCTATTTTTTCCAGCAATTCCCTCATCTCTTTATCTCTAAGATGGTTTTCGCATAACAAAAATTCTTTCACGCGTTTGGCTTGCTCTGGCCATCTACTGAAAGTGTTCCTATTTTTTATGAATTTGTTCATACATAGCTGCAGATTATTTGCACTTTAAAGAAATATTCAGTGATGTGCATGTAATGAACTTGCATTTTTAGAAAAAATTCCACTTCGTTTTGGTTTTAGAATGAAAAGAATGGAACAAAAACAATTAAGGAACTGCCACAAGGAAAAGGATTTATAATTATCTTTATTCATTTACGGATTAGAAACACTAAACTTAATTTCAACAAATAAACCTTTCATTGCTTAATAAGTGTTAAGATTAGGAAAATACTAACCAATGTTTTAAAATAAGAACTTGAATAAAATTAATTTTGTGCACTTTTAAACTTTTTCACTTTTTATTTTTAAGTTAGAAAACAAAACTTTTTGGGAACTTTATAAAATTACGAACACACTCGGAATAAAAAATTAGCGTTTCGTCTCGGCCATCTCACTTGGACTCATCAGTTGACTATTTTCATTAAGTTCAGTTCATCTTACATAGATTTCATGATGAATACCTAGTGTGAACTATATCTAACCAGATTAGAATTCCTAATCATTAAAGCTAGAAGTTTTTTTGTATGAAGATTTTTTAATAATACAAATTCTATATACTAAATAAATCAGCCAAGTAGAAGACTTAGCACTATTTAATTGAACTTGTTGAATTATTGATTCAAAATAGCTTTAAACGGCTTTAGTCCATGAAAATTAGCGTTTCGTCGCGGCGATCTCACTTGGACTCATCAGTTGACTAGTGAGGGCCTTGTAAATACGAAATTTCCATTAAGTTCAATTTAGTAGTATACAGAATTTGTATTATTAAAAAATCTTCATATCAAAAGTTAGTTTTGTTTTTAAAATTCAATGCTTTTATGAATTTTAGGTCAAATACTAAAAACAAGACGCTTAAATGACTCTTATGGTTTTTGAGAAAATTGAAAATAACCTAAAATACTTTACTACTTTTTAAGTGAAAATAAGATCTTTGAAGCAACTTAAATAAAATAACGTATTGAAATAGAATTATAGGAAAATAATATCTTAGCGCTATTTTTGGTTTTTTTCAGAATTTGACTAAGAATTGATAATTGCATTGAATTTTGAAAACAAATCAAGTGTTTATTAACGTAAAATTTTATTTAAAAAAATAGCGCAAAATTTTAAACAGCCTGATGTTAAGGTATTAGCATGATACTACTTAACAATTTGCTAACCTTAAAACTCTTTACTAAAATATTGTTAAATTAAATAAATTAAATTTGGTGGCACAACGGCTCATGAAGAACCAGGGCCTAGTGACTTACAACTCTCAACCATTTCTGTGTGCGTGTCTGCAGGAATGGAGGGGACCTACAGTTTATTGCCGAATCCGAACGGCTGGTGAGCGGCACTTTTCTAAGACAAGAGATACTCTTGGAGGATTTGTCACTTCCTCGCAAGAGGCAGCAGCCCGGAAAAAAACTTAAGATGTAAGCGGCTGGTATTGAACCCAGACCTCTGGCATGACAATCCATCGCACTAACCATTACGCCACGGGCTACTAAACATTTAAACATTTGCTAACTAGTATCATACTAAACGTATTTTTCGAGCTGACCACGCCACAAACAGTGACAGTTCAACTCATTTTTGCAATTGTAGCTGCCAAAGTGACACTTGGATTTAGTATGATACTAAAAATATAAAATAGTCATTTAGCGATTTTAACTTTAGTAAAATGTTAAAAAGATAATACGATGCTAACTCGTTTGAACTTTTGGAAAAGCCTGTTTTTAACGTAGCATCATACTAAAAATGCTTTAACATCATAGATACTAAATCGTCTAAAATTTTGCGCCAGTAATTTTTACTTGCGATATAATATGTACACTTGATTAGACGCACGCATTTTTCTTTTACATAAATTTCATTTTTTTGTTGGTGTGTGTAACAATTATCAAAAACTTGCATTTATTAGAAAAGTTATTAAGTTATCAACAAAAAAACACAAAAAATGGTAAGTGAGTGGAAGATAACGGATATTTTTTCTCTTTCTTGCCTATGATGTAAGAAAAAGTGCAGTTTTTTTTTGTTCACGTGATTAGACGCACCCGTTAAAGTAGTTAGTTGGTCGTGATCTGTTACGTACATTTTAGTAAGCTACAAAGTTGAAGAAGTAAGGAGTGTTTTCTATTAATTTTCATTCAAAATGGGGAAAAAAAGAGTTTTAACCGCGGAAGAAAAAGGCAAAATTGACGCATTGCATTCCGAAGTGTTTTCAATGAGCAGCATTGCCAAGAAAATAGGCCGAAGTGGCCATGATGTGAGAAATTACATTAAAAACATTGCTTCATACGGTAAAAATTACAAGAGAAGGACAAAACCCGCTTTAGCACCTAAGGACAAAAGAAAAAGTATAACAATAACGTCAAATTCAGCTGTCTCCACCAGCAAAATAAACGAAAAAGCGGGGATAACTGCCAGTATATCAGCTGTCTGGTGAGCTTTTTTGGGTACAGAACATATAAAATAAAAAAAAATAAAAAAAAGCCCTCACTAAATTCCGTAAGAAAAGAACAGCGGTTGGAATTCGCACGCCTTTATATGACATGGGATACCATACCAACCTTGGAAGTGCGCTAAATTGGCGAAATGTGGTTTTTTTTTTTCAGATGAAAAAAGATTAATTTTAATGGCTACAACTACTACTTCCATAATCTTAGAAAAAAAAAAAGTTTGTGACGACGTGTCACCATTCGAGGCAATGAGGAGTAATGGTTTGGGGAGGCATTTAGTACTATGGGGCGTTCGATTTAGTTTTCGTGTCCAACAAAATGATGGGAGTTTCCTACAAAGCCCTTTTGCAATCAGCCTTACCCGCCATGAAAGAACTGTTCAGACCTCTACAGTGGTTATTTCAACAAGACAAGCGCCAATTCACAACGCTCGTGTAGTCAAAAGCTTTATTGCCGAAGAAAATGTGGAATTGTTGCCTTGGCCACCTAATTCACCTGACCTCAATAAAAAAAAAAAAATTGGTAGCACAACGGCTCATGAAGAACCAGGGCCTAGTGACTTACAACTCTCAACCATTCCTGTGTGCGTGCCTGCAGGAATGGAAGGGACTAAAAAGTCTATGTTTCACTTTTACGATCTTTTTACAGGTGCGTCTAATCATGTGACCAAAAAAATAATTGCACTTTTTCTTACAGCATAGGCAAGAAAAAGAAAAAATATCCTATAACTAAAATATCCGTTAACTTCCACTCATCTACCATTTGTTTGTGTTTTTTTGTTGAAGACTTAATAGTCTTTCTAATAAATGCAATTTTGTGTATTAACGTGCTTCGCGTTACTTTAAAAAATCTAGTTGCTCGAAGTGGTCGGCGAAAAGCTTTGCGGTACTTTTATAAACAAAATTGTTCCAAATTGCCATGCCTAGAGTCACTTCCATATACATTTTTAATAAACCGACTGGCTGAGGCCAAGTTTCTCACTAAAATATATAAGTTATGGCACTGACGCCCTGACGCAAATTAGGTACGTAAAAAACAACCTGCGGCCACCCACTTAAAGAACTAAATATTATGCACATTGTACACATTTTACAAAAAGGTACTTTTGCATGAAGTGAATCAAGCACACCCAGAATAGCGAATGATACAATTTTAACAAAAGGTTTAACGAAGTGTTGTTGAGTGCAGAAGCCCTTACTAAAAAATAAAATGTTAAGATGAAAATGTAGATATTCACACAAAGCACAACCTAACATGTGTGACTTTATAGGAAATGACTTGGTACATTAACTACACAAATAAAGGTTTTTATTTTGTGTTTTTTTCTGAAAAAGACTTATTTGTTGTTTAGTTTAGATCATAATTATGATTTTTTCTGACTTCTTCTATTATATTTTGACTGCTGTTTTAAACCAGGTAGAGCAGAAAATAAAACTATCTTTTTGTTTTTAAGATGAAAAATCTCATTTCTCATACCTAAATCTTTTTGCACTCAACAATAAATATTTCATGTATGCCATTAATTCACAATAGGTATCTACTAGTATTATTCTCAACGTAGCGCACGTAAGTTTTTATTTGTTTCAAAATGTATTTGATACTGCAAACAAAACAATTAAATGTCTATGTTTTCTATTATGCATTATGTTTTGGATAATATCTGAAATATTTTGTATTGAAAATGCTTATAGTTCAATTTAATTCCGATTAAAAAATGTGTAAACTTCGGAAAAATTCGGAAAGAAGGACAAAATAATCATACCCAAATAAAAATCTTGTTTCTATAAGAGACCGTTATCAATTTTAACTTCTTCTTCTGACCTAATGTGATGATTGAAGTTACGGAAACGCAAAGTGTTTGGTGTTATCAATATAGTCAAATGAAGCAGGTACAGTGGTAAGATATGGGTTATAATTTTCGTATGAAATTATTTGAATCATACTTTTAAAACGCACAGAGCTATGCCACAAAACTCACAAAACCATCTAACTGGCAAGTGAAATTCTTCGAAACTAAGGGGCATCAATACCTTCGTTCAAGAACATACCCGAGACGCTGTCAACCTATCCAAAAAAATTTTAGATACGTTGAGTTTTTGTTTCACAAGATGATTTTTCACACAGGATTACAACAACACAATCACTTTAAATACAATCCTGAACAAGGTCAATTCTTTTGGGACGATAGGTTCCTTCAGCAAAGGGAATGCTTGCTAAAAAGGAACGCATCGAGTTTGAAAGTTGAATAGGGTATCTTCTTAGATAGTGGCGAGCAACATTTCTTTGAAGTGCAAGTAAACCATCTTGAGAGCCCTCTGATGCGACATCCACCCAGTCTTGAAGCTAAATCCAACAGATTTTCTCCTTATGAACTGGTTCGCGGAATGATAACCAAAATATTTGATCATGGCTTCATCAATTGATAACATTTCATGCATAAAAGCCTGCAGCTGATATTTTTGGCATAAAAGGTTCATAAGAGGTTTTAGTTTAGCCGTTTTATCTAGAGCGTTATATAACTATTTTCGGCCAAGAGAATAAACTTCTATCAATCTAACAATTCGATCCTTTTATCCTCGTCCATTTGCCGATACATGGAGTCTATAGGCATTGAGTGAACCACTGTAAAAGAGCATTCCTGAAAAGAAATTGTACATGTTCTTTCGTAAAATCAAATGTTTCGTGCAGCATAGAGACGAGTTTGATCCAAAATTAGTATTCATCTAGTTCACTTCGAAGATATTGGAAAGCAGTAATTTTTATATACATACATCTATCTCAAGATGTAGAAATGAATGATTTTAAATCCATTCGAAAAAAATGCCTTGAGATTTTCCCATTGTACCCAAGCAGGTACACCTAACTTCACACTTACTAATCTTGGATAATAATAAATGTTGACTTTATTTTTCAATTCTGTCTATTTATACCAACTATTTTGAAAAAAAATAAAAATAAAATAGATAAAAGAAATATTTGATTTTTGTCCAAATGTGAAACAACCTCCAAAAAACAGTGAAAGTTGAAATCGTACTTCACGCGGAGTAATAAAATTACCGTTTTAGTTTTATTGTAATAAATTGAACTAAAACATGTTGTCAAGATGTCAAGAGACCAAAATAATTCAAATTTGATTAAAATATTATGAGAGATGGGTCTACGGTAAAACGATAAATTCCATGAATTTTTTGTACCCAAGCGGGTACAGTGGTAGTAAACGGGTTTATACGACGGTTAATCATTCGTATCTGTTACCAATAATCAGAATGTTTGTAATTTAGTTTTTCAGACGAATAAAATTTTTGTTTCTTTTAGGACGTTTTATTTCACATTAACAATATTCTTAAATCTATCAAGAATACTTATAACCAAAAATTAATTCTATATTAAAATAGTTCTTTGAATTTGTGAACAACAACAAGAACTTAAAGGCGCTACCACCAATATTGTTTACGAATTAATTTTTTTAGGTATTTTTGATTCGTTTTTTATTTTTGTTTGGTTGGAGATATAGCTATTTCAAGGGGTGCCAAGCCCTTTCATCAGTCTCCTTTTAGTCGTGCTGAGCTTTAATCCAATTTTATTATGAAAAACTTTCTACATGCACACATGAGATTTGAACCCACGGATCAGATTTGATCAGTCTTCGAAGCCGTATGTATGTGGCTGGCCATGCTCGCCGGCTGGCCACGCCCACCACGACCGCCACGCAGCGCATCTCCGCCGCCACCACCACCTCTCCCCACGCGGAGCAAAAGTTTAGTAGGTACACTTTTGAATCATGATTCACAATCACAAGCTTTAGCGGCGTCTCCTTTTTATCTTTTGCTACTTAAGACTTTTTTCATCTTTTCGTTACGAATTAACTTCCTAAATGTTAAGGCTTATTTCTTTTTTGGAGTTCCCATCAGGAGCTCTTTCATTAGGATTTAATACGTTTGGGGGTACTCTAAGCGCCGAAAAAATATGTTACTATAAAACTGGAAAATAGAAATTCTAGAATCGAAATAAAGCCAAATTGATTTTATTTCAATTTGTAAAAAAATTTGTAAATTGAAAACGAAGTAGGGCCAACATTTTTGATTTTTGGCTTTATTTCGTTGTTTGCATTATTCATTTAGGTACATCATTTGGTTTAAAGTGCTCTTTTTCATTTGATTATATATTTATTATTATTTTTTGTAATTTTTAGTTTTTTTTTTTAATTTTTTAGTTTAATTGTACTTGCGATTCAATTAAATCACTTGGAATAAATAATGTTCCACATTCCAGATAGTCTTCGATATTTCCTCTGAAAACGAAGTTTAGCCCAAAAACTTAAAACGTCCAAAATTGTTCTTAATTGCAGCCATTTTACATGCACTTAAAAGTTAATGGTCGACTTGAGCGGTTTCTAAAATTTTAAAACTTTTTGGTATTATGTAACTAGCTTTTGATATTTCATGTTTTGTGCCTTAACTTCAAAATTGTGTATAGTATTTGAATAATTTTTCAAAACTAATCACCTTTCCTTGGCTTACCAAAAAAAATATGGGTAAAAAAATACCTATTTGACCAATTAGTGTGTAAATTATTATGATGGTATTTATTTCGGTTTTTTTGGTCTTTTTAAATTCTGAATGCGAAAAAGACCAAAACAGTCGAAATAAATACATACCTACTATTTTAAAAATACATTGTTTACATTTTTAGTTCAATAAAGCCAATCGTATTGTAACGATGTAACCACTCCTTGACTTGAATTATCGCCTAATATGATCTCATGTGACATCAGCGCCATCTTGTGTAATTTTGTAAAGTTTTTAAGAAAGAGCTTTTAAAAAAGATGGAGCTTTTAAGCTGAATGGAAAGAACGCCATCTCTATCGTTGGAATGGAACATTCTAGATGGCTTTTGTGCCAGTACTTTCCAGTAGAGTCTTGAACCTCTCAGCTCACTATATAAGGAGAAACTGTTTGAGCATAGAGGCAGTTTATTCTTGAAAGCGGAAGTGTAAAATTTTGAATGATTTAAATTTTGTTGAACTTAAAGCAGAACGAGGAACGAGGTCTTCCTACTGCTGGATCAAAAAATGACCCATTGTTCGTCTGCAGGAACATTTAAGACAACACGGTGAAAACCCAAACGCATTTATTTTCAATATTGAAATGGAGGAGGAGCAAGTAAGTACTACTTCAGATATGACCAATATGATGGCTCTGCTGCTCGCCCAGTTCAAAGAGCAAAGAAAAAAACAAAAGAATATTCTCGAAGAGCAAAGAAAAGAACAAAAGAACCTTATCGAAGAGCAAAAAAATCTTCTAGAAAAACAAGAAAAGAACCTTCTTGAACGATTTGAGAAACAGAAAATTCTCCTCGACCGGCGGTCAGCTCGATACTTTTGAGAACAAATTTGTTAATCTTGACGAGCGTGTCGAAAAACAATTTTCGAAAGTAGACGCGAAGATCGAGAACGTTCAAGAAAAGCTTGAGACAATGGAAAATAAAATTCAGAGCATCATGACGGAACTAGATAGAGTTCGGAAAATGAAGATTCGAGAAAGTTCTGGCGAAATTCCAAAGCGAAAGGAAATGCATCCACCAACCTATGACGGCCAAACTTCTTGGTCGATTTACAAGAAGCAGTTTGAGGCAGCCGCGGCAGCAAATGACTGGGATGACGAAGACAAATTTATAGCTCTGACGCTTGCCCTAAGAGGACCTGCTGCTGAATTGTTGCAAACCATACCAATAGACAAGAACGGCAACTTCACAGCTCTTGTTCAGGCCATTGACAAACGCTTTGGAGATGGCCATATGCAAGAAGTCTTTCGCGTTCAACTCAATACCAGAATCCAGAAAAGAGGAGAGAGTCTGCAACAACTCCAAGCGGATATTGAACGGCTGGCTCATCTAGCGTATCCAACTGCAGGAGATGAAATTATTAACGCTTCCTGGAGCATTGGCGTTCGCTCTAACTATGGAAGCAGCAGAACAACCATCTCAAGGAGTCCATCGGGTAAGAGAAATAGGAGTTGAAGAATGCTCCTGTCAGATAGTCGCATTCTAAAGAAGTCAGCGAGAAGGACCTGCTCGATGCTGGAACTGTAACAAGACATCTCGACATCTCCAGCGCCAGTGCAGATTGCCACCAAGAATAGCTGCATGTCAACATTGTGGAAGCAGAAATAGTACTCGAGGGCAGGTAAGCAATAACACCAACCTTCCTGTGCACCTTGTTTCCCAGCCGGGAAACGAGTAAGAACCAACTTCGAGGGGCAGAAGCTGGTTTCTGGTATCGATGGCCCCAGAACAACTATCCAGGTCTCGCAGACTAAACGAAACAACAAAATTCTGACTGTGGAGGCAGCATTAAACGGCAAGAAACACGTGGCTACAATCGACACAGGTGCCACTGCCTCCATTGTGAGAAGGGACTTGATCAAGATGACATGGCTGCATAACACCAATAGCTATCGTCTAAAAACAGCTACAGGAGAGGCAGCAAAGGTGGCAGTCTGCACTGGCGCTGAAGATGTCCGGTCTTGTTACAGTTCCAGCATCGAGCAGGTCCGTCTCGCTGACTTCTTTGGGATGCGATTCTCTAACAGGAGCATTCTTCAACTTATATTTCTCTTATCCGATGGACTCTTTGTGAAGCCTGATCTCCTGATTCCATAGTAAGAGCGAAGGCTAATGCTTCAGGAAGCGTGCGTTTTCCGGCAGTTCGAATCGCTCCCTGAAGGTTTATGTCAGATACAGCGCGGACAAAGGCTTCCGTTTCGAACTGACTATTTCCTCTCTTGCAGTTTTATATGCCAAGTGAGCCAGCCGTTCGATATCTGGTTGAAGTTGTTGCAGACTTTCTCCTCTTTTCTAGAATCTGGTATTGAGTTGGACGCGAAAGACTTCTTGCATATGGCCATCTCCATAGCATTTGTCAATGGCCTGAACAAGAGCTTGAAGTTGCCGTTCTTGTCTGCTGGTATGGCTTGCAATAATTCAGCTGCAAATCCTCTAAGGGCAAGCGTTAGAGCTATGAACTTGTCCTAGTCGTCCCATCCATTTGTTGCTGCGGCTGTCTCAAACTGTTTCTAGTAAATCGACCAAGAAGATTGTCCATCGAAGGTTGGTGGATGCATTTTGTTTGGAAGTTCGCTAGAATTTTCTTGGAAGTTCTCTAGAATTTTCTCGAATCTTAATTTTTCGAACCTTCTCCAAATGCTAGGTAATTCATTTCAATTTCGAAAATAAACGTGTCTGGGTTTTGATTGTGTTTCCTTAAATCTTCTTGCAGACGAATAGTGAGGTCATTTTTTGTTCCAGCACTAGGAAGACCTCGTTTGTTGGGTACTGCTTTTAGTTCAACACAATTTAAATCATTCAAAATTTTAAATTCATTAAATTTTTTTTATTTATTTAAAAGACACCAATGTAACGTTTTACCAAGGGTTCGATAATAAAACTTATTTATTCTTAATTATCAACCGCCAATTATTTCCTTTACAAATTAAACACACTTTACTTCACTTCAAATATTTTATTAGTCATCATTCTCAATAGTATGCAACTTAAATTCACTTCTGGATACTAAAATAAACTGTGGTATTTGCTCAAAACATCTCCCTTTTATACTTATTCCAATGGTTCGTGACCATAAAAACACAACTGGAGCAGTTCATTACTACACGCGGATAACATAATGGCCGCAAAAAATGACATAATTCATCCAAGCATGATTACTTTGGGGGAATTAGAATCATATCTATACTATTATATAAAAGAGTAACTTTTTTTGTTTGTCAGTTTGGCTGTATTTATGCACTAAACTCACAAACAAACAAAAAAACTCTTTTAAAAAATAGATATAATACAAATTTCACTTATCTGGTATGCTATAGGATACAGCAGAATGCTATAGGATACAGCAAAAAAAATTTTTGTTAAATACAGAATAATAACCAAATAAAAACTTACCACAAAAAAATCGTATGGAAATTTTCTAAAATCAAGCATGTAGGTATTTTCCTTGCAAAATTCTGTTTTATAGATTTTCAACTCACATTTACTTCAAGCTCAATTATTTATAAGGAGGAGTTGTTTTGCCATGGAAAATTGCCTTTTGTGGCATGTGGGGGATCGGGGCGGGGATTTGACTGGTTCCGGTGTAGTGTAACTATCCGGTTCGTCAAATCAAATTTTTGGTGGGCTGATTTCTGGAATCGGCTCAAAAAAAAAGTAGTGATGTACATTTTTGATGTAAATAAGTAATGGGTAGTAAGAAATCTTCATCGAAAAAAAAAAACAATTCAAACCATGTGCAGAATAATGTGCCTTGGTAGGTGGGAGCGAGAATAGTGAGTAGAGTTGTTTTCACCGGCAACGAATCGTGTTGATATTTTTGTTTAATAGGAAAAGTTCAAATAAAAAAAAAAAAAAAAAAGTCAACAGTAGGGATTTTCTCTATAGTAAGAAATGAGTGGAGTAGGGTATATATGTATATGAGTAAGGTAGGTATAATATTTGCAGCAGAAATAAATGTTTGCTACTGAAATTGTTTGGTTTGGTGGTGGGTGTTTGCTAGATATGGTAAATGGAAACGAACTTATAGGCAAGGGGCGTGCACAAGGAGGGGTAATGGGCATTTAATGCACCCCTAATAAAAATTATTTTTAATTTTTTTTTCTGAGTAAATTAAGCAATCAAGGGCGCACGTAAATAGGATGGGGGATGCTTATAAATCGGCTTAGTTAATTCACAACTTGAGTTCTAATTGTTGGATTTTCAGGTAAGACTGAAATTGGTTGGTTTGGCGGTGGGTGGTTGGTTTTTTAATACTTTATTTAGGTTAGGTACAAATTTTTTCATGAGGATAAGTGATGGTGGGGTGGTAAAAATATGTATGCAGGTTTTTTGGCAGCGAATTATTCTTCATCGGAGGGAGGGAGCGAGATAGTGAGTAGAGTTGACTGTTTTTGCGTTTCGCCGTCGACGAATCGTGGTGATATTTTTGTGTATAGGAAGGTATGGTAAAACAAAACAAAACATAAACAGTCGGTAGGTATTCTCTATAGTGTAGTAAGAAATGAGTGGAGTAGGTATATAGGTATGAGTAGGTAGGTATAATAGGTATTTGCAGCAGAAAAAAAATGTTTGTAGGTATCTAATCTACTAAAATTGGTTGGTTTAGCGGTGGGTGGTTGGAGATGGTGAATGGAACCGAACTTATTTAGAGGCAAAGGCGTGCACAAGGAGGGGTAAGGGGGCATTTGCGCCCCTTATACAAATTATTTTCAATTTTTTTTTCTAAGTAATTACACAATCAAGGGCGCACGTAAATAGGATAGGGGGATGCTTATTACATGAAAATCGACTAAATTTACAACATGAGTTCTAATTGTTGGATTTTAAGGTAAGACTGAAATTGGTTGGTTTGGCGGTGGGTGATTGGTGATGTTGAATGGAAACGAACCTATTTAGTCGCAAGAGCGTGCACAATAAGGGGTAAGGGGGCACTTGAATCACTAATATATTTGTTTTTCTAATTCTTTTTGTTGAGTAACTACACAGTCAAGGGCGTAGGTAAGCAAAGGTGATGTGGGGGTGCTTATTACGTTCAAATCAGCAAAATTTACACCTTGAGTTCTAATGATCGGATTTTCAAGGTTCGAGATTTTAAATGAAGATTAAATGTAATGTGGGAACACAAGAAGACAAGAACGTGCGCAAGGAGGGATCTGGTTTCCAGAATCGGCTCAAATTTTTTTTTTTAGGTAATACCTACCTACATATGTATTTTTATTTTAATAGGTAGGTGCCTACTTTATTTAGGTAGTACAAGTGGTAAAATTTTTTTGATGTTGATAAGTGATGGGTGGGGTGGTAAAAAATTTATTCCGGTTTTTTTGGCACGGAATTATATGGTAGGTATATGGTAGAGAAGAAGAAAAAATTTAACATTCCATTGATAAATTATTAATTTCTTTGTCAAGTGGTTACTAACACAATTCACGGTCATTCGTTTCTTAGGGGGTAATGGGAGGTAGGTATAACATAACATACAAATAGTCTGATTTTCAAAGTCGTCTTAAAATTACACTATAGGCTAGGCAGGCAGGTAGGTACATAATTAGGTGCATTACATTTTTATTCAAAAGCAAGCTTACACAACCCACACACATAATTTTAGGAAAATAATTGTCAATGTTCATTGATACGTGTGGAGGCTTATTTTTAATGTTACCTGACAAAAAAAACGTCAATGTTACCTGACAAGTAACATGGATGGTGTGTAGCGCTCTTTAAGCTGAACATTTTTCGAGTGCTGATTTTAAATCATCTTTTTGGTTGATATTTGGTTGTCATAAGGTTTTACTAAAGAAGACCCGGGCAACGCTAGTAACATATATTTTCATTCAGGTAAACTGTTAACAGCAGGAGTTTTGGAAAACAACCATAATTTATTAGTGTTTGCTATTAAAATTCCTGTAAACTATATTTCAACTGGGTTGCAAATAATAAAATCAATGCCAAACACAAATCATTTAGAAATCAGTGAGCAAGAAGAAATGATTGTACAAGGGTTGTTGCAGGTTCATCCCACACTAGAATACAACAGGTACACTAAAATCAGGATCAAACAAGTAGACAAAGTCAATGACACAGACACTATTTTGCATATAGTTAATCCAAGTGAGATGATACTAGTTTTTAAGAAATTAGTATCAAATATAGAGGTTTTAAAAAGTGAAGATAACCTAACTCTTTACCGTGAAAAAAGATTAATTGATTTTTTTTTTCAGAATGAGACTCCTCATTCAAGGTTGGAGGGTCATTGTCCGTAACTCGCGTGGCTATAGACGAAGTGCTGCGAATATGATCTCCCTTTTGTTTACCTGGAAAAGTTAAAAAAACTCTTATTTCTGCATCAAGTTCTTACTTGCTAGCAGTGGCTTTATACTGTTTGAAACAATTTTAAAATTGTATAACATTGTTTTACAAAATTCTGCATATAATAAAAAAAAGTTTAAAATTTTTTTAAAATTTTTCAAAACTTTTTTTTTTATTCGCAGAATTTTGTTAAAAAGAATTTTGAAAAGCAGAATATTAAAAGGCAGAATTTTGAAAAGCAGGATATTGAAAAGCAAAATTTTGAAAAACCGAATTTTGAAAAGCAGAATTTTGAAAACAAAATTTTGACAAAAGAATTTTGACCCGGACAACCCTCATAACGAAGATATAATATTCAGTGCTTATAAAAAAAAATCCGTTTCATTATTTTGACTGAAAAGGTAAATTTTAACAGCTTGTGCATGTATATTAGGGTGACCGTTATTTTCAAAACTAATTTTTTGTTTGGATCAGACACCCCCTGTATGAAAAGTTTATGCCCTACAGTAAATGTATGGACAAAAAAAAACCTGGCCGAGCTCATTAACCCGTGCCTCTAAAGCCATAATCTTCCCATACAATTTTTTACGGAATTTATGAACTTTTTACGTATTTGTTTTCCTCCCGAACAACTGCAGATGTTCTTAATTTTCTTATTGATTTTTATTATATGATTATACATTTAAAAAACTTCATTCAAAGTTCATGGAAGAAAAAAATTTATAGAAAATATTTTCAAAATTATTTCTTTATTTATGTAAGAGGCAGAGGTTAATGACAGAATTTGTTTGTAAATACATTTTTTGTAGGCCATACAATTTCGAATTAGGGGGTGTCTGATCAAAAAAATTGGTTTGGGAAACAACGGACACCCTAGTGTATATAATGGTAGCTAGTTAGTACAAAAATTTACCAAAAATTTGTATTATTTGTTCATTTTGATGAAAGCATTGTAATGTTTTGTTTGTAATGACGAACGACATGTTTAAAGAAAAATTTTAACATCAAAGATAGATTTTAAAATTAATGTACATTACTCAAAAAAAATGTAGGAAAGTAATATTTATTTTTGGGGGGGCAATTTTTCGAATCTTCGTTTGTAAGATAGTTATCCCTGTTCTGTGGACATTAAAAGTTCCTGGTTCCATTTCCAGTTCCAGGAAATCTTAGGTTATGTGCGATTGAAACCGAGCACGAGCATAAAAAACAAATTGGTGGCAGAACAGCTCATGATGAAGAATCAGGGTCTAGTGACCTACAACTCTCAACCATTCCTGTGTGCGTGTCTGCAGGAATGGAGGAGACCTACAGTTTATTGCCGAATCAGAACGGCTGAGGTGAGCGGTACTTTTCTATGACAGGAGACCCTCTTGGAGGATTCGTCACTTCCTCGCAAGAGGCTAGCCCTGAAAAAAACATTTTTGTTAGGTGGTAGAAGCTGCCAGACCTTTGGCATGAAAGTCCAACGCACTAACAATTATGCCACGGGCTAGTAGAATGAGCATAGGTTTTCTTAAAGTTCCTTGTTTTTATTGAAACGGATATGGACTGTCTAAAAAAGACGTTTTCACTTGATCTGAGTCAAAGGCCTTTCCTTTTAGTACTATCTACTATACGTAGATTCTATAATCCACCTCATCTTTCATTAAACAAGGAACACGTTTTTTAAATTTTATAAAATAAATATTGATGCAAACTTAACTAATTAAAGAATGCGTTTTAAGAAAATTAATTAATACAGTAGCTTCTAATGTTTCAAACGTACCTATAAGTACTCGTAGGCGTTGCTTGTTGTACAGAATTGAAAAGGCTAATTCTCTTTGAACCAAGTCAAATTGATGCAAAAAGGGAATAATTCCTTGAAGTTACGTTGCTGCACTATATTATCCTACATATTGGGGATGAATTCACGAAGGTTCAATGGCTTGTTGGGTAATTGTTGTTAAATGGCATTATCATGCGTAGGTAATGAAAGGGCGTTGAAATGCATTTATTGGGAATAACCTAATACATTTGGAAGAAATCACCCTCATAGACCGAAACGCCCTTTCAATGTTATATTTTTATTTTCTTGCTTTTACGAGATTTTTTTCTTCTGGTGCTTAGGTGTAGGTGTGTAGTTGTATTTTTAAAATTATAAGATTTTATTTATTTATTTAAAATCAAAAAAATGTATGTGCGTATTTATCTACATAAAAACGTAGATGGTCAAATTTCAATCAATGAAAACTAAATGGATTTCACTCCTTTTTTTCTAGTTATTCTTTATTTTTCTAGTCAAGGAGCTTTAAGGATGCGAAACGGATTATATGGTAATTTGGTATGCTCTTTCTGAATCTGTGATCCGATTTCCGCTATGTACTACCAATCCTGAGAAATCTAACTTCGATTTTGTCCCATATCCAAAAAAATCAACGGTTTGTAGCATTGTTTTGTACCATAAACTATTTTTTGTCGTTTGGGACAAATTTTTCATACAATTTTCTGTTATTTTTTTTGAGAGAATTTGTTTTTCCCACGTCCTCGTCCATGTGTGTTAACGAAAAGCAATGTTTGTGGGATAATGATTGGAAAAACAAAAATTAGAACACTTCTGTTTACTTTCTTGTTCGGCTTGAGTTTTGTTTGTTGGGTATTAGGTTTTGTTTGTGTTATTTTTTTCGGAAGGAAAACTGGTTGGACCAATTCACACAGAACTGACTTATGGTTTTGGTATGGTTCTGGCGTGGTGCATACATATGCCACGTTGTGGAATTTGCATGTTCTCTTATGGAACAATACACACACAGATGACGAGGCGAGGGTATGGTGCGACATGTCATCGCCATGCCATATTGAAAACTCCAGTGGCCTACGTGAACCGGCACGCCATATTGAAATCACTTGAAGATTGAACATGAGACCACTACTTTATTTATTTTGAAGTATTTTTATCACTTTATTTGTGTTAAACAAATCTAAAAAAATCACAACGATTAGGAAAATTTTCCAAATACTAAAAAAAGCATTCCTTTGCATCAATTCTCATTAATTCACTCTGCGTTTTCAATTCACTCTGACAAATGTCGGTTCATTGTCACTTCTGTGTAAATTGAGTAAATCACACCCACTCCACTCCCGAAGCATGCCAATGACACACCAGAACCATGAGCCACTTCTGTGTGAATCGGGCCTAATATGCTGGATAGTATATCCATACAAGAAAGTTGTCCCCGTTTGAAGAACTGTTATAGTGGAGCTGCCTACTTTTTTGTATAACAGTATAATTTTATAACATATAAAAAGTAAAGAACTCAAACGTCAAAGAAGTGGAAAATGTGAAAGGAATTTGTTTAAAAAAATAAATTCAGGGGGAAAAAAGTTTATTATTGAATTTTTTTCCATTTTTAAATCTTAAATACATCTTCGCAAAGGTGTTATCTTCAATGAATGCCTCATTTGTTAGTTGTAAGTTCGTCGCGTCGGCTAATTCATTCATATTTTTGTATTGTTAGTTCGGGTGGTGGCGGCAGTAACAATAGCAATGGCGATAGTAAAATAATTGTAGTATAGTAGCTAATGTTTTTCTTTTAAATACTAAAAATAATAGTGCAATAAAAAACTAAAATTCAATTCTTTGAATTCAATTAATTGCATCATTAAGTACAATCTTCCACATAAAGACATACCTTATTTCATTGGATAATGAACAGCTTTTCTAGAAAATTGTCTTTTTTATTCTGCGTTTTAAAACCATATCCTCTCTTATTTTAATTAACCTGTCCAATGTTTGTCCATTTGCAATTTGGGCACTTAAACTTGGTTATGAACTCAATCTCATAACATTCACATCTTTTCTTCCGTGGCACATTTATACACGAATAATAAATACATTTTGTTTATAGTATGAAAATGAACATAGTAAATGTATAGAGATAATAGCAAATCAAATTTATGTAAACAACTTGATACAAAGTTGGATGTTTGTTTTTATTTTTTTTTTTCATCAAAGGATTGGCGAAGTTCAAAAGTCACTGTCTCTTAAAATCCTAATTTTTTGAACAAAACTCCAATTGCTTTAAGTACATATATTCGGAAATAATAATTTCAAATTGCATAAAATGAATGGCGCAAAATTTAAGACGACTTAGTATGATGTTAAAGCATTTTTAGTATGATGCTAGATTAAAAACAGGGGCGCAAAATTTTAGACGATTTAGTATGACGTAAAGCATTTTTAGTATGATGCTACGACGCTACGTTAAAAACAGGGGCGCAAAATTTTAAACAGCCTGATGTTAAGATATTAGCATGATACTACTTAACAATTTTCTAACTTTAAAACTCTTTACTAAAATATTGTTAGTTTTGAACATTTTCTAACTAGTGTCATACTAAACCTATTTTTCTAGCTGAACACGCCTAAAACAGTGACAGTTCAACCCATTTTTGCAATTGTAGCTGCCAAAGTGACACTTGGATTTAGTATGATACTAAAAAAATAAAATAGGCATTTGGCGATTTTAACTTTAGTAAAGTGTTAAGAAGATAATATGATCCTAACTCGTTTAAAATTTGGAAAAGCCTGTTTTTAACCTAGCATCATACTAAGAACGCTTTAACATCATACTAAGTCGTCTTAAATTTTGCGCCAGGCTTTTCCAAATTTCAAACGAGTTAGCATCGTATTATCTTTTTAACATTTAATATCGCCAAATGCCTATTTTATATTTTTAGTATCATACTAAATTTAAGTGTCACTTTGGCAGCTACAATTGCAAAAATGGGTTGAACTGTCACTGTTTTAGGCGTGTTCAGCTAGAAGAATATATTTAAAACTAACAATATTATAGTCAAGAGTTTTAAGGTTAGTAAATTGTTAAGTAGTATCATGCTAATACCTTAACATCAGGCTGTTTAAAATTTTGCGGCGGGCTTTTCCAAATTTTAAACGAAGTAAAATCGTATTATCTTTTTAACACTTTACTAAAGTTAAAATTGCCAAATGACTATTTTATCATTTTAGTATCATACTAAATCCAAGTGTCACTTTGGCAGCTACAATTGCAAAAATGGGTTGAACTGTCACTGTTTTAGGCGTGTTCAGATAGAGTTTCTTAAGAAAATAAGTTTAGTGTGATACAAGTTAGAAAACGTTTAAAACTATTAATATTCTAGTAAAGAGTGTTAAAGTTAGAAAATTGTATCATGCTTATACGTTAACATCAGGCTGTTTAAAATTTCGCGCCATTATTTTTATGCATTTTCATTTTAAATACCTAGGTATAGGTGCGTGTGTGTTTAATCAATCCTTCCTTTGATCGACTATGCCTAATAAAACCGTTTTTAAACATTTATCTAAAAGCAAAATGAATGTCAAGAATGTTCGTATCGTATGATAAATGTATTTAATTTATTACTACACCATAGGAATTACATAGCAAAGAAAATATATTAGCCTGACTTTTGGAATGTCTATTATTATAAATTTAAACTATTCTCATGAATTACACCTTTGTAAAGTGGACAACTACTACTAGACCACGACTACTATCTACATACGTACCAGAACATGTAGGTAACACAAAATTTTATCTCATTACTTCGGTAAGAGTTCTTGTTCAATGAATAAGGGTTTTGTATAATAAATCAAATACAACCACCAATTGTGATAGAATGGTAAGTTGCAAAGTTATCCTTTGATGACTGGAATTTAATGAATGTCGACAGCGCAGCGCGACGACAACTCTTTGCAAAACTTTATGAATGGCCGGCCGGGCACGGAGTTCGGATACAGACACTACACGAAAAATTCCTTTTTTCTCATCTCGTTCCTCAAACTTTTTTTTATGTTTTTCACAATTGGTTTTTCTGTTCGATAGAGGTGGTAGTATTTGTTTTACCCATTTTGAATTGCTTTTTATGATATTTGTGCACTGCCTAGAGTAAAACAGATAAACGCAATAATTACGAATTGATATTGTAAATATTTCAATGGTAAGAAAAAACTATAAGAACCATAAAGATAAATGGGTGAACCATAAGGTAATCTTTAATGCGGAGCGGCTTTAGAAATATCTATTCCTGCTTATTGGACTCAATTGGGTGAAATCTGAAATCGAAGCGATACATTTTTGAAAAGTAAAAATATCGCAACATTTAAATTACTCGCACAAAATTGAAAAACATTGCTCGTTTAAGGAATAGAACTTGGTCTTGTTAACCTATTCGTTCAGTTGCGAGTCCTTGTGTAAATGGCTAATAATATTTGGTTCCAATAAAACATGGCCCCAACAATTTTGGAAATTGTGGTGATTTTTCATTGTTTTGGGATATTTTTTTATTTTGGGATTAGATTTCATTATAAAAATGGCCACTTTTATCTTATGTCGTTTTCCGTTGGTCACTCCTTGCACTCTTTTTTCACTCCATCCACACTCCCAACACTCCAAAAACCTTCCATTTGCTGTTCGGAGTGATGATTTAAGAGTGTTTTTTCACTCCGGATTTTATTAAGGAGTGCTAGGAGTGCACTCTGAAAACTTTTAAAAGTATGTGTTGGATTAATTGTCAAAATAGTAAATGCTTGTTCTTGGGATGTTCTGGAGTTAAAATTATTGAAGAATTTATTTTATTTTTAACTTCTACATAGATATATTACGGAAGAGAGTTTTTTATATTCCATTGGAGTCAAAAAGGAGTGAAACACTCTGAAAATCCAACCGAAAACGACATTAAACAAAAATGAAAAATGAAGATATCGCCCCAAAAACTGTAAGCCGGTACTCTAACTTTTTCGTCCATAAGTTTCGTCGAAAATTAGTAACTTTTTGACAGACATATGTACCATATGAAAGCTCTTAATAAGTGCCACTTTATATTGTACTAGCTGTCCCGTCCCGAGTCATGTATGTATTATTTATTTATTTATTTAGGAGAAATATATATAAAATCAATTTACAATATTTCTAAATTAAAGGCATTGCCGTCTTTAATATTAGGATAGAGTATTTACAATATGTACATTTAATAATAATAAAGATTGCTTAGTTTAAATGTCATTATAATTATTATGCATGGAGGTAGCAGTTTTGATGTAATGGATGGATTCAAATATTGAAGGGTTGATGAAATCTGCTAGTTTCGATACTTCTTCATTTGGTTTTATGAGTGATGATCTCGGACATTCGGTTAATATATGCTGCACGGATAAATGGGTGCCACATTCAGCGCATATTTCTTGTGTTTCACGGTTGAAATAATGTCTACTGTTGAAGAATGAAGAGGGCTTTACCTACTCGGATGCGGAAGAGTTTTATGCATTCATCTCTTGTGAATTGAGAGTTGTATTTGATATGTTTGTTGGTTGTGTGGTGTCTTCGAAGGAAGCAGGAACTTTCCTGCCATGGACTACTCAGCTGCATATTTTCTTTGAATAAGTGGGTTCTTTGTGCAAGTTGATAAAAATTTGGTACTTTTATTATTAAAGGAAAACTTGTTGCTTGTTTTGCGGCTTCATCAGCTGACTCATTTCCGGGAATTCCAGTATGGCCTGACACCCAGGAGCGTCAGATATTTTTGTTTGGAGGATGCTTAGGTTGTCAGTACAAATTAAAATTTTAGTACGAAAAGAGGAGGCAAGTTCGATAGCTTTTTTTATACCAGATAACTCAGCGATGTAGCTTCCTCCTATTTCGGGAATAAGCCCTTGGTGTAGAATAGAATATTGACCTGCGATTGATAACTCTACTATTGCATAGGATGTGATTCCTTCACAATGAGAGCCATCTGTATACCAAGTTTTTTCGGGGCTAATTTGTTCGGTTAGTTCCTTCTGGAGGTTCTGAAAAACTATATTTGGAGTCGAATCTTTGCTGTGTTTTGATAGACTGGTATCTATTTGGAGGCTATTCCTTTTCCAAGGTGGGACGCATGCTAAGTTATTGGGTTCTTCTGGAAGAGCTGATTAAAAATCAAGGAAGATTTGAGAGATATTTGTAGTAGCTGATTTAAATTTTTATTTGGTCTCATGTTCATTTAAGGCCTTTTTGATACTTGCGTGTAATGGATGTGTTCCGTCTAATAGAGCTTTTGACCCCATTGAAATAGCTCTGCGTTTTGCAAATACTTCAAATGAAGAGAAGCCTGCTTCTGTTCTGAGAGCATCAATTGGTGTAGTTCTGAGGGAACCAGATACGGTCCGGTAGCATTCGTTGATAGCGACGTCTATATTTTTGATATTCTTCTTTTTTGTCCACATATAAGTTGTAAGGCCATGTTGCAGGGTTTTTTCGACCAATGGCTATTCGTAGTGCTATTTCTATATGAGGTTTTTTTCGTGAACAGATCATTTTGAGTGCGTTGTTGCGTTTTTTCAAAGTGTTGACAATGTTTTTGAAATGTATGTTCCATTTTAGATTTTTGTTAACCAAGATACCTAGTATCTTAAGCTTATTTTTTCATGGGATGGTTGTGTTAGACAGATTAATAGAGCTTGCTATGCAGTTCCTTTTTGTACATACATGTAGTGCTTCGGTTTTTGTTTGCAGTATGATAGCCCCAACGTATTTTGCCCAGATAGAGATGGCAGTGTTTATTTTCGTCAGGGAGTTTTGTACTATATTGGGTTCACCTGAGGACCTGAGGTTAGTATGTATATGTTATCTGCATAAATTCCTACGAAGTCAAGGTTGTATGATGATTTGGTGAGTTCTCCGATGAGAGAGTTGATGTATACGTTGTATGCAATCTGGGCTTATCTTGATTTTTATATGCCATCCGCTTCGTCCTGCTAAAATTTTTTCCAACATTTTTG
Organism: Epistrophella euchroma; assembly: GCA_947049315.1. NCBI lineage: Eukaryota > Metazoa > Arthropoda > Insecta > Diptera > Syrphidae > Epistrophella > Epistrophella euchroma. Next base: position 101,779,401 of record OX346246.1, read on the forward strand.
AGAGAACGGGTAGCAAGGAGATGGGACGGTAAGAGTGGCAGTTGCGACCTTTTTTGGGACCTTTTTAAGTTTTATAGCACACGATTTTAACATTTTGTAGGTTATTTTGTCTTGACCTAGTGAAGTTCCCTTAGTCGTTTGAAGTGTCATAGTGAATTCGAAGAGAGATATTTCTTCCATCAGGCACTCTGGCCAGTTATGTATGTTTGGAAGATCGTCTATTTTAAAATGATTTTTATCCTGAATGATTTTGGCTGGGTAGGTTTGTTCCGAGTTGTATGATTTCCACTTTTCCATAAATGTATTGGCGATTAATTCCGGATCACTATGAAGTTTATTATTTAACAACATAAAAGGGAACATTTCCGGAGGTTTATTAGATTGAATTGATATAATTTTTGACCATAAGGTCTTAGAGTCGATTGATAAGTCCATAGAGTTGACAAAAGTCTCCTAGGAAAGCCTTTTAGATGAGATGCATTCTCTTTTAACTCTGGCACAAAATTTCCTATATGACAAACAGTTAACTGTCATTGGGATACGGCGTAGTACCGACCATGCTGCTTCTTTCTGTTTTACTAGTTTAGCTATGAGGGGTGTAAAACATATGGGGTTACTTTTGATGCATGTGGTTTTGCTTGTTGGTATACTTTTGGATGCTGCAGTCCTTATTATTTTATTTATTTTAGCAGCTTTTTGGTTTATATTACTTTGGTTTGCCATGAAGCTGTAACATTACTAGTTACGTGCTCAAATAGACTCCAGTTTGCAAGGTTTTCTTTGAATCACGAGGATAGCTTTTTAGCCGTTCTTCTTTCGTGACTGTGAATTATGATTGGTATGTGATCCTTACACCACCACGACGCCAGCGGGCGAACTGTCGATTTTGACCAAAATAAAAACGCTATCCGATGTATTTCTAATTGCACATTTCATTTATGCAAATAAAAAAAATTGCACACCCCCCCTTTTTTTTTAAAAAAATATAAACAATTTTCACTTTGTATGCAATTTTCAAATGGCTATATCTCGGTAACCAAGTTGAATTTCGAAATGCACAGGGGCTTACAAAATTTCACATTTCGAGATTCAATTTGCACACCAAAAATTTAAATTTGCACACCTCTCATTAATAAATAAATCAACAATTAAAATTTTGGTAATAAGCTGCATAATTAAAATCCGTATTATAACAAATTGAACATTGAAATCTGTTGTTGTCAATAGCGTGTTGGTAAGGCACCCGGCCGGTGCACGAGGGGTCGCAGGTTCAACACCCACAAATTTTTTTTTTTTTTCACTTATAATTTTTTTTTTATTATTAAACAAAAAAAGAAAATTGATTAAATTCAGATTGAACATTTTACTAACAAAAAAAAAAAAACATCTCGTCGAAATAAACCCAAAAAATTAATTGACTAAAAAAACAAACAAAAATTTAATTTCCATGCATGACTAAAATTGAAATATTTCAGTAACCAAATCGAATTTTGAACTTTTAAAAATTTCTAAAAATCAATAATGCCTAAATCTAATTTGCACATCAAAAATTTGAATTTGCACACCTCTCGTTAATTTTTAAACCAATGATTAAAAAGTGCTTAAAACATACAAAAATGCACTTTGCCGCGTCTGACTAAAATGAAAATATTTTACTAACGAAGTCGAATGTTGATATTTTCAAAATTTCTAAATATTAACAATGCCCAAATCAAATTTGCACATCAAAAAACTTCAATTTGCCTACCTCTGGCTAATAAATAAATTAATGATTAAAAAATCATTAAAACATACCAAAATGCACTTGCCATGTCTGACTAAAATATATATACGGGGTGATTCACCTAAGGTGTGACAAAAAGCTAGAGCTCATGTGATGGGGGGTCTTTTTTTCCGTTTAGCCGGGAGGGGCAATTTTCTAAAAAATTGACTTAAAACAGAAAAAATATTCTTAAAAAACAACGGTTACACTTACAGTGCCATGAGATACCTTTTCGTAAATTTAGAGATCTCTTACTTTATTAACTATCAAATTAAATTTTTTTTTTGGGAATAGTTTTTAAAATATTAATTTTCAAACTCAAAATTTTGAAAAAAAAAAAATTTCAAATCTGATTTTTTTCAATATTTTACGTAATTAGGTACTAATTTTGTTTCCGAAATTCAATTCTCTTATTAGTTTTAAGTCAAAAACAGATAACCGGATACTGAAACGTCTTTTAGTTTTTGAGAAAATTAAAAATAACGAGAGAAGCAAAATTATTTTGCTTTGCGGCCTTATTTTTTTTTTTAGTGCGACTTTTTTTGCGACCTTGGTAAAATTTTCAACGATAACTCCAGTGGACTAAGCTTTTGTAGTAGCTCTCTACAAAACACAGGCTGAAACCAATAAACCCCAGCAAATACAGAATTGACCTTGTTGACTATATTAAATTGATATGCTATGCGAAATCGAGATCAAGTAAACTCCAAGATCTTTAAAACTATGAACGCGGCGTAAATTGTGAAACAAGGATTTAGTTTTTTAGAAAAATTCATTGCTTGACATTTAATAGGATTCAAATTCAAACCGTTTTTACTACACCAAATAACAATACTGTTTATATCCTCTTGTAGACGATCATTGGGAAATTTAATGCTTTTAAAAATTTTCATATCATCTGCAAAAATTAAAATTTCACTATAGCAGAGGAGTACATCATTAAAAGCTTAATTAAGAACAAGAGGCCCTAAGTGGCTACCCTGAGGAACTCCGGATTGAGCAATGAAAGGGCTAGAGAAAGAGTTTCGGAATTTAACCTGAAAAGATCTATTTTGGTATGATATGAAGAAATTCAAGGGGGAAACCCAAATATTTTTAATTTAAAGAAGGTGATTTCATGAGAGAGTTGATCAAAAACCTTAAAGTAATCGGTATAAATGCAGTCGAGCTCTTTTCCACGTTCTAACGCAGTTAAGCACTCATGCATAAAAGCAAGTAAATTTGTTACCGTGCGTGGATCGCTTCTTCATGAAACCATGTTGTTGATTGCAAATAAGGTTTTTACAGATCAATGTCAAACTATCACACACAACCTGCTTAAAAAGCTAAGGAATATATAAAAGCTTGGAGATTGGCCTGTAATTACATTATGTCAGTTTTATTTACTTTTTTAAAGACTGATGTATATCGTAATTGGAACATTATTGAAGGTTGTTCGTGGGCAGTCATGTAAGTAATGAAAAAAATACTCGTCTATAATTATAGGAATATCAATGAACGACTGATGAAAGTTCTTTGCAAAAGCTTCACAAATTTCCGGTGCACTATTTAAAATATTATTTTTGTACGTAAAATTTACTGGATAACCATCAGACTTTTTTCGACTAAACGAATTTCTTATTCTTATTCCATGCCGTAGTTACCCTGAGAACAAGAGCTGAAATAACCATTTTTTTGTTTATAAATAGGGTAGTCAAGTCAGTGTATAAATCATTGGATAGGTTTCTAAAGTCTTCAAAAAGGGAAATATACTTATCCCCAGGCAGGGGACATACTTTTTAAGTAATTCTTCCTTGCCCTTTTTCTTTTATTACAAAGAATTTTAAGCTCCTTCGAATAGGTTCCATGGGAGGGGCAAACGCTTGATTATTTTGAAGTTGTTTGAGGCACGGTGTCAATTATACAGTTATTCAGTTAGGTTTGCGTTGTTGTAATCCCTTGTTGAAAAACTTCTGATGCCAGCTGCTGTAACAACTGGAATAGCTGTCAAAATATTGAATACACACAAATTCAATTTTGTGAACACAACGCAACGTAGACGCATACGGAGCTGCAGCCGTAGACGGAAGAGTTCACCAACTTTTAACTTTTCACGTACAGTACTTTTGACGTTTCAAATTGTATGAAGAAAAAACAACTTTTTGGGTCGGAAACAAAAAATGTAAATTCTGAGCTTGTACACAAGAATATTGTTGTGTTTTTCTTCAAAATACTTTCAAAGCTGTACAGCTGCATTGTGGACACGTAAAAGAAATAACGTACGACACTTTCTGATAGCTCTTTCAGTTCCGTCTATAGCTCCGGTTTCAGCATTGTATTCTGTTCAGGCAGTTAAGCTATCTGAAAAATTTTAGGATTGGTGGATAGTCTATCTAACTATCACCCGAACGCAAGCAATGTCCACCCAAGTCGAGAAATATGTTAAGTGGAGGATGATGTCCATCTATGTTAGTTATGACAGAAATGGATTCTACCACTATCGTATTTACAGCGTCAGACTAGAAAACTAAATCGAGTATTCGATTTTTGAAATTTTTAATACAGCTGACTTGCTGTAAGTCCGTAAAGATGATATGGTCTAACAACTGAAGCTCTTGTTGGAATGAGGTCAACGATGCTTCTAAGTAAGGCTTGTCCTCTGATGTAATCCAGTCAATGTAAGGGGGATCAAAATCACCTAAAAGATGAATTGTACTATCTAATCCAGCTACATATTTCGATAACGTATAGTCCAGAGCAAGCGAAAGCTCAACAAAGATAGAAACTGAGCTTTTAGGAGGAACGTAAACGTTCACAATAAACAATCTTTCGATTGCAAAGATATCCTGATGCAGTTAAGTTCAATTGTGAGATTAATGGGAAAATTTACATGAGTTGTACTGAAATGATTTCTAACAAAGATTAAGGCACCACCTCCTACTAAACTTGAACTATCCACATATGACGGTCTTTCCTGAAAACTAAGAACTCTTGATCAAATAGTTCAGTGTCCAAGCTCCAACAAGATCGTGGCATTAAACCAAGTTTTAGTAAAAGCGGTTAAATCAAATGGTAATGCTTGTGAATTTTGTTTTTATTTTAAAATTGCAAGTGTGCATTTTTGACTGAATTTGACCTTCTCCATTTTATTTACTTACTATATTAGTCCCCAGGAAAATTAAGTTTTTACCAGGAAAATTGTGGGGTAGTTCTTATTTCATTAATTTTTAATGTTTTTTGAGAGTCCGAATTCAAATATAAGATTTCCCACCAAAATTTCTTGACGATACATGGACAAAAATGCAAAAGCCAGAAGTCTCCTCTTTCATTTTTTTTTTAATCAACTTATTTCTGTTTACAGTTTTCGAAAAAAATAGATCCAACTTAAAAATGTTAAAAAACAAAAAACTAAATATGTACCTACTGATTTTTCTTACAATTTTAAATACAAAGTTCGAAGAGGTTGTTAATACAAAAGCCAATTTACCTTGTATTTAAAATTGTGAAAAAAGTCAATATTCAATTTTTTGGTTTTCAACACTTTTAAGTTGAAAATAATTTTTTTTAAAACTATAAACAGAAATAAGTTGATTTCAAAAAAGGTTTAACGCTTTTTAGTAAGTGTTACCATTTTTTTTTTAAATTTTTTCCATTTTAAATCCTTTTTTTTTATAAAATGCGCAAAAACACTATTTCCGCGCTCGATTTCAACTAAGCCGCTATATAATAAAATCAAGTACTTTCTATTAGCTTTCATATGACATACATTTCATCACTGTTGAGCAATGTTGAAAAATGGGCACAAAATGCCCATGATCCTTTTATAAGAAAAATATTTTTCTCAGACAAACCCCCCAACGATGTTATCCTAGATCCGCCACTATTCACGCATTATAATAAATGTGTGAATAGAAAGGCCCTTACCATTAAACAAATTTAGTTATGACTTAAATATTTCTGTGCAATTAACCATAACGTTATGGATCCCAAACAATTAACCATAATATATTAATTCTCAATTTTTTAGAGTCAATTCGATAGATATATGGTTCATTATTTATAGTCCACGTAAATATTTAGGTAATACCATGCACGGTTTAATATTTAGAGCCCATTTTACTGAAATATTTAAGTCGTAACTAAATTTAGTTATTGGTAAGGCCCAAAGTGTAAACGGAAAAATATAAATACTTGTGGAATTAGGCCTCAAGAATGTTTTCAATATTCCTAACCATTGTTTTAACAGTAAAATAAACTCTGATTAACGAATCGAAGGCTATAACTTTAAAGAATATTTTGTTAAAAATCTGCTAAATACTGTACCATTAATAAAATTAAAAGAATTAATGTGATAGGATAATAACTTTGTGTAGCTCGTTTTTCGAAGTAATAAGCCTTTTAAAGCAAATAATATTCTCTTCCCAAATACCCTCAGTATCAGTAGCTTTATGGCAGCAGCTCTTTGCAAGGTATGTATATGTTTATTACATATTCCAGAACTAACTCTGTAGAGAATGTTTTGAGTGGGGGCATCGATTCAATATGGAAACTGCGAATCATAAATCATGTTGAAACCGTCGATGTTTTTGACATTTCTCGACTTGTCACGGGCGACCGAAAAGTCAACCTCCACTAATACCAACATTTCCACTTCGTATAATTCAATTCATCCCCAGAACATTATAAACAGAACTGGGTGTAGTTAATGCGGTAGCTTTCTTGTTTGTTTTTGAAATGCTGAAGGGTTGGGGTAGAAGACTGGTAGGGAAAAATAAAATTAAGTATCATAAAATGAACAAATGATAAGCGAATACATAAAACCATTAAGTGATTCCACTTAAATAAGCACAATGTGGACGATAACAGCAATTTAAAGGAAGAGGATGAAAAATTGAATTTGCAACCCTGTGTTTGCAGCACAGCCAAGGTATAATAAGTAAGCATCAACGTGTTAAATAGTAGATATGAGTAGTAGGTAGTTTTATCTGTGGACTTTATGCTTAATAACGCAATTTGCACCCTTCAGTCTAACTCAGAATATCCCGATTGAAGCAATTTAAGAGCCTGACCCAGAACCCCTGATCTATGCTACAATATTTTTTGAACAATATTAAAATGTTCTGGGTTTAAATCTTAACTAATGTTGACCGTAATATTATTAGCCCGCATTTTGTTTGGCTGCGCATAGTGTGTGAGAATAAGTTTTGTCAAACAAATTTAGCAGTGAAACTATGAGGTAAGAGAGGAAGCTTGTCATAATACTGTTTTTCAAAATTCTGTATGACAAAACTATGTGTGGTCAAAAATACTGTAATGACCATAATAATGTACGATATCATACTGTAAATACAAAATTCTGTGCGTCAAAATACTGTATGAGGGTCAATATTTCAAAACATTAATATTTTGGACCTCGAAATGGACATTAACTAATATAAACATATTAATTTAAACATTTTTTTGTTACTCTGCAGTCAAAAAACATTATTAAGCATTTCAAGCCTGTGGGCCACGGAATTTTATTATTTTTAATCGTTTTTCTTTTTCACGGGAATGACAGAGAACATGGAAATGACAAAATCCCATCAAAAACTGAAAAAACAACATAGAAATAAAATTAAACTTGTATAACTATATAAAATACACTTGAATTAAGTTTTTTTGTAGACAAGAAATTTCAGTCTTCTGCTATTAATATATGTAAGGAAGCCTTTCTTGCTCTTAGAACTTTTGGGTATGTTGCTTTTTTTCCTTTATACAAAGGAAAGCTTAACGAATCATATTTTTTTGATTGTGGTGCCAATCGTTTAATATGGACGTGCAGTATGATAAGAGATTGTATTTTTTTTTTATTTTTCCGGTAACAGCGTTTTTATTAACTTTTTAATTCGTATACAGTATACATAGTTTGAAATAGCTTAGACCTCTTTTTCTTTTAGCCAACCTGTGACAATTGAACTGCTTTTGAAAACTGTGTATGCATAACGACTTGTACCCCATTTCATAAAGCCTTTTTAACTGTTATGTTGTTGGCATTTTAAAGTATCTTCTCTGACCTTCTCTTCCGGTGGCACACGTTCTTTTTCCGATCGAAATTTTCTCTTATCATTTTCTAGTTTTTTTGTTTCGACTTTTGCCAGGTGTGATGATGAATATATTCACCTTTTATACCAATTTTAAATTAAAACGTTACAAATAATAGACAAATTCATGTAATTTGACTAATTATGTCATTTCTGTGGCAAACAGTCACTACCATTTATGCCACGGGAATGACACGGAAATGACGACATGAAAATGACGCCCAACAAGGGTATTTTTTGTAAATAAATCCGAAATTTACTGAATACTTTGTTTAAAACTTATTTTATTATAAAATTCCTATAAAAAGACATGCATTAGAAAACATACTAGATTTTATTATTACCTATATTATAACAATAAAAAACACTTACCACGGTAATGACAAATTTACTGAACGAAAACTTGAAATGTCTGTTCCATATGAAAAACAAGTCACTACTTATATTTTTTTGCGCTTATTGCAAATTGTTTCGCAAACAAACGACGGGTCCCGTTATTAATGTGATCTCATCAACTTATTCTGCGGCCGTTAAATCAGTTTTTTTAGAGATTTCTTTTTTGTCACGGAAATGACACTTTTTGTGGGGACAGTCGCATAAATACCTTAAACTAAATTTTCTATAAATCTAAAAATAAATTGGCTAGGCATTGGTCGCAATAGGTTTTTCATCTTTAAGGTTCCATTTAGAAAATGTTCAAACCGATTAACAATATAAAAATAAAATTCATTTGATGACGTAGGGCTGTAAAAGTAACGACAATATGAATACCCGTATGTTTACGTTACTTTTGGTTCAAGTACGCGTTACTTTGGTATCGTTACTCGTTACTCTCGTTACTTTAATTATATTGTTATGTCGATACCTTGAAAATGGAAAAGGCATTCCATTCTGGATTTTGTATTGTAACGATACGAATATTATTATGTATTTGTATGTGGTTCGGACTATTTTGGACTACATAATTACTCATTCTGTCAAAATAATAGTGTTCCAGTGGTCCCAGAGCGTCGGCCGTGACATATCCGGAAATATCCACCTCCTAAATCGATTGGCGTACTCCGTTTTTCGATCCGACGTAAACAAATTTTGGCACATTCAAAACCTGTGAAAATAATAGTGTTCCAGTGGTCCCAGAGTGTCGGCCGTGATATATCCGGAAATATCCACCTCCTAAATCGATTGGCGTACTCCAATTTTCGATCCGACATAAAAAAATGTTGGCAGATTAAAAACCTGTCAAAATAATAGTGTTCCAGTGGTCCCAGAGCGTCGGCCGTGACATATCCGGAAATATCCACCTCCTAAATCGATTGGCGTACTCCGTTTTTCGATCCGACGTAAACAAATTTTGGCACATTCAAAACCTGTGAAAATAATAGTGTTCCAGTGGTCCCAGAGCGTCGGCCGTGACATATCCGGAAATATCTACCTCCTTAATCGATTGGCGGACTCCGTTTTTCAATCCGACGTAAAAAAATTTTGGCACATTAAAAACCTGTCAAAATAAACGTGTTCCAGTGGTTCCAGAGCGTCGGCCGTGACACTAGGTAATATCCATCTCCTAAATCGATTGCCGTACTCCATTTTCCGATCCGACGTACAAATTTTTTTCCATATTTGACGCCTACCAAAATAATTGTGCTCCCCCCCCCCGGAAATATCCACCTCCTAAATCGATTGGCGTACTCCAATTTTCGATCCAAAATTTTGGCAGATTAAAAACCTGTCAAAATAATAGTGTTCCAGTGGTCCCAGAGCGTCGGCCGTGACATATCCGGAAATATCCACCTCCTAAATCGATTGGCGTACTCCGTTTTTCGATCCGACGTAAACAAATTTTGGCACATTCAAAACCTGTGAAAATAATAGTGTTCCAGTGGTCCCAGAGTGTCGGCCGTGATATATCCGGAAATATCCACCTCCTAAATCGATTGGCGTACTCCAATTTTCGATCCGACATAAAAAAATGTTGGCAGATTAAAAACCTGTCAAAATAATAGTGTTCCAGTGGTCCCAGAGCGTCGGCCGTGACATATCCGGAAATATCCACCTCCTAAATCGATTGGCGTACTCCGTTTTTCGATCCGACGTAAACAAATTTTGGCACATTCAAAACCTGTGAAAATAATAGTGTTCCAGTGGTCCCAGAGCGTCGGCCGTGACATATCCGGAAATATCTACCTCCTTAATCGATTGGCGGACTCCGTTTTTCAATCCGACGTAAAAAAATTTTGGCACATTAAAAACCTGTCAAAATAAACGTGTTCCAGTGGTTCAGAGCGTCGGCCGTGACACTAGGTAATATCCATCTCCTAAATCGATTGGCGTACTCCATTTTCCGATCCGACGTACAAATTTTTTTCCATATTTGACGCCTACCAAAATAATTGTGCTCGCCTTGTAAAATGATTTGATTGAGAATGACTAGAACGACCAAAACGTACCTAACCTATTTCGTTCAGTATGGTATGTCTATGTAGTATGTATAATGTAGTATGTTTGATATAGGTACAAGAACTTTGCTTGATGTGCCATTTTAATTTCAATCCGTACATGCGACGAGTCGCAGTAATGCGATATCCAATATAGTACTTTTTGTATGGTATTGGAAAAGTAACGAAACATGCGAGTAACGAGATTATCTAGGTAGTAACGTTTCGTTACTCGGTATCGAAGTGAATACCCGTATCTAAGTAACGAATACATACGATTCGTTACAGTGACATTTAGAGTTAGTATGATACTAAAAAGATAAAACAGCCATTTTAATATTTTAACTTCAGTAAAATGTTAAAAAGGTAACACGGTTTTAACTCGTATAAAATTTTGGAAAATACTCTTTTTAACCTAGCATCATAGATCATACTAAAATTGCTTTAACATCATACTAAATCCTCTAAAATTTTGCGCCAATGTATATTTGGGGCGAGCTTAAAATGCGAAATTTCAGTTCCTGTTATACAATCGTGTTTGAAATATTGATCCGTGATTCAGAAATTTTAATTCACCGATTTCGGTGGATTTCGGATTTATTTACAAAAGGACTTTAAATCCTGTAAAGCTCGTATTTTTTTTTAATTCTTTCGATTTAATTGGTCCTAAAAGTCTCATCATCATTGATGAGGGAAGGTACGATTGGGGACATGCGACATGCCATGGTAATGACATTTTCGGTATATATACCTTGCTTGGGTTAGGTTTGTTTGTTTTCCTCCATGAGACTTTTAGGACCAATTAAATCGAAAGAATTAAAAAAAAATACGAGCTTTACTGGATTTAAAGTCTTTTTGTAAAGAATGTAACCATGTTCCTCTAGAAGAATATAATTTACAGTGCCTATGCGCTGTAGATTTTATTAAGAGTCGGTATTCATCGACAAAAAATTGCGTCTTAGAAGGGTACGACAGCATCTAACTGATGAGCCCAACTGTCGTGCCTGGGCGAAACGCATTGGACTAAAGGTCGCAAAAAATCTTTCATTTGAATTTAATTCAATACAGTCCACTAAAACAATAACAAAAATAATTTTCTTTTATTTTTGTTTATTCTCTTCTTCGTACATTAGCCAGACCACGGGCTTACAACAACAACATATATTTCTAGGTGCATGAATGTAACCATGTTCCCCTAGAAGAATATAATTTACAGTGCCTATGAGCTGTAGATTTTATAAAGAGTCGGTATTCATCGACAAAAAAATTGCGTCTTAGAAGGGTACGACAGCATCTAACTGATGAGTCCAACTGTCGTGCCTGGGCGAAACGCATTGGACTAAAGGTCGCAAAAAATCTTTCATTTAAATTTAATTCAATACAGTCCACTAAAACAATAACAAAAATAATTTTCTTTTATTTTTGTTTATTCTCTTCTTCGTACATTAGCCAGACCACGGGCTTACAACAACAACATATATTTCTAGGTGCAAGAATGTAACCATGTTCCCCTAGAAGAATATAATTTACAGTGCCTATGCTCTGTAGATTTTATTAAGTCATCGACAAAAAATTGCGTCTTAGAAGGGTACGACAGCATCTAACTGATGAGCCCAACTGTCGTGCCTGGGCGAAACGCATTGGACTAAAGGTCGCAAAAAATCTTTCATTTGAATTTAATTCAATACAGTCCACTAAAACAATAACAAAAACAATTTTCTTTTATTTTTGTTTATTCTCTTCTTCAAAAATTAATATCTTTCATTTTTGAAATGGCATTTTTAACGTTCAGATATATGAACAGTAAAACCCAATTAAGAAAAACCCGCTGAAGAGAAAAGCCCGCTTATCTGAAACACTTTTTTCAACCCCGAGTATTTTTCGACCAATTACCTTCAAAACCCTCCGCTTAAGCGAAACTCATTTAAGTATACCTGAAACATATTTTCAATTCAGTTCAATAAAAAAACTCTCTTAAGTGAAAAAAAATTTGTTGAATGTTTCGTTTCTTTCATTGAATTTTGAACAACAACAACAACTTAAAGGTGCTACCACCAATTGCTTACGAATTAATTTTGGGTATTTTTATTCGTTTTATTTTTGTTTGGCTAGAGATATAGCTATTTCAAGGGGTGCCAAGCCCTATCATCAGTCTCCTTTTATAGTGGTGCTGAGCTTTAATCCAATTTTTCCAAAACTTTCTACACATCATGCGGTATTTGAACCCGCGCATCAGATTTGCTCAGTCTTCGAAGCTGTGTACACTACGTACTATGCCACCTTTGACCACTGACGTCACAGGTCTAGATGTGCTGTTTGTTTATCAATTGCATTTGGAGCATCAGCATTTTTATAAGCCCCTTTAAGTATGCTGTCTTGTTCCGCCTCCACTCCGAACTTTTTTTATTTTTTACCCTTCATCACTTTCACCACGAAAATGACATTTGAATTTCTGATTATTTCACAAACGTTGATACTTATATTTTATAAACAAATTGTTTTGTCCTCTCAAACAAAAATCCAAAACAACATTTTAAATGGCTTTCATAATTTAAAGATAAATATAATTGTTTCCAGCATTAATTATGCGCTTAATGAAGTTTTTAGATCAGCTTAAGTATTTTTTTTTTACTTTTTTCGTTTCTCTTAAGCGGGTTTTACTGTAATAAAAGCAAAGTACCTTTATACATGGCCTTAACAATAGGTATAGCTTTTGAACATTTATAAAATACTAACCCAAAATTAAAAACAATCATATGTTCCTAGTAATTCTGACTTTTTAACATTTCTTTCGTTGAAAAGTACCAACTTTTTTGTTAAGCACGAGAGCAAGCTCATGGGACTGTTTGTAAAGGAAATACACAAGGCAATTAATCCAAGTGATTTATTAAGAACTAAAAGAATAAAGAGTCAAACATTGTTAGAATGAGAACAGTAGATTATTAAAAGAGAAAAATAATGTATGTACGATTCATATGTGGTGTACTTCACTTGTGAGTTTAACTTTCAAACACTCCTTCTCAACACAAATGCTTCGTTTACATTTAGTATAAATTCATTAATTCAGTATATTTAAAGTGCTTAATCTTTGACAAATTCTTAGTAAAAATATCTGCTACCATGTCACTTGACTGCACATATTTTAGCGTTACTTCGTTGTTCTGCACAACTTCCCTTACGTGATGGTATTTTATGTCTATATGCTTGCTGCGGGCATGGTACACCGGATTCCTTGGAAGATAGTTCGCACTCAAGTTGTCCCCGTTGATGACAATGGAAGAATCAGCATCAAGAAAATCGATTTCCATCAAGAGTCTCTTTAAGTATATAGCTTCTTTGGATGCGGCTGACAAAGCCATATACTCGGCCTCAGTGCTACTCAAGGCAACCGTATTCTGATTCTTGCTTTCCCAAGAAAATGCGCCCCCAGCTAAGAAAGATATAGTCTGTGTATGATTTGCGATCCGTGTGATCTCCACTCCAATCTGCGTCAACATACCCGTACACTGGATTTCCTTGTTTGCTGTAACGGAGTTTATAATTTAACGTTTTAGATAAGTACCTTAATACATGTTAACTCCTGCTTCATGCTCGATGTGTGGTTTAACGTTACGTTGCATCAACTTGCAAACTGAATGCAAAATATCGGGGCGAGTTGAGATTGCCGGATATATCAAAGCCCCGACAATAGATTGATATGACGTGGGATCCACCTCTTTAAAGCTTTCACTATCGCATTTAACTTGATATCTAGCTTCTAGTGGTGTTGTGACAGGACGACAGTTTTCCATTCCATACTCGTTCAAGAGATTGCTGATATACTGTATACAGAAATGGCACCAGTAGCTCCCGTGTTGTTTGCAGTAAGTGCTTCATATTCATTTTGCATAGACTCTATCCAATCCTCCGCATTCGCGGTTGATATTGCCTCTTTTACAGTTTGCGGAATTCCGATGTCTGAATTCATTAGGTTTAGAACGTTGAACTGTTTTCTCGGACGACCGGGCGCTCCTGTGCGAATAATCTTTGGTCCTGCTCTGACTTTGCTATCTGTAGGACTAGGTTTTTCTTTTTCAGCTTTGATTGTCGTATTTTTATTTGTGTCTTCGTGGTTTTCTTTTTCAGTGGTGTTGCTCCTGGCTGCTTCAGGAGTTGTGCAAGCTTTCTCTTCTCCTTCTTCAACGGAATCGTCTTGGCTATCAGCATTTGAAGTCTCTGAATCATCTAAAGGAAGAATCTCAAATTAATTGTCATTTTTTAAGTTGGAAAAAATATTTTCGTCGAACAGAAAATCTCTTCTTTCGATCACTTTCGAGTAGAGGGATCAAATAATCGATAAGCTTTAGATGTGAGAGAATAACCAACCATAATGTATTCTCTACCTTTTGGGCGAAATTTACTTGTGCTTGTCTTATCTAAAGCTATAGCCGTTGCACCGAAAACCCTGAAATGCTGTTCTGTTGGTTTTTTTACCGGTCCACATTTCATGTGGGGTTTTATCAACCAGATCTTTCGTTGGAGATTTATTCCATATGTAGACTGCGGTTGCAATTGCTTCTGCCCACAAAGATTCGTCCTTTCCCGCATGCAGTAACATGCTCCTCGCCATTTCTACTAGTGTCCGATTGGCGCGTTCAGCTACGCCATTCTGCTGTGGAGTATGCGGCACTGTGAGTTGACGCCTGATCTGATACCCTGTTCATTTAAAACTACATTAAAATCAGTACTTATGTATTCTGGACCATTGTCACTCCGCAAGGCTTTTATTTTTCTACCAGTTTGGCATTTTAAATTTCATGCACGTTTTACATACCATTTTACTAAAATTATTTAGATTTTTAATTTCATGCACCAACTTCTTATTTGCTATTTCATACAAACTTGAAAAATTCAGATGTCCGTATCTGTCATGCCACCTTAACGTGTAATCAATAGATGAATAAAAGCATGTATTTTCTACGTTTTGGAATAGAAGTAAATTATTATTTCTATCAGCTCTTACTACGACACCACCACTCTTGGTTTTTATTTCAGCATATATTTTATTAAATAATACAAAGAAACCGTTCTATACTGCTTTGGTCACCAACATAAAATTGCCTTGCAATCCAGGAACGTAGTACACCAGTACACATATAAAAGGTAATATCTTCCGAGTTTTCATTTTTGTTCAGTTCTGCGCATGTCTTGTATTTTGTTTTTGTAAATTGTGGACGAGGGTCACTGCGATTCGGAAACACTTGTGTTTTGTTTTTGTAAATTCTGACAGGCAGGTCACTGTAATTTTCGAAGATGCGCAATATATTACCTTCAATATGTGTACTGTGTCGTCGCTCCACTGTCGATACATCAATTTGTAGAACTTAGATCTTGAAGATCCGTTGCAGCCAAAATGGAATAGGAATAAGATTGTTGCTGCCGTTTCGGTGTTTTGTATTTCGCGACTAAATGACCCCTTTGCCAGTAGTTATAGCACTTTTCCTTAAATTTCACAAACTGTTTTGTCTTTCGATCTCCCTTTTCCTTGTGTTCGCTACACATACTTACGTCCACGGTTGCCACTTGAAAATAAAGTTTGTGTCCAAAATTAAAAATAAAATTGACCAACTAAAGCTAAAAATTATCAAAATAATTTGAATCCGAAATATTTAAACCTCTAAACACAGAAAACAATGAATTCATCACATTTATTTTAACATATTCCTCATATTACACAGATGACATATTAATTTTGTTATTAAGTCTAGTTTATACATCAATGCGAAGTGAAATTTAGACCAAAATGAAATATCAATAAATCTCGCGTCGAATGGTGTACGTACAAAGAAAAATTAATTTAGTTTTCGCTTTATAATTGCATTTAATTTTATTGTATTTTTCACGCCTGGGAAAAAAGCTATTTTTTTTTGTATGAAAACTTCGCTTCGCTTCGATCTATAAACAAGGCTTTAATAAATAAACAAAAAGAATACAAAACAGATACAAACAAATTCACATTCAAGTAGGTACCTAATGAACTTAATTAAATTAGACTAACATAAATAAATAAATGTAACGAATCATAAATAAAAAACATAAAAATAATAACTTCTCAGAGCAGTTTAAAATTAGATCAAAGTAGAACTTAATACAAACAAACATATTTTCATAAAATCAATATTTAAAAAAAATTACCACATAGAATAAAAAATGACCATGCGACCAAGTGAAAATATAATGACCAAATTTGGTCACAAATGACCAAAGTAGCAACCGTGCTTACCGTGTTGGTTCTTTGAATTATTGGCATTGGTGTGTGTGAGCTAGGAATGCTTGTTCGCCACACATACTTACGGCATGCTGGTTTGCTTGAGATATTCTCTCTCCTTCCTCCAAAACTTTAATTTTTAAGGCGCTAAATTATGGTAAAGAATGACGTGTTTCTATAGCAATCACGAAAGGTGCATTTAAATGCCATTTTTTTATATGAACTTTGACAGAACGTTGGACTGAAATTCACACAAATGTACACACAATTTATGTTTGAATAATACAAATTCGTGAAAAACTGAAAACTCGAAACCTATAGAACTACTTTTGCCGTAAAACTAGTTTTAAAGCAAGTCAATAATATGACCGTTAGAGCTATACACGTTTAGGCATTATAACACCGATTTTTAAAAGTTTCAATGGGGGCAGGGGGACTGGAGGTAGCGAAAATTAAGTGAAAATTGAATTTCGTTCTGTGGAAACCCAAAGGAGATTCTTACAAAGTTTGAGCAAAATCAAACTGGCCGAAAAGTAGCAAATCACAATTATGGGTGCGTCCTAGAATTCCTTGTTTTCGCATAAACACTGTTTCGTATAAACACTTAACTGGTGCCCCACCCTTATTAAGATAAATATGCTTACTCTATCTACTTACAAAATAAATATCTTTTTTCACTTTAAAATATTTCTTTTTATGCACCCCAAATAAAAACAAACAATCAAATTAGAGATAAGTCAAGGATCTTAAAACTTTTGCAATTTTTAAAGAATAACCATAGTAGGCGGTACAGCCAGTCTAATTAAAGTCAAAATAAAAACCATCAACATAAAAATGCTTTTCTTAAAAACAAGTCTATTAAAATGTAGATTTGTAATTTAAAAGAGCGCAGCGCATAAATCTAAGCCAACAAGAAGTTTTTCGAAATGAATTCAAGTAAACATTATTACATCCTTGCCCAACGAAGGATAATCCAATCGGCAGACAGATGAGAACAATTTAGTACATTTAATTATTTGCTCCTGAAATTGTGACAGAGTGTAACGTAAAGAACTTTTTGAATGTTTCAGTTACTTTATTATCGCTGTGGAATTTCATTTGACGAATTTAAAGGTACCTACTCCTATACCACATACTATATACATACTATATCAAAGTGAAATAAGACAACGAATGCTTAAATGTGTATGTGTATGTGTACGAGTATGTACTCGTAAATACTTTTATTTTAGATATGTATTTAGATTAATATTTGGTTAACTACCGTAAGGCTATACTACATATCTATGACCACGTCTTTGACTATGCATAAATAAGATTTACTAGCGTACTATTAAACTCGCTTGCTGGTATTTCCCATAACCGCGGCCTAGTCTTTTGTGCTTGTGTTATGCGAACATACTTTTCTGGAAATTGTAAATAAAAGGCGCAATAAAAACCATTGTATGCAAATTATTTAAAACTTCACTTTACAAGAGTAAGTAGGAAACTGAAGGCTGTTTCACAATGCAACGAGAAAACGAGACGTTAGCGTGACGAGATCTCTTTGTAGTTTCTCTCAAAAAAGAAGAAGGAAATTTGAATATGAAAAAAAAAAAATCATGAAATACGTTCTTTAAATTGATAAAATAAGTACTTAAAATGTTTTAGTCTCAGAATGAAAAACGCCATGTGAATTTTTGCAGAAAAAATTTTTAAAACCGTTGGAGCAGTTTTTCTTAAAACCGAAAATTTCTTCATATTTTTTAGAAAAAAAATTTGGTATGCCATTTTTAAGAAGATAATAATATACAGCTGAAACCATAATTTCAAAAATATTCATCAACCCGTTTTGAAAAAAATGATTTAAAAAAAAAAAAAATTTGAACTTTTTTTTAAAAGTCCAAAAAATATTTTTTTGAAAATATTTGTATTTATTCACACTTAATAGGACCTCCTAATTAAAAATTTTGATCAAAATCCGGTTAAGCGGTTAACGAGAACATCGAAAATAAAAAAAAACTGGCAGGTACCGTTAACAACGGTTTTTGTTTTTTTTTTTAGACCATACCACTACTAGTACACACAAAAAATTAAAAAAAATCGTTAGAGCCGTTTTTGAGATAAATAACTTATTTTTAAAACGATTGTATGGCAGGTACCGTTATTTTTTGAGCTTAAGAAAAATCTCGATTTCCCCACTAGGCAATCACCAAAAAATCTTATGCTCCAAGTTTGAAGAAAATCGCTTCAGGGGCTTAGGATGTAGGCCCAGGTACAGGCAGACATACACACAGACAGACAGACAGACGGAAGTGCGGAAACCCACTTTTCGTGTTCTCTATCATCGTAATTTCAAGTTTGATTGTTATCTCGATCGAGTTCGATTTTTTGCACGAATTCATAACTTGCCCTATACCTATATATAGCAATTTTAAAGAGCGTGAAATTCCCCCTTGACACCTATGATAAAATGTGTGCTGCATTAAAAACAAAAAACTGGCAATTTTACACCCATGATCTGCCATCAGAAAGGTCATTCAAAGTCATGTTGTATGGTTTACACGAACTTAGTACAATTGAACTAAAAAAAGAACTAATTTCCAACGGACTTAAATGTCAAAATATAAAACTAATAAAAAAAAAAATTCGATTAATTTATTGATGTGTTTTATATAGTTTATCTAGATATTGGTTCAATTAGATTAAGTGATCTTAAAAAAAATTGACGCTCAATTTTTAAAACTTAAGTGCGATTGGATTTTGCTCGTAGACAACGCAACAAAATAACTCAGTGCTACAATTGTCAAATGTATGGGGTATGGGCACGGAGAAAAAAACTGTCACATCAAAACACACTGTGCTAACTGTTCAGAGAACCATAATACGAATGAGTGCAAATCTTCGAATGTGAAATGTGCAAATTGTATGGAAACCCATAAGTCTACAGATCCTGTTTGCATAAGTCGAAAGAGCTTTTTTGAAATAAAAGAAAAACTTTCTGCAAGAAATAAATCAACTACGATCACCAAGCGAATTTATCACGAGCCACAATCATTCATCACAAACACAAATGACTTCCCAGCTCTTAGGCCCAACAAGAGCAACATGTCCTCATCAGCAGCAGCAGCGAATAGAACTAATTAGACATGTGTAACGCAGCGCTGAGTTGGCGCAGTGAGTTGAAGCAGCAGCTGAGTTATCTGTGCTGATACATTAATGTGTAACTCAATAACTCAAAAGCGCCAAAGCGCAATTTGTCAACTCAGACTCCCAACTCAAGAATTAAATAGTTTTTTTTGTATGTGGAAGCGCAGCGCCGCCGACTGCGCCACACAACACACACAGATGAAGATGAACGATGAAGCAAATGAAAAAAGCGCTTTGCGTAGCTCATTTTGGTATGCTTTATGTGTTTTTACTCTATTTGCGAGGAAGCCAGTTGAAATGTATTATACATATACGTATATATGTACATTAGAATGCTTTTTTGATTAATTATATAGATAGATATAAGTAGATATATAGGGTGTTCAAGAAAATGTTTTTCCATATTTTTGTGTTCAAAAGTAGGGAAGAATATGCATAGTTGTTATTATAGGCAAAGAGTGGAAAAGAATAAATATTTAGGTAGGTATTTGAAATCACAAATGAAATATCAATTTCTTGTATCCGCGGAAACCGCATCGACGTCAATTACCTACACCATTTATTTTGTCTGTATGTATTGGAACAAGCAACAAACGAAAGAAAAAATCAGGTTCGTCAAAGAAAATTTTTCAATTGATAATTGACAATCGTAACAGGGGTAAAAAAAGAGAAGGCTGTTTCACAATGCGACGAGAAAACGAGACGTCAGCGTGACGAGATCTCTTCGCAGTTTATCTCTCTTAAAATAGAATTTTAAACAGTGAAATAATACATAATCAAGCATTTCTCGTCGTCTCGTCACGTCGTAAAGTTCGAAAAATTGAAAAAAAGACGCAACGTGACGACGAGAAATACTTTATTATGTATTATTTCGTTGTTTGAAACTCGTTTTAAAAAGAGAACAACTGTGAAGAGATCTCGTCACGCTGACGTCTCGTTTTCTCGTCGCATTGTGAAACAGCCTAGACATAAGAAAAAACAACACCAACGCAGAACTATACCCGTATATCGATATGTACTAGGATGTTAGGTAGATACACACAATATATTTTCAGACACCTACATAAGAATTCATGTCTATCTGTTGGCGCAATTCCTCAATTGTATACGTATTACGTAACAACCCTTTCCCAAATGTCTCAACTCTCAACGTTGCCGATGACAAATACACAAATACACTGTGTGTCACTTGTTCACACCCACTCTTTTCACAACCGTTTTGCACAAAGAACATCTTTTCACCATTCGGTAGTAAAAAGAGTGACTTTAAGCAAGCGACTTGCACTGTGCACATAAAAAGTTCTACAATCGGTCAACCAACCTACTTACATACTCTATACACAAAAGCGAAGGCATGGAACACCAACACAGTAACACAAGTCTCTCTACGTAAATAAAAAAAAATGAGTTAGTGGTTTATTGTGTATCTTATGAAGCAAGAAAAAAAATTGCGCCATGGCGCAAGTGAGTCACTGAGTTACGCTGATGCAGTAGGGTGCGCTTGAGTTAATGTATCAGCGCACGATTTTTTGCTGAGTTACCCATGTCTAGAACTAATAATATCAGCGATGTCAACTCAAATTTTTGGTCAACCAACGTCAACGTCAGTAAAACTGGTTTTAAGGGGCCCACACTCGCACCTAACACAAACACCGGTGTACTCTTTTCTTTAGACGAAATTAATTCTCTCACAGCAGAGATGATCACCCTTCTTGGACAATGTAATTCAAAAGTAGAACAATTCAATTGTATTGCACAATTAGCAATTAAGTATTTATATGCAGGTAAATGATGATAAAGACTATAATCTGTTGGAATGCTGGACGCATTCGGAATAAATCTTTAGAATTTTTTTCTTTCTTAAGCAAGTATAATATTGATGTAAGTCTTTTTAATGAAACTTGGCTAGACAATAACATAAATATCTCTAATGTAGAATATAAATGCTATCGGTTAGACAGAGTGACGAAAAGGGGAGGCGGTGTTGCCGTAGTTATAAGAAGAAAAATTAAACATACATTACTACTAATTGTCGATACAAAGGTAGTCGAAAATATTGGTGATGAAATACCATTTTCTAATGGACATTCAATCAAAATATATTCCGTACATTTTCCGAGAGGCAATACTTCTGAAAGGAAAAGAAATTATTTAAGAAACGATTTGCGTAAGCTTGTCTCATTAAATGAAACTTTTTTGATTGGGGGAGATCTCAACTGTAGACATAGGAATTGGGGATGTGTAAGGGCTAACGCCATTTAATATTTTGTATCCCCCTCATCCCACATGTATACCGTCAAACAACAGAATAAATCCTTCAGCAATTAATCTTTTTTTAACAAATAAGCCAGAACTTTTCAGCCAGCCTGTAACAATGAATAATTTAAGTTCGAACCATCTTCCGGTAATGTGTAGCGTTCATAATTCACCTGAGCTTAATGACCATTTGGTTTATGACTTTAAAAATGCTAAATGGAGCAATGCGGTCTAAATTAGGAAACTTACTATCAATAAATCCCAATCAAGTCTGTTGTGAGCAAATCGATGAAACCGTAAGTAGTTTTACAACTGTGGCATTTGAAAGTGTACCACAGTCTGTACCTAAAAAAAAAAAGGATTTACCTTGAAAATACAAATTTCCTTCCCAATAATATTATCGAACTTATCAAATTAGGAAACAGATACAGGTCACTATGGATGAGAACAAGAATTGAATATTACCTCACAGAAACTAAAGTTTTAAATAATATGATTAGATTATTTACTGAGGAATACAGAAACAAATCGTGGAACTCAAAGCTGCAAACTTTGGATAAGGCTGGTAAGCCATTTTAGAATCTAGTCAAAGTGATTAAAAAAAAGAACAGTCCGATCCCTGCATTAAAAACAGGGAACTCTGTTCTTCTGACTAACCTTAAAAAGGCGAATGCTCTAGCAGATGAATTTTATTCAAATCATCTAGCAGCTAACAACATTATTAGTAGCGACCGCATTGAATATGCTGTAGAACAATCTGTGTCATCTATAAGTTCTCAACAAATACAAGTAAATGAAGATATAATTTTAGAACAGGATATTAAAACTATTCTGGGAAGTCTTAAAAATTCAAAGAGCCCAGGTTTCGATGGTTTGAAACATTCACTTTTGAAAAATCTTCCCAAAGCAGGTGTGAAATTTTTTCATGTAATTTTTACGGCTTGTTTTAAAATTGGTTATTTTCCAAAACAATGGAAAACAGCCAAAATTATTCCAATTCAAAAACCTGGGAAAAGTCCTTCCACACCTAGAAGTTATAGGCCGATAAGTTTACTTAGTTCTCTCAGCAAATGTCTGGAAAAGCTAATCAAAAATAATGTCCTTCCAGTGGAACAATTTGGGTTCAGAACCCATCATGATCATAGTACAGTTCACCAAATACATCGCATTACGAATGACATCAAGAGCAATCTCGCGTTAGGAAAAAGCACTGGAATGGTTTTGTAAGATGTTGAGAAGGCATTTGACACTGTATGGCATAAAGGGCTAATACATAAACTGCTAGTCCTCGATTTTCCACTCTATGCTGTAAAAGTTATTTATTCATTTTTAAGTGAAAGGTCCTTTAAAGTTTCTGTGAATAATTCGTTTTCTGATTTATATGAAATTGTTGTGGGTGTACCCCAAGGATCAGTTCTTGATCCATTTTTATATATTATATATACATATGATTTTCCGTGATTTACAGACTGCAAATCAGCTATTTTTGCAGATGATACATGTCTGTATTCTTCAGATTCGGTTAGTTTCAACATTGAAACCAATTTGCAATCTGCATTAAACCTTGTGTAAACGCATTTCAACGATTGGAAAATAAAAGTTATTGTGGGAAAACTCAAGCCGTCTTTTTCACAAGACAAAGAAAAGTTTGTTTCTTACCCAGTAACATGGTCCAAATTAATGGTATTCCAACAGAATGGAAATCAAGTACTAAGTATTTAGGGGGACATCTAGACAAAACACTTACTTTTGGAATTCATATACAGGAGACAACAAATAAGTTTAGCTATAAAAATGCTGTATCCTTTCATCAAACGTAAATCGAAGCTTATAATTTTAAAGCCATTTTTCAGAGTATAATGTTATATGGCTCACCTGTTTGGGGTAAATGTGCTAACAGTCATATACTTCGACTACAAAGAATTCAAAATAAGGTACTTAAGATGATGCTTAATCTGCCATGGCATTTTTCTACTGAAGATCTGCTTGCATTGACGAATATCGAAAAAGTTTCATTTAGAATACAATATTTATTTGAGCTATATAATCTATCTTGTAGTTCATCTGAAAACTACTTAATCTCAAATCTGGCTGTTTAAGAAAAACAAAAAAAAAAACACAAAAAAAAATTGTTAAAGCATTATATACATTCTATTGTTAAAGCATTATATACATTCTATTTCTTATCAAAATTATTTCTTTATTTATTCATTTATTTATTTATTTATTTTTTTATTTATTAATTTATTTATTTATTTATTTATTTATTTTTTTATTTATTTATTTAATTATTTTTTTATTAATTAATTAACTAATTAATTAATTAATTAATTTATTTATTTATTTATTTATTTATTTATTTATGTATTTATTTATTTATTTATTTATTTATTTATTTATTTATTTATTTATTTATTTATTTATTTATTTATTTATTTATTTATTCATTTATTTATTTATTTATTTATTTATTAATTAATAATTTTGTTTATTTTTTTATTTATTTATTTATTTATGTATATAACTATTAATTTATTTATTTATTTGCAATATAAATGTTTGTGTATTTGTTAGTTATTAACATATTTACTTGTATACATTAGTATATTACCTATTATTTTTCTGTTTGGTTTTATTAATTTATTTATTATCTGTTAATTTATTATTATTTATTTATTAATTTTCAACTGCCTGTTAAATTTCTAGTGTTGTATAAATACATATCTGTGTATATTTTTGAATTATTTTATATCTAAGCACATTTAAGTTGTGATCAAAAACCAGATACCCAGATAGGTACTTTTCAGTGCTTTATCGCCTCCCCTTCTCGTCATTCTTCGATAACATTCTTTTGCAATTTAAAGAAGATTTTTTCTTGTAGCTTTTCCTTCGATTTTTCATTTTTATATATTTTCAGTAGTAAGGTAGAGTCATACCATATCTCTGTAAATTGTGCAATATAGTTTTTAAGGAAGAAAAATTGTAAATAATTTCAGCTACAATAAAAACAAACTTTAACTTTAAAACCTTATCCTAAAATGTATACCAGAATTTGTATAAAACTTAATAATCTAAGAGTATGTAGGTACATATGTATGCAACTAAATACATATATGTATAAATGAAATCAGATTATATTTTCATCTATCTAAACCTAAGGCCCCAGTTATAGCTATCATTGAAATTCATCATTGGAAATTTTAATGATGTATTTTAAGACGTTTAATATGCAAAATGTAGGATTATTTTGATGCCAAAATAAAGCTCATGACTTAATTAATAAGCCTGTTCCCTTACTTTAAAACTCTGTGATTTTCTGCGCATTTGTGTGAATTTCAGTCCAACGTTCTATCAAGGTTCATATAAAAAAAATAAAATGGCAGTAAAATGCACAGAAAGTCACAGAGTTTCAAAGTAAAGGAACCAACCTAATATATCTGGCAAAAAAAATTTCATTTCGGCCCAACCGTTCTCATAAAAAGTCTTTTCCTTTTTCGATGATCATTGATAAGGCAGTGCAATCCTTGGAATAAATAAAGTCAATTTATATGAAAGGTTTGACTCAAATGAAAATTTTTTTTGGCAATAAATATCAATTGAGTTGCCAGCTTTTTATTGGCATCAAAATGATCCTAGATTTTGCATATAAAACGTCTTAAAATACATCATTAAAATTTTCAATGATGAATTTCAATGATAGCTATAACTGGTGCCTTAGACTAAACTATACCCTACAATTTCGTTCAGGACCCCATGTATCACTCAAACAATGGTCACAAATGGCCTTGACAGGTGTTATCGTCATAAGTTGGCCTACCCACCCTTGCATCCAGAGATACAACCTAAGCCACCTCTATGGCCATATTTCATGAGATGACCCTTAGCTCGACTCCCGATCGCAAACTAAGTCGAAATTATGTCGATACGTGTCCCATCCCTAGTCAACTGGTTCGTAACGTCCTTTCATGACCTCAACCATTCCATACTGTCGGCCTTGCAAAAATCCCACACACCATTGCATCTATGTTTAGCAATCCATCTTTAAGAAATAGGTCACAGCCCTCATATGTCGATAAACAAGTCTATTTTCATCAATTTGGCCTTACGCTGTTTATTATATACAAAAATTTTAATTCAAATTATGATTATCGTTACGTAAACATTTACCGCAAGAGTAAAAATCCAAAAGAAAAGGTAAAAAAAAAATATGAAAATAATTCTTCAAACCAAAAGCTATCTTGACAGAGGCTGAACAATCTTATGTACCATAGCTATATATGTACATTGTACATATATAAATATATGAATATGAATTTTTTTTTCTAAATCCATAAAAAAAGTTCTTTATCTCTGTCCCCCAGACAACTCGCAATATATATTAATTATATATTATGTATATATATTATTTATATATGTAAAATATATGCATGAATTTAAAACAATAGGTATTGAACTTACGGGTTATCCTTCGTCCCACGAAGTCCTGCCGGCAGCACGTACTTGGATGACGGTAAGTTTTGTTGGCTTATAAATTTTAGGCTTGTTCGCGCACTAAATGTGTAAACATATGCTTCTAAGTCCAGAGGTAAATGGTTGGCTCTATTTCCTGGTTTACTTTAATGTAACTCCTTTTTTTTTAACTTTCTTTTCTCTTTACTTTACAAGAAACACTAATTAAAATATTAGTCCAGTAAGAATAGACGAAAAAATTCCAAAGAAAGGAAATAATTAGTTAGAAGCTGAAATTTGGCATGGACGTTGGGACTCTTTAAAAACTGAGAGAGTTCCTCATCGATCCGATGACCGCTAGGTCAGTTACAAGGGGTCCAAGGGTCTAAAAATTAGTTTTTTGCAAATATCTCAAAAACGGTTTGCGCTATACAAAAATTTTATTTTTCAATCTTATCGGTTTTTTCGTAGCATTAACCGTTAAAAAGTTTCAGCAAATGAAAAGTTAAAAAATCTCAAAATGGGCTAAATGTCATGAAATTGGAAGTTTTTTTCAAATATTTTAAAAACAGTTTGTGTTAGAAAAATATTTCATTCACCAATCTTGTAGTCTATGTAATTTTCAACAAAAATGGCTTTATGCTTTTTTCGTAGCATTTACTCTTAAAAAGTTACAGCAAATCGAAAAGTCAAAAAATCTCTAAAAAAAAGTAATGAAAGTGGAAGTTTTTGGCAAATATCTCAAAAACGTGTTGTCATAGAAAAATTTGATTTCTCTATTTTGTAGCTCATGTAATTTCCAACAAAAATGCATTTTCAATTTTTTTGTAGAATTAACCGTTAAAAAGTTACAGCAAATGGAAAAATCTCTAAGAAAGGGGGCAAAATGTGATGCAAATGTGAGTTTTTGGCAAATATCTCAAAAACAGTTTGTGTTAGAGAAAAATTGCATTTGTCAATCTTGAAGCTCATATAATTTCCAACAAAAATAGTTTTCCACTTTTTTAGTAGCATTAACCGTTAAAAAGTTAAAGCAAATCGAAAAGTCCAAAAATCTCTAAAAAAAAGGGAAAACAAGTTATAAAGATAGGAGTTTTTGGCAAATATCTCAAAAACGTTTTGTGCTAGAGAAAAATGTTATTTCCCAATCTTATAGGTCATATAATTTTTAACAAAAATGATTTTTTGTTCGTAGCATTTACCCTTAAATGGTTAGAGCATTTAAAACATGGCAATATCGCAAAATTAACCAAACTGTGCACTTTCTTCCACACCATGTTAGAAGTGAAGTGCCAGGTGCTTTTTTTTTTATGTGGTATCATCAGTAGGCCTATTTTTGTTTACAATTACATGAGCTATAAGATTGGGAATAACATTTTTCTCTAGCACATACCGTCTTTGAGATATTTGCCAAAAACTTTCGTTTTCATGACTTTTTTCCCCTTTTTTCGTTACTTTTTAACGGCCGATGTCACAAAAAAGTGGAAAGCTATTTTTGTTGTAAATTATATGAGCCTTAGGCCCATCGAGAGGCTTTTAACCCGAAAAAACAACTTTTATTTTCACACTGAACGAATTTTGTATCGTCACTAATCCAAAATACAAGGTCAATTAAACATTTCAATTGAAAATACTGAACCCAAAAGTTGCTCGGAAATGGGCTAGTGAGCGATGGCAAGCAACTCCGACCAACTTTTAGTTGCGCAACAAAAAGTTGCGTTTTATTTTTGTTTGGGTGGAGATATAGCTATTTCAAGGGGTACCAACTTTTACTTTAAACTCGATTTGCGGCTAAACTAGACGTGCTATAGAGGAGATTTTTATATATAATGCGTTGCATCAATAGAAAGGTGGCATTTTATAGATTACGAATATACATTTTGTTAGTCGCTATGGGATACTTAGTTTAGCCGCAAATCTAAAAAAAAATTTTTGAACGTTTTGAAAAAAAAAAGTTTTTTTGATTAACATTTTTTTTTATCCATCGGCGTTTTGTAGAATTAAAAAAATCCAGTGCCTACGTTCTGTTACTCTCACATAGCAAAAATCAGTCGAGAACCGGTGAAGAATGGAACAAAACTCATATAATTTGTTTCAGTTCTCATCGTTTCTCGACCAATTTTATCGATGTGAGAGTTACAGAACGTAGGCACAGCGTTATAATCAATTTTGTAGAGAATTTCATAAGCTATTTGTTTGTCAGTTGTCACACAACTACAACTAAGAAAATACGAAGGACTATATTGATTACACCTTGTACTGAAATCTACGAGGATTTTGGAGCCGCAACAAAAATAGGAAGGCTTAAAATGGAAAGAGGATCTTTAATAGGTTGTTCGAACTGGTTGTGGTAAATTTTACCGCAACAAACACAATAGTTTTCCCATAATTGGTCGTTTAATTGCCATAAGCCTAGTAAATAATAATAATACTTAACTTCTTCCTACTGCCGCGACCGCCTTCTTACCTTAAGTTTTTCAATGACACGAACAAAACGAACATTTTGGGAATAAGTTCTCTATAAACCTAAAAAATGACATAAATACTGATATTAAAGCCATTAAATAAAAAAACATTTATTAAATTATCTAAATCTTTCATCAATTAAAAAATATCGTGTATAAGTAGCACTTAAATTTTGAACGCTAGTGCTTGCTTATATCACTTAAATGATGATTTGTTAATTTTTGGCAAAATACATCCGAGTCCTACGGCAACTTGAAATTGAAATAATTGGAAATATCAATTTGGCTAATATTTCAAAAGAGGTTACAAATTAACTTACTTAGCATTACGCAACCCACCATAAAAAATGGCGGAAGACATCCTAGTGACATAAAATATGGAAACAAAATATTTCCTATGAGAGCGCCTAGGCGACCGAACATCATTGTAATTGAAACAATCATTGTTCTGTAAAAAAAAATTATCAATTAAAGTTTTGTTATTGTTGTTTTTGTTTCTTTTTTAAATTTTGGTACCGCAGAGATGTTGGAAATAAGTTAACAATTATTCCCAGTAAAGAGGTGGATCCAATACTTCCTACTGTAACATAGAGTGATGAAACTATCAGTGTTGACAAAGAGCTAGTGGCCCAATATAAAGACATTCCGCAGATACCAGATGTTGTTAGCGTTATAACTTAAATTAAAAAAAAAATAAATTACTATTATAATTTACTAAGAGCCACTTGTTCAAACATGGTTCAAGGCAGGTTAAAGTGGTCCCTAGACACTCAATATTACTGTGCAATATTTGGTATTGCACAATATTATTGTCCGTCTATGAATAATATTACAAGGTTGTGCAATATATTGAAAAAAATCAAAACCCTTTTAATATTTATTGCACAATACAAAAATATTGATCGTCTATGGGTACAATTGCACAATATTTTTTTATTTAATTTTCAAGTGTGAAGAGTAAACACCTCCGCGAGTGATTTTAATAAGTGAAAATGTCAAATACAAAAGAGGATGAGAGAAAATTTATTTTAGAATCAGCTGTCAACTAAATTATTGGATAAAATATTGAACCGTCTGGGGCGCATATCCAATAATATTGTACACGATAATATTGAGCGTCTAGGGACCGCTTAAGGAATTTTTACTTACCTATTACAGTGGATTAACTAAGGTTGAACAATGGTTCTGGCACGTAAATGGCTATTAGCACATACGCGAACTATCGTTGAACCTCAGAAAATTCATCGTTATTGATTTTTTTGTTATTTTTGAGACAATTAAAAAATTATTTTTTACCAATGTTTTTTTACTTTTTATAAAATTTATTTTTCAACCAAAGAATACTAAGTAACTACAAGAATTATTGTAAAAAGTCACTAAAGATGCAAAAAATCGGCTTCTCAAACACAATTTTTTCGCACACAGACATCTCTAGAGCATGTTTCATTGTTTCACTTTTTTGCAATAAGTCTTTTAGTTAAGCCTTTAAAGCAAAAACATAACATCAAATATTTAGTGAATTATAAATGTATGTCTTTAACAAGCAGTTTTTATTTCATATGCATTTAAAAATTTTCCATCTTGATTATTTAGGTTTTCTTTATATTGTTTTCAATTTACTCAATTAAGTTTTTTTAAATTACAACATATTCTTTCTATTTCACAAACGGTGACCAAAGAATTCAATACTCTTCTTTAGCTAGCTAACACATATCTCATAAATAAATGCAGGTACCTGCACACATGGTAGTAGCCGTGGCGTGATGGTTAGTGCGATGGACTGTCATGCCGGAGGTCTAAGGTTCGATCCCCAGCCTCACCACCTATTTGTTTAAAAGAAAAAAACGGCTACTGCCTCTTGCGAGGAATTGACAAATCCTCCAAGAGCATCTCCTGTCACAGAAAAGTTCCGCTCGTTAGCCGTTCGGATTCGGCAATAAACTGTAGGTCCCCTCCATTCCTGCAGACACGCACACAGGAATGGTTGAGAGTTGTAAGTCACTAGGCCCTAGTTCTTCATGAGCTGTTGTGCCATCAAATTTATTTATTTTTTTACCTGCACACATGTTGAAAGCATTAAATAATTTTAAAATATTACCTACTTTAGTTCAATCCATACTTGATTTTGCACCTCAAAGCCCCTGACTACGCATATTATCTAAATTCAATTCATTCTTTTTGAAAAAAACAAACAATAATACACGTTTGTTTACATTTTGCAAAGGCAAAATAAAGCATATTAGTAATAATGTATTTGGAATATAATCTTCTTGATTCCTCTATTCGTCTTAAAAAATTTGGTCCGGTATCTTTTTAAGAAAATACGCGATTTGTCCTCTTTTTAGGTTCTAATCAGTTTCTCACTCTTTTTCTGTGAAAGAAAACCTATTTTAATTTCTTTAGAACAAAAAAAAAATGAGTAGGTAGAAAGTTTTAAAAAAAATATGCAAGCCACCTTACTTATGTATGATAATTTCACAGGTTGTTGAGCGCAAAGGTATCTGTTTTAAAGTTGTTAAACACACTTTGGGCTTTCACACATTATGCTATCACCATTAATTTGAATAAAAAAAATTACAATCATTTTTTACCTATTCATTTTAGAGCAATCTTTTGCATTCAAATGAATGCTGATTGCATTATTTAAGTCTGAATTGTGAAAGCGAAGTCAATTAATGCAATATTTTAATTGAACTCAATAAATGATTTTAAGGATTGCAATCAGAAAATACTGCATTCTTTTACAACCCTGCCCATTCTCCTTTGAAATGAACCAATATACTGAAAGAAAGAGGAAACTCAAAGTCACAAATTTGAAAATTCTTTTTTTTTTTTTTTGCAAATAAAATTTTAAATACTTATAAGCACTTAAGTTCAAAAAGTCCCGGTGTTTTAAGGAAAATAACGTCATAACAAAGTTATTTTCATGTTAAATAACGAATGACCTATTTATTTTTATTGTGTTTTCTTTTCCTTCTCTTGATAAATTGGGTATTTTTTTATTATAATAAATTAAAAAAATATCTCTCATTTTGTTAGATTTTTCATTTTGTAAATGTCCTCTTTTCCATCAGCATAAATCTTGTCACCCTATTCTTGATTAACAAACTTCCATTCATTGTTAATAAATTGCAATAAATTATCATAAAATTATTGTTTTCCAGACTATTTTTTCATTTTCTCTTAAGAGAAATACCTACAGTGAATACAGTACCTACAGTGAACGTCAAATCAAAAAATTTGTTATCCCCGTCCCAGCGTCAATGCGTTGTTGACTGGTAGGTGCCGTGACTCCATGCATCAATATATTGCTAACTACGTCTTCTAAAACTTACAACCAAAGCAAAAAGCAATAACCATGTTGGTTAGGAGAAATTATGATTTTGTATCTTTCTTCAATTATTTCCAGGACAATTTTTTTAAATAATTTCGGAAGGACGCGCTAAAACAGATATAAAACGTTTAATAATGAATGGTGGTATTTCATCTAGACCATATGATGATGATTCATAATGTTTTAGTACATGGTCAATTATATCAGTCTCCTCTATTGTTGGTTCAGCTACGTCAAGTTGAGGAAAACTTACTAAAGTCTTTAAATAAGTTTCGATTTTATCGCAGTTGTTATCACAGTTTTTATCACAGGTGTTATTGCAAGCGTTATCACAGGTTCTTTTAAGGTTTATATCACATGTAGGATCACAGGTTTTAGGTTTTTTATAAACAGTTTGAAAAAACAGCAATAATATCACAGATGATTGCAGTTGGATAAGTTTTTGTTTTCTTTTTATTGTTGACAAATTGCCAAAACTTTTTCGGATCAGATTTGATATTTTCTTTGATGCTTATTAAATAAAGATTATAACTTGACTTTGTTTTAGCAAGAAGTTCTCTTCTTACGGATGAGTATTGAATTGTTTTCTATGTCCTCTCTCACACGAGGAGACTGACTTGCCGGCAACAATTAGTTCATGGGCGAGAAGCAGTGGCATAGCGAGGAGGGAGGGGGGGGGGGGGGCAAAGGGGCACAGGCCCCGGGCGGCACTTTGCTTGCGGGCCGCAATTTTTCAAAATATCCGGGCGGCACTTTGCTGCAATATTTCTAAATACGTTAATGTAAATGGTTTTTGTATGTAATGTTTTTATATTTTCTTTTCATTCCGATACATTTTTCTGTGGTTAAATTTTATCAGTCCAGATAAATTATTTCACATTCAATAACAATAAAGCTACATAATGTAAATACAAAAGCTCCCTCATTCACATCAACTAAAATTTTCAAATATTTCATTCGACTATTTCCGAGCCACCAACAGCTTTTTTTCGTTTCACCATTGAAAATAAAACTTTATTCAAAGAACACTCAGTCACGAAAGGAAATACACATCACACCCAGGAGAACAACGAATTCAGGTGTAAGCTTACTTTTGTAACAAATTGTAATTGTGAAATTTTTTAAGGCGGCACATTTTACGAAGTTCTTATAACTGCCTACTGGTTAAAAATTTAGACTGACAGTTCTTTCGAGGAAGTAAAAACAAATCGGACATATGTATAGGTATGTTAAATCTAATCAGAAATAGTTCTGAAAAATGTAGAAGTATAGGTAATACAGTTTTGCTAAGTAATTGGTGAATCTTTTAAATAGATAATTAGAAGTTTCGATTTCATCTAAGATAAGCTGTGGTAATTTCGTTGAGCTGCAAAAAAACATGTTAACCGTTTTTAAAACCAGTTTTGAACACTTTAATTTTGATGGGCTGTTGTGAAATATGTTAAAGTTAAAAATAAGTTTGGCCAATATTTCTGTTTCTTCATTTCCTTATGTATAACAATAATAGAAACAAATCTTATATATAAAAATGAATGCTTGTCTGTTCGTCGTTTATAGACTAGCAAACCGCCAAACCAATTCAGTTGACATTTACTGAGTTTGTTCATATTAATAGTGGGAGGGTTTGTGGAGTAGTTTTAGTAAAATCAAGATAATAACAAAACTTGAAATATAACACTATAAAGTGTATAAAAAACAATCAACAAATTAAGAAATAGAAAAATATGACAGTAATACAAAAATAGTAAAAAAAATTAAAGTATATAATCAAAATAAAAAATTAAATGCGAGTTTATGATTATCAAAATCTGTTTTCCCTGATCACGCATTCCGCTGTATTTACACAGTACATCCAAGTAATGGTATTGCTGCTGCATGTTTGAGAATTGAAAATTTTGCTGATAAATGTCAAAGATCCAACATCATCCCAAAAATTGAAAACGATCGATGGCGTAGAATGTAAGACATTCAGAGAAGCTTGCAAGAAATATATTCTTATGTATATAATTAATTAATGACCCTTTAAAGGATACCCTATATACTTGAATACTTGAATGTAGTAGCCGTGGCGTGATGGTTAGTGCGATGGACTGTCATGCCGGAGGTCTAAGGTTCGATCCCCAGCCTCGCCACCTATTTATTTAAAAGAAAAAACGGCTACTGCCTCTTGCGAGGAATTGACAAATCCTCCAAGAGTATCTGCTGTCACAGAAAAGTGCCGCTCGTTAGCCGTTCGGATTCGGCAATAAGCTGTAGGTCCCCTCCATTCCTGCAGACACGCACACAGGAATGGTTGAGAGTTGTAAGTCACTAGGCCCTAGTTCTTCATGAGCTGTTGTGCCATCAAATTTATTTTATTTTATTTTTGTATATAATTAATTCGAAAGTGATCAACATTGGTAAATTACTTTAATGGGTGCCTGTATCTGTTGTCATCCACGACAAATTAGAATAGGCATTTTCCTTTACTTCGAAACCCTGTGATTTTGTGTGCATTTTAGTGCCATTTTTTTTTTTTTATATATGAACTTTGACAGAAAGTTCGACTGAAATTCACACAAATGCACAGAAAATCACAGAGTTTCAAAGGAAAGGAACTAGGCTAATATTATTCGCTATCATTTTGACCACATGGTCATCATCAAACGCTAAATAAGTCTGGGAAAAATTCATAGAGGATTTGAGCGAAGACATTTTGCAACGTATTCGCACCTTTAGCAACGATAGTATTTTATTTTCGGAAAACATTTTCAATAAAGCTCTTATAGAAATCGAAGACTGGCCTACGCTACGACATAATGGGCCCTATCGGGAATCTTCCGGGGAATTTTGTTTCCCACGGAATATTTTACTCCCACGAAAATTTTTCTGCTATCGTGAATCTCCCACGGAATAAATTTCCCTGGAACAAAAATCCAATTCAAAACGGCAGGCAAATTCCCCTGGAAAATTTATTCCCGATACCAATTAATTCCGAGAGAAGCTTTTATGCATCATTCACGTTCCCAATGTTTGAACGAGGGAAACATTCCGTGGGAAATTTTTGTTCACGATAACCTCCAATAATAAATGCGGTGGCCAACGGTTGAGGCGGTCTGTTTTCCCTTAATGTACCTGGTGGTATAGGAAAAACATTTTTCATCAGTTTGATACTAGAACAAATTAGCCCTCAAAATGGAATTGCTTTGGCTGTTGCATCATCAGGTATTGGGGCGGACAGCTCATTCGGCGCTTAGTTACTACTATATAGTTATAGTTACTACTATAACTATAAGAATAATATAGTTACTACTATAACTATAAGAATAATAATAATTAAAGGTTGATTTTTTTTAAAACCAGTTTTGTTTTTCAGCAATCATCACCCGATTAGACACTTCTATCTACATAATATAATATAAATAAACATAATAAATCTGTGAATAAAAAAATAAACTATAACAAGGTAAGTTAAGTTGCTGTTTTACTTTGAT
The DNA here is from genome assembly GCA_947049315.1 of Epistrophella euchroma. Classification (NCBI taxonomy): domain Eukaryota; kingdom Metazoa; phylum Arthropoda; class Insecta; order Diptera; family Syrphidae; genus Epistrophella; species Epistrophella euchroma. The sequence continues at coordinate 101,815,013 of OX346246.1, forward strand.
TTTTTTAAAAACAGCAAACAAAATTAAAGGTCCAGAAAAAAATTGCTAAGGGCAGCAAAATTGGCTCTGCCCCGGGCGGCGAAAACCCACGCTACCCCACTGGTGAGAAGGGCGGGTAGAAAGAGGGGTAAACGAAATTTCCCCGGTCAACAAATTCAGGAGGGCTGGGTCAAACCTAGCCTCTTTTCGTTTTATGGAATTAGGCCCCAAAACTTTACTAGCTTCAGCTTCTTTAGTTTTAATATGATGGTAAGGTGGTTTAGGGGTGTCCTTATTTGTAGTACATATTCGGAATCATATGAAATTTTATTTTTGTCGATTCAGATGAATTTTCAGATTTGCTATTATTGCTTAGCTGTATTTGTTTTTGCTTTATTATTGGATCATAAAGGCAGATTGAATTGTCTTCACTTTTATTTTTTCTTGGAGGTATACCTACTTAAAATTTGGATTAAAAAACTTTTCAATACACAGTTATAAAGTTCCCCAGTGTAACGAACTCATATCTAATATCCTTTATGTTTATGTTAGTAGCAAATTGGTTTAATAAAATCATGTTCTTACTCAGTATCCATTTGTTTCCAAGGGCGTTTATTAGTCCTCCAGCTACGAAATATCCAGTTAAACCCGAAAATCCGACTATTATTGTATTGATATATGTTTTATCACTTATATTCTGAAAGAAATATTTTAAGAAAAATTAAGAGAAATCTTCTTTATAATGAAGTTAAAAGATCAGGTTAAGAAGCACATTAAAATGTAAGTATTGTGACGTCAAAATGTGGTTTCACTGTACCTACTATTTTAGTGGAAACGTCGAAGTATCTTAGCTGTTAAATTAATAAATATTACATATGTTTTATTAAAAAAAAATTAAAGTAAAATATTTTGTTTGCAGTGACTATTGATTTTCTAGTTCTGGGGAAGCTTCATAGAATGACAAAACAAGCTTGCCAGTCTTTAAATAATTAGCGAAACATGCCATCTCCACTGGACATGAACGATGCTCGGATTATGAACTTGTCTTGAAAAAAAAACAATAGAGCAATATTTCCAAACTTTAAGCATAGCTGTACGGCTGTACCCCGTCTAAAATGTTCGAAGCCCTGAGTACCCCACGTTAAAAAATTGTATTTTTTTATACACGAAAAATATAACTACTTTTATAGTTAAAAACCAAAGTAAAAATTAGCAGACGAAAGCTTATTTTTTTAAGTGTGAACGCTTAAATAGTCGAAAGTTTCAAGCTGAAATCTCAGATGCTGATTTGGTGCGAACATAGTTTGTGGTGAAAACTCAGTTTGGGAGCCCCGTGGTTTAAATGTATGTTTAGTAACTCAAGGTTTATGGGTTTATTTCGAAAGCCCATATAAAAAGTATGCACTTTAAATATTGTATTAATTAAAAGAGCTGAGCTGCCTGTTTAGGACTGGGATATGAATATGGGGGTCCAAGACCTCATACGCGTGGCGTTTTGTATGCAAGACGAACTTAAAAGGATAAGTATTAAACCGATTTAAACAAATTGTGATATTAGTTACACAAAAATATGTTCTCACTGATTGACACTCCCCTCTGATAATGAATGTGGATCCGAGACCTTTTCCATGGGGCCGCTTTCACCATCGAACTCGTCGGCACTGCTGTTGTTTTGGCTACTATAGTAGCATTTGGCTACTTTGCTGCGACAAAGGCTACTGTGCTACCCATATCTCAAAATGGCTGCCCAGTCCCCAAGTCACCACATTAAAGAATTAATTGAAAAGATTGTCTTACATTTTATGAAAACAAATTTTTATATTTTCACATCGCTCGCTGTTTCAAAAAAATATTGCATATTTCTGTTAGGTTTTAGAAAGCGATATAATGATGAAGAACTACTCGAAATGTCAAACTCTCAGGCCAGGCGCGCACATGCAACTAAACAGTTTGGTTCGATTTTGAGTACTATAGGATTATATGAGAGTCCGCGCACATAAGCTGGCGCGCACTCCCATATAAGCCCATTGTGCTCAAAATTGAAACCAAACTGTTTAGTTGCATGTGCGCGCCTGGCCTCAATTAAAGTATTTAACAAAGTTATGTTATGTATTTATTTATTAAAATAATGCCCAAAAAGAGTCTTTGGTTTTCCATTATGTTTATTTATTATACACTTTCTAGTAAAAAAAAATAAGGGAACATAATTTTATACAGTTTTTTTGAAGAGCTATATCTGTTTCTTTGTGGAAAGTGGACGTACTTTACTGTGACAAAAAGTGGTCAAAAATTGATATTTTCTGTTTTATTTTATTGACGATTTCACAATGTTTCCAATTGGTTTGTACGACTTGATCATTCGGTAAAAAAAAAAAACAATCTAAAAAAAAATTTTGTGGTCTAATAGGTCTTCAAAATGTTTTACCAAATTAAATCCTACGATTATTTTTGTTAAGTCTATAAAAAGCCGTTTTTTCTACTTTTTTTAAACTAACGTTGAGGTGCTAAAAAACATATTCACTTTAAAGCTTTGAAAAGATCTTGTAGAAAATTAACTCAGGTTTCCAAAACTTGGTCACCCAATTTAAAGTTGTCTTTTTTCATTCAAAGTCAGATATTCTTCGGAAGAAAATTTATAGAACAACAAACAATGATGACATTAAAACTTAACAAGTTATCGGACCACTATATTTAATTGGTTAACAAAAAAAAAAAATAAGAAAATTATATTCTTAAAAAAAAAAATTGGCTCGTGCTGTTTCTTTTGATTGTGCAAACTCATTTGCAAAAATGAATTATTTTGAATTTTTGTGGGCTCCTTAACTTTTAAAAATGCTCCCCAAAGTTTCTGAAAAGTGCTACCCTCGGAATTTGGAAAACGACAGCACTGCTCGTCGGTCGGTGCTATTAAATATTAGTCAAACTTTGTAAGTTATAGCAAAGACCATATAATAACAAGATGGTGCATCTAGTGTAAAATTCCGCGGTCAAAGCGCTAGTACTGTAGTACCACAGTGCTGACCCCATAAATGTGTGTGTGAGGATCCTATCCATGTATTTATAAGTTTTATTAAAAACCGTCGCCGTCGTCTTGCTACGGCAATAGCTACCTGCTAGTAATAGTCAAAGATTATTAATTATGATGATGGGAATCCTCGGCTGTCATTTCGGTTCGTCTACAAGCTAAAATGTAAAGTTACCGGTGGTGAATTCAGATTTTTGCACTAGTGGGCGTGTTTTTACGCATCCTAGCGCAAAAATCTGAATACATCACAATTCATGAACAAATTGACAGTTGCAATAGGTATGTTCAAAAAGTATGTTCATGAGATATATGAATTGTTTGGTACATACATAAAACATAACCTTATAACATTTATGCAGAATTCTTATCAACAAATAATTCGATTTGTTTAGAAGAAAAAAATCGATTTTTCTGTACAAATTCTTTGTATGGAAAGAAAAACAAATCGATTCTGTTTAGAAAAAAAATTTAAAGAATTCGATATTAATTTAAAAATAAAATTATGTTCATTGTATATTATATTGCTATAGTATTCTCCTGTGAGTTGAGGATGGGTGGCAAGTTAGAGATATAAAAATAAAGCTTAAAGAAATAACAGAAGATAGAGAACAACCTATACAGAATTTATGAGAGTTAAGGCTCTCCCAAACCAACGTGAATATTCGGCGGGACGAACGAAAACAATAATAACAACACGTGGTTTTTGTTCGTCGCACCGAATATTCGCGTTTGTTTGGGAGACCCTTAATTTTGATTACCGAAAGTTTCGTTGTCGCGCCGAATGTGTCGCATTGGTTAAGGAGAGCCGTAAAGGCTCTCCCAGTCTCATGGAGAGATTCGTGAGAGTTGAGGATGGGTGGCAAATTAGAGATATTAAAATAAAGCTTAAAGAAATAATAGAAGATAGAGAACAACCTATACAGAATTTATGAGAGTTAAGGCTCTCCCAAACCAACGCGACACATTCGGTGCGACAACGAAACTTTCGGCAATCAAAATTAAGGCTCTCCAAAACCAACGCGAATATTCACCGCGATGAACGAAAACAATAATAACATCGTTTAGTTTTGTTTGACAACCACGTGCTGTTATTGTTGGTTTCGTTCGTCGCGCCGAATATTCACGTTGGTTTGGAGAGCCTTTAATTTACATGGTGATTAATAAGAGTCCCCACACTAGCGCGATAAATATTCGCATCGCGCCATTTACCTCCATGTAAATTAATTTTGATTGCCGAAAGTTTCGAAATTTAAACATGGGATCAATTTATTAATGCATAAATATATTTGATTTTTAAAAATTTTATAAAGTAAATTTCAAAGATCACGTGAATGTAAAATTAAAATTTCGATCTTAAAAGAATTTTTAAATGTTCATAAATGAACATAAAACTTAGTGTGCGCAGATGCGCGTTATCACAAAAATAATATGCAAATGCAGTACACTCGAAAATAGTTATTACATAAGAATGTTGTGTATACATGTTAAGTAGGAAAATGGTTGAGTTAGAATAAAGATATTAAATTACACGTCTTTTTTTTGTGCTCCGTTAGTTATAAGCTTCCTCCCATCAGAGGTAAGGAATTTATTAACATTTGGTCCTTCGAGCCGGATATATTGAGCTCAACTAATTAAAATAAAATATAAACAGCTTTGGTTCTACAAAAATAGATTTTTCTTAGAAAATGAAGAACGTAAGTTTAAAAAGTGTAGTTAGAGCTAAAATACTGGCAAGCGTAAAACGTGGCTACACATTTTTAAGAGTTAAAAAAAAATCGGTTATCTCTCCGGAAAAAAATTTCGGAGAAAAATTAAGAACATTTTTTGGGCGGTCAACAAGTTGTGAGTCGAGTCACAGCTAGGTCAACCTGCGACCAAACCAAAAACACCTCCAACATAGCAGTTCAAAAAATTGTTCGGAATCGAAGTCAACATGGGTATCAACAGAGTAAACATTATAGAGTTCCAAATGGACATGTTAGAAAAGGTTCAGCAAGCATAAAGCAACCTTTCAGATCAACCCATTAGAAGAGCAAAAAAAATGTGAAAAAATTCAGAAAGAAATGGATGCCAATCATAAGAACTTGACGACTGATGGCATTGGCGAAGAGGATTACTTCAAGAAGAATATTATCTACGAAACTATATTAGAAAAAATTGAAGAGATAGTTTCTAAGCTAAACCAAAGTCTTTCTGGATATACTCTAAATCAAAAAGAAGACCCAAAAAACAAGGCTGTTGAAAAAGAGCCCTTGTTAAGAGAAAAAACCTATACAACGCTGGATCGTTATATCAATACATTTAAAAGAAAAGTACACATCCGTGAAAGAAAAATTGATGATCTTCGTGACACAAATAAAAACAAATTGGCAATTCCATTCAAAATGTTATGAACACAAATAACAATGTTAATGGATGAATGTGAGGCCATTCAGAAATCCATTACTGATTTGCTGATTGAACTCAATCACGGCCGAATTAATCCTTAGCTTATAACCCCAGCCCAGCTTAGCAATGAATTTAAATCGATCAAAGAACACCTGTCAGTCAAGCTTCAACTATCTGGAAACCCAATACAGAAATGAACTTCGTAACGTATACAAGTTGATGTCAGCACAAGGACTAATAAATAGATGACAAGATGGTGATAAAGGCACAGATACCGCTTTTGCAAAGCGGATTAACAGAAGTTTATAACATAATTGCTATACGGTTTGAACATAAAGGAATAATAGTAAAAGCCAAATTACAAAACGAGTTTCTAGCATACAATTTTGTCCTCAACTCGTACTTTTTAATGTCGCAAGCACAACTAAACCCATGCAAAAAGAGTCTAGAAGATCACTTTATCTGCAAGGGAAAATCACCATGACAACCAGCATTGGATAAAAGTTGCGAACTTTCAGCCTTTATAAAAACTAGCCACGTTAACTGCGAATACGAGGAAACAACATTGATTTCTTTCTGGATGGAACTAAATCAGGAAAACCATAATGGCTGTTCAAAACATTTAAAAACGCAGTCATGCACTGGGCATGCGGCAACGTCAAAAAAGAGATTTTGGAAATTCAATCGCAAGGTATTCTTACTTTAAAAGCGGATTGTACAGCTAGGTATGAAAGTGTAACACTGTCCGGGTACCAGCATTTAAAATTGGAGATAGCAATAAACGGAGGAAGCGAGCCGATTATTACAACAATTAACGACATACCCGAAGACAAAATAACACCATTAGACATTAAAAGAATAAACAACGACAAAAACATGAAGGCACTTCAACAGCAAATACAAATTATCAGCAAAGATGACCTATAGTTGAAGGGTACTGAATTTCGTAAAAATAGTGGACACTTGTCTTTAATACTTACTTTCATTGTAATTAGACCCTGTTTAGATTGGGAAAATTGAGGCCGGTATCAGAAGTGCGGAGTGAAGTATCTCGTGAGGCACGAAGAAAACATAAAAACCTGGTCTATTGAGTCTCATTTGTTGTTGTTTCACTGCGCGAAATTTCGAAATTGTTGTTGTATCAATGTATTTTGAGGCGCTTGAAAGTTTATAATGTAGACACGACGGCCCTCACAAGTCCGTACTCAATTTTCCCAATCTAAACAGGGCCTTATAAATGTTGTTTAATTATCTTTTATGTTCGTTACAAATGTCAATCAAAAAATGTTATTAAAATAAACCTTTCTAGCCGCTCACAGGATGTTCATAAATGAACATAAAACTTAAGTGTGTGTATGGGCACATTCGGCACCAAAAATTCAAAGCTCTATATTTACGAAATTAATAAAGGTATTAATAAACTTTAAACAATTTATGAGACGTTAACATTTAATAATCAAAATCAAATAAAGGAGTTTTTTAGATCATTTACAAAACATATATATCTTTATAATTTAAGCAAAAAAGTCATTTCGCCGAATGTGCCCCAGCACGGGGCACTTTCGTCAATGCTAGGGGAACTTTTGGCACATAAAATTTTTGGATCTAAACTGCAAAATAAAAATAATTAAAATCACTTAAGCACTATATTTATTTAATAAAATGAAAAACTATATTTTTATCACAATAATTCACAAAACTTAATATAAAAATCACACATCTATGTCGTTTCTTCTAAGTCAAGTTCATGGGTAAATATATTAACGTAATATTTATTCCAATGTCGAAATGTCGCTGCCGGAGTCGTAAGATGAGGTCCCTACTTTCAATTTAATTTCATTCTTCAGTTTTGAGGATATGTCTTCAATTAATTGCCTGGACAGAATAGAGTGCTGGAACTGGAGCTGCAGATGGAACTGGAAGAGCTATCGAAAGTGTCGTACGTTTTTTTTTACGTGCCCACAATGCAGCTGTACAGCTTTGAAAGTATTTTGAAGAAAAAAAAAAAACATTCTTGTGTACAAGCTAAGAATTCACATTTTTTGTTTCCAATATTTTTCCTTTTAATTAATCCATGCGATTATGGAATCCACAATAGTGGATCCGCAGTGAATCCCTGTACATTGTTCTCTTTTCTTTCCATGCGAAATCGATGAAGATAAAAGAGAGCACTACACTGCGATTCACTGCGGATGCAGTTTTGCGGATTCCATAATCGACCGACATGAATATTTTTTTTTCGCGACACAAATAACAACAATATTTCTTTCCAACGTGAAAAGTTGTTTTTTTTTCTTCATACAATTTGAAACGTAAAATGTGATGCACGTGAAAAGTTAAAAGTTGGCAAACTCTTTCGTCTGTGGCTGCAGCTCCGTATGCGGCTACGTTCCGTTGTGAACATATGTAAAAGGATTGATTTTTTAAGTATTTTTTTAACTGAAAAAAAAGTAATCTCTCATAGCCATAGAGTCTTCATAGTCAGACTATTTTCAGAAGCCAGCGTCTCTTCGTCTCTCTACAACTTTAGTCTTCTACAAAAATGAATTATCTGACTAGTCTGACTGTTTTATGTTTCATAGCGTCACTTTCATCTGAAGATGCTGCATCAATAATTTACGTCAACATATTTTACTTTAGGGCTCCATCGGAAGATGACGAATGTGCCCCTTTGCAAAATGACGAATGTGCCCCGATGTCACAAATTTATTTTTAAAATTTGTTTTTGAAAAAGGATATGAAACCTGAACTAATTTGTGTTGTTTAATGTAAAGACTAATGGTTAACAAGACTGTTCAAAAAATATCTCTTGTTTAAAAAAAAATAAATCCGTAAAATTGCTTACCTACCTGAAGTGAAAAATTACATCCAGGGCCAAAAATACACAGAAACACTTCTAACTTTTTTTGCCAACTAACTAGAACAGCCAAACTACAAAGCACCCTGTATTTTTGTAGAAGGTTGCGCTCAGCATTTAAATTTACACATTAGCGAAGTTAGTTACAACGACAAAGCCGAATGTGCCCCAAAGACGAATGTGCCCCAGTTAACCATAGCTGCGCGTTATCACAAGAATAATATGCAAATACAGTCCACTCGAAAATAGTCTTGTGATGGCGAGCAGCAGGACACCTAGCATAAGTAAGATAAGAAATTTGAGCACACAAATATGCCTGCAGCTTGGGTTCAAGATTTGTGTGTGTTTTTCTTTTCTTATCTTATTTTTATAAAAGATTAGACAAAAGAATATTGTGTATATAAGCCTATGTTAATTAGGAAAATGGTTGAGTTAGAATAAAGATATTGTTAAAATTATACGTCTTTTTTTGTGCTCTGTTAGTTATAAGTTTCACCCCACTAGAGGTAAGGAATTTATTAACATTAAAGATCACGTGCATTTTAAAAAATTCCACAGTAAAATCGATGTCTTTGAAAAATTTTAAATTTTTTGAAATTTTCTCATGGAATTCATAAAAATCACGTGAGTTTTGTAAGAATCAAATGAATTCTTGTGTTAAAAAAAAAAATCACTTAAATCACTAAATCGTTTTTAAGAATCGAAAATCTGAATTCATGATACGGTTAGTGGTCAAAAATTTGCCTATTTGGTACCTTGATAAACGAAGTCGAAAAAAATATCTTCCCGAACGATATACATGATTAAAAAATTAAATTTTGTGGGTATGACTATTATGTACCTATTGCAAGGATAGCAACCCCATGATAGATCCATTTTAGAGAAACTAAAAATAGTGTTTGATATGTCATTTCAGATTGATACTACAGAAAAAACACTATTTTTTCGCTCACAGGCATCTTCATTTTAGTTCACCACATTTTCACCTTTTGCCCTACTTTTTCCAAAAGGTCTTAAAACATGCGGTAGAAATGCCTATGTGCGAAAAAGTGTACGGCAATTGTATTTGATATGTCATTTTAGATTGATCTCATAGACCAAACAGAATTTTTTCGCATCTATAGGTAAGCATATTTTTGTTTATCGCTTTTTCGATTTTTGACATTCTTTTTGCAAAAATTCTTGAATATAGTTAAGCCTTAAGAAGGAACCCTGAAAATTTCGATCAAATCTTTAGAGCGGATCCTGAAAGTTCTAAGCATAAAGAATTGCATTTACTGTATATTATGTTAACATTGAAGGTTTGAATGAAAGAACAACAACTTGAGTGAGCTACCACCAAGTTTTATAGGCTGGAGTTATAGCTATTTCACGGTCGCCAGGCCGATCATCAGACTCCTTTAGTGGTGCTTAGTCTATTTATGCTCAATTTTATTCGAAAAACTTTTTGCCCCACTGAGGCTCGAACCTAGACCAAGCGTCTCCGGGCCAAGTGCACTACGCACTGCGCTACCGAAGGTCACGTGATCATGTCGATCGAGTGCAGGTTTTATTGTTTGACGAATCCATTTGAATCAACTAGCATTTTTACTAGCCACACATAAGCTTGTTGTTGTTCATTCGGGTTCTTTCTTTTTTCTCCATACTCTTTTCATAAGTCAACAATTCGTTGAACATATAAGGAGGGAGATTGTATGAAAGATTTGACGCTGGTCGAGAATTAAATTAGAATTAATTGAAAGAGTTTTTTGTGTGATAACACACGAGTTAAAGGTCGTGGTTGCGGGTTTGCGTTAAAAAAATATAACTTTATTGATTGAAAGACAAAATAATAATGAATGTACAATATGTTTGGCTTTAACATTTAACCTACTTAATAATTATTATTTGCTTAGGTGATTTCTAAGAATCGCCGGAAATTTAGCAGACGCTGATTAGGCGTTATTTCCAGAAATGCTTATTGTCAACTTTGCATTACAGTTTATTGCAGTTCATTGTTCTACATTATGTTTATTGAACTTGAGTGTATAGCTGATGTTGATATTGCTGATGTTTATTTTTTATTTATTTATTTTATTTTTATTTTTTTTTATTTAATTCGTTAAAATCTAACGTTAACAATGTTAAAAAATAGTTCTTATAATCTAATATAATCTAATATCATAATTTACATTTATTATTCAATATTGTTGAAAAACATAAGTTTAAGTTTCTTACATTTTATATTATCATTTACAGATTCTAAACAAAAGTGAAATTCGTTATAAATTGTTATTAATTGATTGAAAGGGCTACATACACCATAGTTTGATCTGCTAAATATTTGAATAATAGGTTGCTGTCGCCTTAAACTCGAACAGCTGAAACTGAAATTTAATTTACTTAGAACTGATGGCAATGATATCGAACCATTAATAATCCCAACAATAAAACAAAATTGAATATACTTTCTGTGGTTAGTCAAGGAAGGGAGGCTGATCAACGCTAGTCTTTGAGAATAAGGGGGAAGTAGATTTTCCCTTGACCATGGAAGAGACCGAAGACAAAAACGCAGAAACCTTTTTTGGATCGCTTCAATTCTTGTAACATGTATTGAGTAATAAGGTGACCATACCACACAGCCGTATTCTAGAATTGGTCTAACAAACGAAATAAATAGAAGTTTAAGAACATAAGGGTCCTGAAAATCACGACCGAATCTTTTAATGAATCCAAGAACCCTATTGGCTTTTTTAATTATATAATTTATGCTTGATGCTTGATGGGGCTGGAGTGACATGCTGAATGGTGTGTTTACCTTTTTGACTGATGAAATATTTAATTCCGAAGATAATTAATAGGATTGCTGCTATAATAATTGAGATGTCGGTGTATAGGATATGTTGGTAAGCATCTTTGGTGTTGGCTTCGTTTCGAAAGTGGTACTCTTTTATCTTCTCGAGGCTTAACTTCTCAATGGTTAAATTGCTGTGTATCTTACTGTATGAGGCTGGAATTATGTGAATTTGGTCCAGGTAAGACGTTGGGTTGTCTCTGTATGTAATACCGTTGATGTTGACGGAACAGTTTTCATACTTGACTAGCGCTGTACCTTCGAGAGTAAGGTAAGCAAGTAGAGTTAATAAATGTTAAGGGTACATTTAAAAGAATTACGTGGTTTGATTCAGGTATTGTGATGTCCTGAATTTTCCCGAAATCGTTTAGTGTGCAATGTGCATCTTCATTTTCTAAAAGTTTTCCGATGCATGGGGAATCGATGAAAAGTTCTGCCCGGATAGGAGTTTTACAGATGAAGATCTCTTCTACTCTGGGACAACGTTTTTCAAAATACTGTATATTAATGCTATTTCTTATAATATATGGTTCTGTTACAATTTTGTTTGTTTTGTTGATGGGAAGTGGGATTATGTGGGACAGGAAAGATCTCTCGGGTGAAAATATTGGTATTTTTACATTGAATATTATCTTATTTTTATTATAGTAAGCTTGTAACTCTAGAAGTTCATATATGTGTTCATTTGACAGTATGGTAATAGATTGTTTTTCAAAAATTTTATAAATTTGATCTAGTTCTTCGGGGCTTAGGATAAATTTTGGAATTATATTTAATTTTGCTAGTATAACGGCTTCGGCTATATTTGAAATATGATTTGATAGGAGGTCTATGTTGTAGTTCACTTGGTTAAGGAATTGAGATTGTAATATGTAATTTTCGGTTCTCTTAATATTATTATTGGTTTTTTCGAAATTAGTATTAAGAAAGCTTTGGATAATATCTTGCTGATTATTAATGTGCTCTGTTAGGTTTTGAAATCTCTCGATCATTTGCATATTAATTTTAGCTTGACTTGTCATAGTTTGTCTAAAGTCTGTACCTGTCGCTTTTAACAGTTCTATTTCTTTATTAAGTCTTACAGCGTCATTGGCGTCCATGTTGCCTGTTATAAACTTTATTGTTGTACCGAGTCAATGAGTCCTCTTTTATTTCTAGTTTTAGGAGTGAGTGTAAATATTTTGTTTTTGAGATCTTGTAATTTAATTCGAATTATTTTGGTTATATCTTTTAGTGAATATTCTTTTTCGAATATGTTAAGGGAGTTTGAGATTTTTTGTATATTTTCGTTGTACATATCTAAGTCTACTATGTGTATAAGTTTATTATATTCTATAATCGTTCTCGCAGCTCCCAAATTTAGTTCTACGATACCTTGGTTCTTGTTTAGATTATGAATCTCTATCGTTTGTGCACTTGTTAGTGAGAGCCTAGGGAAAAATTATATATGTATTAATATTTATGTTTAAGTATATTTCCTTTTCTTCTTAATTCTAGATTTATGAATTTTTTTATTTTCTGATGTAATTATAGTAACTTTTTGGTTTTCTTTAACTTTATGCTTTGAATATCTAGGGGTAAGTTTGTTTCTTTTACATTCTTTCCTATGTATAATTTCTTCTATATTTCTATCTTCTGGGGGTATTCTTTCATTATTCAATTTATTTATTCTTTTTTCAGCAGATTTTTCTAATTTTTCTTTAATTTGGGGAAAAAGTTCTTCTTGAAATTTTGTAAGTTTAGTGAGGTAGTCATGTTCTCCATTATAAGAAGGGTTTGTATTGAAATTAAAGGGTCTTCCATAAAAAAGTTCGAAGGGGGTTAATTTTGTGGATGAATGGATAGCATTATTGTAGGTAAATAAGGTTTCAAATAGAATCTCATCATGATCGATCTGTATTTTTCTTTCTTTTGATTCGTTTAGAATAATTCTGTATATCTCGGTTAGGGTAGAGTGTAAACGTTCCACAGGTGAATTACTGAATGATTGCTGGAAGGATGTAATATGATGTTTTATGTCATAACGTTTGCAAAGGTCTTTAAAGATATTTGAGGTAAATACTGATCCTTGATCGCTAACAATGTTTGAAGGTTTTCCATGAAGGCTAATAAAGTTTTTAAAAGATTTAACAATAAGAAGGCTTGTTCTGGAAGTTAATGTATAAGCTGAAGCAAATTTTGAAAATTTATCTATAATAGTTAAAACACTTTTGTTATTAATAGTGTATATGTCCATGTGTAAAATATCTAATGGTTTGAGAGGTGTTTCTGGCTTTTCGAATTCTACTTTTTGCGGTCTTCTACCATATTTTAATAGTTGGCATGTATCGCAGTTGTTTATTGTTTCTGTGATTTTTGTTTTGAGATACGGAAAATAGTATTTCCGTTTGATATGTAATAGAGTTTCCTCTATACCTCTATGATTGAAGCTGGAATGGAAATTTTTTATTAGTTCTTCTTGGTCATCGGCTGTTCTTATGTCTATGAGGAATATTTTGCAACGTACTAAACGGAAGGATTTATTTGAGGAAAAATATTGGGAGTATACAGATTGAACTACGCGGAATGTTTCGTCGTCTGTGTAAATAGCATTGAGTTTATTAGGTGAAAGGAATTTTTTGAATATGTCTATAATTACATTTTCAGTGAATTGGGGGTTTCTAAGAATTCGTCTTTGTTTGTTTTTGAAAACAGTTTCTAGAGTCATAGGTGATCCCTTGCTACTTTTTTCTAAAATAGTTTGAAGACTGAACTCGTTAAGAGGTCTTTCGGCAATAGGTATTCCGTCATTGAGATTTTCTGAAGCTGAATGAACAGTTGATCCAGTTGTACCTTGTACGGAAAGGGAATCATTAATATTGATATCGAGTGTTTGAAATGCTGGGTGATCGTTTATTTTGATCCTGCTGAGGGCATCAGCGTTCGTGTTTGCTTTACCTTTTTTATGAATGATCTCGTAGTCGAATTCCTCTAGTTTTAGTCTCCATCGTGTAAGTTTGGAGTTAGCGTCCTTTAGGTTCATAATCCAAGTTAGCGGCTTGTGGTCGGTTATAATTTTAAATTTATGGCCAAAAAGGTATGGTCGAAAATATTTTGTTGCCCATACTATCGCGAGTAATTCTTTCTCAATGGTGGAGTAGTTAGTTTCGGAAGTGGAAAGGGTTCTACTGGCATAGCATATAGGCTTATCACTTCCTATAGGACCTTGTGATAAAATAGCGCCAATAGCGAAGTTGCTGGCATCCGTAGTTAAGTTAAAGGGTTTGGAAAAGTCGGGGTATTGCAATATAGGGTCATTAATAAGGATATCTTTACATGTGTTAAAGGTTTTAGTGTATTCTTCTGTAATTACTACTTTACGATCTTTTTTCAAACAAACTGTTAAAGGTTTTACTAGTTTCGCAAAATCTTTTATAAATTTTCTGTAGTACCCTAAGAGTCCTAAGAATGATTTTATTTCCTTTTGTGTTTTAGGTATAGGAAATTGTCGGATGGCTTGAATTTTGTCAGGATTGGGCTTAACACCGTCTGTCGAGACTATGTGTCCTAAAAATGCAATTTCTTTTTTAAGGAAATCGGATTTGTCTAATTGAATTTTAAGATTAGATTCTCTTAATTTTGTTAGGACTTTCCCTAAATTTTCCAAATGTTCCTGCAATGAGGTCGAATATATTATAATGTCATCTAGGTATACTAAACAACATTTGCCTACGAGGTCTTTGAGGATATTATCCATCACTCTTTGGAAGGTGGATGGTGCGTTTTTTAAGCCAAAAGGCATACGCAAATACTCGTAGTGTCCGCCGTCGACAGAAAAGGCTGTTTTTGCAATGTGTTTGGGGTCCATTTCGATTTGATGGAACCCGCTTGCAAGATCTAACGTCGAAAAGTAGAGGCATTTGCCAAGTTTATCCAAAATCTCATTGATATTTGGTATTGGATATCTGTCGGAAATGGTTTTTTCGTTGATCTTCCTGTAATCGATCACTAATCGCCATTTTTGTTTCCCGGTGGCGTCTTTTTTTTTCGGCACGATCCAAACAGGAGAACTCCAAGGTGAGTAGCTTTGGCGGATGATGCCTTGTTTAAGCATTTTGTCGATTTGCTGTCGAATTTCTTCTTTATGACAGTAAGGATATCGATATGTTTTTGTGTAAGTAGGAATATCGTCAGATGTATGGATTTGATGTTTGACCTGGTTTGTGAACGTTAATTTTTCTCCTTCTTTGAAAAATACGTCTTCGAATTTTTTACATAATTTCAAAAGACTATTTTTCTCTTCCTTATTTAGATGAGAGGTACGGATTAATTCTCCAATATCATATTCTTCTGTACTTGGATTATCGAAACTAAAGTTGAAATTATTAATTTCTATGAACTCAGTGGAGGAATATGGTTCAACTTTAAGGGGTTGTTCGATTAAGAAGGTTTGATCGGTTGCGAGATTGTTACAAATTTCTACAAAGCAATACCATTCTTTGGCTTTATATATACCTTCAGAAATTATAAGGCCTGGCTTGACAAAAGTTTCTTTAATAACGATATCACCGTTTTTAAAATCAACTGGAATTTTTACTATTGTTTTTGTGTTAGGGGGTATGATAGATTTTCCGGAATTGAAATTGGGTTTGAATTGAAGGGGAATTTTAGTATATTCTGTAACTAAGGTTTTGTTACCTAAATCAATTTTTGCTTTAATTTGTGAGAGTATATCGAGACCTATAAGTCCGTCAAAGTAGTTGTGGAATTTGAACAAGAGAAAAGTTAATATGCCAGATTCATTAAATTCTTTAAACATTGGTATGGAGATTTTTCTGTCTAGTTGATGGCTATTAAGGACCGTTGTAATTTTTATCGGGGAACATTTTTCTACATTTAATTTGTCTGTGAACTCTGGATTGATGAAGGATGCAGATGCTCCTGTGTCAATTAAAAATCTTAAGGGTCGGCCAAAAGGTGACGAGATGTTAATGTAAGGCAATATGAAGCCATGTTTGTTTATGTCTAGGTATCCGAAGGGTTGTTCGAGGCGTGTAGTTGAAAATTTTCGTCGTCTAGTTCTTGTGTGATTTGAAGGGCTTGTTGATCTTCGATAAAGTCTTGTTCCTGGTTTTCATATCTGTAATGTTGGTCTAAGTCAGGTAAGTATGTCGGTGGTTCATAGTTGTCTGGGCTATTTAAGTCAATGTTGTGCATTTCTCCGAAGTAGCGAGAGCTGTTACTTTGTCTGGTCTGGGTTGTACCATTAGAAGGTTTTCCAGCAGTTGGTTGTCTATATCTGGATTGTTCTGATCCTAATTCCATAGGCTCGGGAGGTGGTAGAGCTTGGTTAGTGGGTCGGGAATTATAATTTGGTGGAATAAGGTTTTGGGAATTGTAAATTGGTTTGACAAGGTTTTGGGAATTATAATTTGGTTTGACAAGGTTTTGGTTCCTTTGAAAGTTGGCATTAGTATTATTGTATTGGTTGTATGGTCTTTGGGAATTTTGGAATTGGAAATTTGGTTGACTATCACGATAAAGATTGTGATTGTAAGTGGGTGTTTGTGTAAATGGTAAGTTAGGATTCATGTTGCGGAAGGGAATTATATTTGCTGAGTTATTTGTTGGTCTAGGGTATTGAGCTCGGATTTGAGGATAGTTTGTCCTATTGTTTTGTTGACTGTAAGAGTATTTTTGAATTGGTGTTTTGTAATCGTATTTCATGTAAAACATGTTCTGTTCTTGTATACAATATGCAAGGCCCATAGCTAAACTTCCTGGTTTCATGGCTCTTATACTTGAACCTAATGGTTCTCTTAAGCCTGAAAGGAATGCGTTGAGGCACATTTCCTCAAAAAGCTTTCTTTTTGCCAAAATGACGTTGTGGTCTGTGTCATGAATTAATATGTTATTATTTAATGCAGCTTGAAGTTCTACTATCTCAGAGTGAAAACATTCGATTGTTTTTGCGCCTTGTTTGAGCAAGTGCAAATCTCTAATAAGAGATGTCTCATTCCTTTTGTCCGCATAGTGGAGGATGAGGTTATTTTTCATCTCTTCCCATATAAGACTTGTGCCATACATGTTGAGAACTTCGTTGGCTTGTCCACTAATTTTATTCCTTATGGCTCTAAGAATTATGCTTGCATAAGGGGTTTGAGTTAAACCTCTCATGTGCATCAATATTTCTTCAACATTGTTGATGAAATCATGCAAAAGTCTTGGGTTGCCATCAAAATGTGGTAAGTCTTTTACCGCATCTGGGATTCTTAAAGATTCAAATATAGCCTTTGAGTTAAAAATTAATGCAGCTGGGGAAGTAGAAGTTGAGTCATTGTTAGAAAGACCGTTATGAATAGTCTGGACTTCTGGTGAAGTAACAGGATTGGTTAGATTGCTGTTCATGTTGTCGTTTTCAACACTCTCAGGGATAGAATTAAGACTGTGGAATAATCTGGTAAATTTTTGGTAGGGTTTTGTGTTGGATTTGGGCATTAAAAATAAATATTAAGGGTTTATGATATTAAATGACAATTTGTATTTTATTTTTGTTCTATATATAATAATATTAGTTATTATTTTTCTGTTATATTTCTCAAAAATATTTTTTTTTTATTTTATTTTTATTATTTTTTTTTTTTTCATACAATTCTTCTCTTTTTTTTTTTTTGTATATATATTTTTTTCACAATTATTTTCAATTAATTGTTACTGTCTTAATTGAAAAAAAATTTTATGAATTTGTGTTCTTTGTGTATGAGAACAGAATCAGTATACAAATATTTTAAACTAGTATGTATTGTATATATGCACTCGTAATTTGTGTACGTATATTCTTTAATCACTATATCTCTTGTTTGTGTTATAAATTTAAATAATCATCACTATTTATCTAACAAGTATTTTAGATTACTTCTTTTTTTCTTTAAATTGATTCTCTAATTTATTTTCTTCTATATTGTTTACGATTCTTTTTTTTGTAATAATAAAATTGGTATAATTATACATTAAGTTAAATATTTTCTTTTCTTTTCTCTCTTTTTTTTTTTTTTTTTTTTTTTTTTAATTTAAAAGTTTTACTTCTAATTTACTGAACTTACATTGCCCCAGAAATCAGAAGGATTATCATCGTCGTTTCTTGTTGGTAGGTCGTCCTCGGTTTTAAGCGATGAAAAGCACAGTTGCGCACACACAGAGATACACTTCAAAATGTTTGTTTTTGAATTTAATCAATGTTCTTTTGATATAAATTTGCACTAATAGTCAATGTTCTCTTGACTGCACCGTTTAATCAATGTTCACTTGATTTTTTTTGAAAATATTAAATGTTCACACTATTTTGCCAATATTCCTTTGACTTTAGGTATGTTAATTAAAATATTTTATGATGCGCACTGAACCGGAGACTACTCGACTGCGCCAGTTAAAGGTCGTGGTTGCGGGTTTGCGTTAAAAAAATATAACTTTATTGATTGAAAGACAAAATGATAATGAATGTACAATATGTTTGGCTTTAACATTTAACCTACTTAATAATTATTATTTGCTTAGGTGATTTCTAAGAATCGCCGGAAATTTAGCAGACGCTGATTAGGCGTTATTTCCAGAAATGCTTATTGTCAACTTTGCATTACAGTTTATTGCAGTTCATTGTTCTACATTATGTTTATTGAACTTGAGTGTATAGCTGATGTTGATATTGCTGATGTTGATACTGCTGATGTTGGGAGTTGGCGGAAATGGGGTTCGTAACTCACGCGCAGTGTAGGCTGCAAAGCTTTCGCACCATCATATTAATATTGAAGGTTTGAATGAAAGAACAACAACTTGAGTGAGCTACCACCAAGTTTTATAGGCTGGAGTTATAGCTATTTCACGGTCGCCAGGCCGATCATCAGACTCCTTTAGTGGTGCTTAGTCTATTTATGCTCAATTTTATTCGAAAAACTTTTTGCCCCACTGAGGCTCGAACCTAGACCAAGCGTCTCCGGGCCAAGTGCACTACGCACTGCGCTACCAAAGGTCACGTGATCATGTCGATCGAGTGCAGGTTTTATTGTTTGACGAATGAACAACAACAAGCTTGTGTGTGGCTAGTAAAAATGCTAGTTGATTCAAATGCACCGTGAAATAGCTATAACTCCAGCCTATAAAACTTGGTGGTAGCTCACTCAAGTTGTTGTTCTTTCATTCAAACCTTCAATATTAATATGATGGTGCGAAAGCTTTGCAGCCTACACTGCGCGTGTGTTATCACACAAAAAACTCTTTCAATTAATTCTAATTTAATTCTTGACCAGCGTCAAATCTTTCATACAATCTCCCTCCTTATATGTTCAACGAATTGTTGACTTATGAAAAGAGTATGGAGAAAAAAGAAAGAACCCGAATGAACAACAACAAGCTTGTGTGTGGCTAGTAAAAATGCTAGTTGATTCAAATGCATTCGTCAAACAATAAAACCTGCACTCGATCGACATGATCACGTGACCTTCGGTAGCGCAGTGCGTAGTGCACTTGGCCCGGAGACGCTTGGTCTAGGTTCGAGCCTCAGTGGGGCAAAAAGTTTTTCGAATAAAATTGAGCATAAATAGACTAAGCACCACTAAAGGAGTCTGATGATCGGCCTGGCGACCGTGAAATAGCTATAACTCCAGCCTATAAAACTTGGTGGTAGCTCACTCAAGTTGTTGTTCTTTCATTCAAACCTTCAATATTAATATGATGGTGCGAAAGCTTTGCAGCCTACACTGCGCGTGTGTTATCACACAAAAAACTCTTTCTTTATGTTAACCTATATATAGGTACGACCACAAAAAAAAAATTTTAAGAAAAGATTCTTGCAAAACAAACAAATTCAAGTTTCGTCTGAGCTCTGCTTCTTTCGGAATCATTTTAATCCGTCAAAGAAGTTACATCGATTCTGGGAATAAGAATAAAACATAGAGAATTTTTGGTTATTAATATGGAAATTTCTACCTGTCTCCAGAACATTTACATTTAAGGAATTTGGAATTCATCACGCCCGCCGCCGCGCGCCGTTGAAATCGATTGCGTGCAACGTGAAAAATGAGTTCGAGATGCAGAGGATAGCTTTGAATTAGGTATAGACAGATTCGGTAGGCAGTCAATAAGTATTAAGTGTTGCCAACGGAAGTGGCACAATGGACACAAAGTTCATTTATTTAAGTATTTTATTGTTGTTTATTTGTTTTAATAAAATAATAGGGGTATTCACGACCCGGTTCAACTGGTCTAGTATCGTTGTAAAAGTGCAAAAGTGTAACATTTTCTTACACTCCAACAACAAAATATACTGAATATTATCTTACATACAACACTCTTGCACTTTTACTATACCTCAACCCTATTGCAACAAAATACAACGGTGCAAAATTTGCGAACGTGTATTTGATAGCAAGCCAAATGTCCTTCTTACTGTCAGCTGTTGTTCGTGTGTGTATTTTCTCCAGTGTTACAACGGAATAGACAAAGTGCGTTCACGATCTACCAAAAAAAATAATTGCAATTTTACTAGACTTGTTGCACCGAATCGTGAATACCCCTAATATACATATATTTTTCGTTTCGCATATAATTTGCTCTTCACACGTCTATAAAGCTAACACATACGCATTAACATAATCAATTTAAACCATAACTAGAATTTTGTGCTCTTTTTGTGCTATTTTTGTGTGGAAGTCAATATTTTTGTGCTAGCATATTTTTCGTTTTATGCAAATCTATGCTACCTTAATATTAAGCTAGCAAAACTTCTAAACCGCTCAACATAATCAATTAAAATAAAAACTAGAATTTTGTGCTATTTTTGTGCTTTTATTCTGTGCAAGTCTCGATTTTTGTGCTAGCATAGTTTTTGATTTATGCATAATTATGCATTTGTATGCTACCATATAAAACTAGCAAAACTTCTAAACCGCTCAGCATAATCAATTGAAATAAAAACTAGAATTATGTGCTATTTTTGTGCTTTTATTCTGTGCAAGTCTCGATTTTTGTGCTAGCATAGTTTTTGATTTATGCATAATTATACTTCCCATATAAAGCTAGCAAAACTTCTAAACCGCCCAGCATAATCGATTGAAATAAAAACTAGAGTTATGTGCTATTTTTGTGCTTTTATTCTGTGCAAGTCTCGATTTTTGTGCTAGCATAGTTTTTGATTTATGCATAATTATGCTTCCCATAAAAAGCTAGCAAAACTTCTAAACCGCCCAGCATAATCGATTGAAATAAAAACTAGAATTATGTGCTATTTTTGTGCTTTTATTCTGTGCAAGTCTCGGTTTTTGTGCTAGCACAATTTTTGATTTATGCATAATTATGCTTCCCATATAAAGCTAGCAAAACTTCTAAACCACCCAGCATAATCAATTGAAATAAAAACTAGAATTATGTGCTATTTTTGTGCTTTTATTTTGTGCAAGTCTCGATTTTTGTGCTAGCATAGTTTTTGATTTATGCATAATTATGCTTCCCATATAAAGCTAGCAAAACTTCTAAACCGCCCAGCATAATCGATTGAAATAAAAACCAGAATTACGTGCTATTATGTATGTATATGTATCGTTCAAAAGCCATCGTTTTAACGATAGCGTTTCGATACGATAGCGTTTCGATAATTATTATTGACTTACGTGCGAGCTAATATTTGATCGTCAAAACGTGATCGTCCAGACGATGGTAATTTTTGTGTTACGTGAAGCAGGACTATTGTCGAAACGTTATCGTCGGTTGATAATGTATTCGTCTTACGGAATGAGCCCCTTCACGTTTAGAATTTTTATACCTATGTGTATATGTCACCACTGGAAAGCAAAACCGTAGATGCGGGTCCTAAGCACCCGCGGTAAGAACGAAGTTCCCATATATGTACATTGTACAAATGCGTGTCAGCTTCATGCTCATTTTTATTTTGAATGATTTTCATGATGCCATTATAGGCACTGATCTCTATAATACACTGGATAGTGCATCCATACAAGAAAGTTGATGCCATTTGAGAATTGTTATAATGTTGAGTTGCCTATTTTTTTGTATAACGGTATAACTGTATAACATAATGAAATGCAAAATTTTTTACAAAAATGCAACTAAAATATTTGAAATTCACTTTTACAATTATTTTAAATTACCAAAAATCATATTTACAAACAAGTGATGGTTCTTTTGCTTTTTTTTTACAAATTCCACTTTGGTTTTTGCCCCTCTTCGGTTGTAGTAGAATTTTTGAGATCTCAGCAACTTGAACTAGCCTTCTCAGCCTCACTGAACTTACCTTAAGTGTTGAGTTGCCTCACTGAACATACCAAAAGTGTTGATTGCCTACGTACTTGTCATCTTCAATTGGAAGTAGAAAAACTGTTATACTTTGTAGGGAATCCACTATCCAGTGTATTATAGAGATCAGTGATTATAGGGTATACTATACCTTTTCTTATATAAGTAATTTTTATTTTTTCCCTTGGGCGGACAATTCTCTTAGACGGGCAAGTGTTGCGATGCGACCGTCGTCGCTGTCCGCCTAATGGAGCTCTTATTGTATTCTATAGTTTATTTTATTATGTTTGAATTTAATTTGATTACTATGATTGTTTAAAGCCGATGTGCAGCTTTTTCCCCATGCAGCGAATTTAGAAATAGAGATATCATGCAGCAAAGGCTGCATGCAGAGCCTGGAATATTTCAGCCTTCATAAGAACCTGTGTAAATTTATTTTCGCTGCATTGGAAAAAGCTGCACATCTGTTTTGGGCATAAGAATCAATTATCTTCATTCTTCGGGTAGATATATAAATTACCGTTTAATTGACTATTGAAAAATCGGCTCTAAAACGCTTAAGATAAAAGTAATGAATTTTCAAGATACAAATTTTATGTCGCGATTTAGCCTAGCGAAAGCCCAGCCAGAAGATCTTGATCTCGAATCTCTTTTGGGCATAAGAATCAATAAACTTCATACTTCGGGTAGATATATAAATTACCGTTTAATTGACTATTGAAAAATCGGCTCTAAAACGCTTAAGATAAAAGTAATGAATTTTCAAGATACAAATTTTATGTCGCGATTTAGCCTAGCGAAAGCCCAGCCAGAAGATCTTGATCTCGAATCTCAGATGTACCCATACATAATGAATTTTTTTCATTTGCATCGTCCCCTGTATGATTCAATGGATTCTAATACATTTGACGAAATGAAAATATGTAAAATGTTTTCATTGCACATTGTGCATATGACGGAATAAAAAAAATATAAAAAAAAGCAGTCACCAGCGGGACTCGAAATCCAAACCCTTCGGTTAAGAAGTCACCGATTACCCCATTGCACCACCATGGGTCGCGCACAACAATGGCACGTAATTCTGGTTTTTATGTCAATCGATTATGCTGGGCGGTTTAGAAGTTTTGCTAGCTTTATATGGGAAGCATAATTATGCATAAATCAAAAGCTATGCTAGCACAAAAATCGAGACTTGCACAGAATAAAAGCACAAAAATAGCACATAATTCTAGTTTTTATTTCAATTAATTATGCTGGGCGGTTAAGAAGTTTTGCTAGCTTTATATGGGAAGCATAATTATGCATAAATCAAAAACTGTGCTAGCACAAAAATCGAGACTTGCACAGAATAAAAGCACAAAAATAGCACATAATTCTAGTTTTTATTTCAATCGATTATGCTGGGCGGTTTAGAAGTTTTGCTAGCTTTATATGGGAAGCATAAATCAAAAACTATGCTAGCACAAAAATCGAGACTTGCACAGAATAAAAGCACAAAAATAGCACGTAATTCTAGTTTTTATTTCAATTGATTATGCTGAGCGGTTTAGAAGTTTTGCTAGCTTTATATGGTAGCATACAAATGCATAATTATGCGTAAATCAAAAACTATGCTAGCACAAAAATCGAGACTTGCACAGAATAAAAACACAAAAATAGCACATAATTCTAGTTTTTATTTCAATCGATTATGCTGGGCGGTTTAGAAGTTTTGCTAGCTTTATATGGGAAGCATAATTATGCATAAATCAAAAGCTATGCTAGCACAAAAATCGAGACTTGCACAGAATAAAAGCACAAAAATAGCACATAATTCTAGTTTTTATTTCAATCGATTATGCTGGGCGGTTTAGAAGTTTTGCTAGCTTTATATGGGAAGCATAATTATGCATAAATCAAAAACTATGCTAGCACAAAAATCGAGACTTGCACAGAATAAAAGCACAAAAATAGCACATAATTCTAGTTTTTATTTCAATTGATTATGCTGAGCGGTTTAGAAGTTTTGCTAGCTTTATATGGGAAGCATAATTATGCATAAATCAAAAACTATGCTAGCACAAAAATTGAGACTTGCACAGAATAAAAACACAAAAATAGCACATAATTCTAGTTTTTATTTCAATCGATTATGCTGGGCGGTTTAGAAGTTTTGCTAGCTTTATATGGGAAGCATAATTATGCATAAATCAAAAACTATGCTAGCACAAAAATCGAGACTTGCACAGAACAAAAGCACAAAAATAGCACATAATTCTAGTTTTTATTTCAATTGATTATGCTGAGCGGTTTAGAAGTTTTGCTAGCTTTATATGGGAAACATAATTATGCATAAATCAAAAACTATGCTAGCACAAAAATCGAGACTTGCACAGAATAAAAGCACAAAAATAGCACATAATTCTAGTTTTTATTTCAATTGATTATGCTGAGCGGTTTAGAATTTTTGCTAGCTTCATATTAAGGTAGCATAGATTTGCATAAAACGAAAACTATGCTAGCACAAAAATATTGACTTCCACACAAAAATAGCACAAAAAGAGCACAAAATTCTAGTTATGGTTTAAATTGATTATGCTAATGTGTATGTGCTAGCTTTATAGACGTGCTCTTCACTTGTTTGTATACCTGATAAGATTTGCGAAAGTTTTGAAATGGAGATTTACTAATACTAAAAATAATAATACTAGTTTCAAAGGGAAGCTACCAAGCCTATATATACATCTTTAACTTTCCATTGGAAGTTTGTGTAATCGGTTGAATTGGTCGGAATAAACATTTTTACATTTCTCCACATTTCGTGGTCTCAGAGAATCGGAATCTATCGAACGAACAGAGAAATCGTCTTCGAATGAAATTAATTTTACAGATAATAAGGCTATAACGTGCAGAAAGTGTATTAGAAAAATTGAATTAGCTGCAACGGCGTATACAGGGGGGGGGGGGGTCAGGGGGTCATGACCCCCCCCCCCCCCCCCCCCCCCCGAGAACTTTTCGTAAATAAAATAAATATAAGAAAATTATTTACGCAGTTGTTTTTAAAATTGAGTTTGAAAAAATCGAATTTCCTTTTCAATTTTGCAAATGAAATGAGATAATATCAAATTTGCAGATTGGAAGTATTATGTATGTACATGAAAAACATGAAAAATGAAAGGAAATGTTATACATCACTGAAAAGGTTATTAAGCAAGCTTTAAGAGGGTATTAAAATTGTAGGTACAGGTATAGTTCTATAGAAAACAATGAAAATAACGGTAATAGAAAATAAGAATTGTATAGGTTTAATGTGCATTTTTGGGGATTTTTGTTTATAGTTAAGAATTTATTTGATAAATGACACTAAATTATATATTAAATTAAGGTGTTTAATTAACCTTTACAACTGTGCACAAAAACAGTATATGTGACTTTTAAATTTTTAAAGATATCAGTGTTCAAAATTCTCAGTCTTGGCAAATAAAACTATCAAGAATTTGAATCTAAATAAAATATCTTGAAATGCATAAAATATCGGAATATAATTTTGCTTATTTTTAAAAGATAATAAAAATACCTTTCATTTGATACCAATATAATTTTTCTATCTTCTTTACATCCCAAGATAAACAATTATTTCCAAAAAACACCGAAACATTATTTACATAATTGACGTTTTTGCCTATGAGATAATGGTGGCAAAGCTTCACTTTACACTCATACAAAAAGGCATGAGTTGGGTATCTAGTATATTATTAAAGTCTATGCATAGATACTCCTGCTCTTGCTGCACCGACTTTTTTCTACGTTTCAGTTCCAGTATTTACATCTCACTCCCACTCTTTTGTAAAAACGAGATGTATTTTCGCTTGGTATATGTAGTTATATACTTTTAGTAGTTAGGTATACTTACATGTACTTTTAAAAACAGTTGGAAAAGACATTCGAATCAGTGATGCCAGATAGTGAATCAATCTTTTTTGAGAGAATTTCGAAACTGATAAGATTAGAAGGGAAAAAATAAATTAAATTGAAAAGGTATATAAAAATACACCAAAACAATGATATTCAAGTTTATACAAGTTGGAATAATTATGAATTAAAGATTATCAGCTATGAAAAAACTAACCCTAAAAGAGGCTGAACTACATTCAACTTCAAAAAGTACTTTTCGCGAAAAAAATTTTGTTTTTCTTTAACCTACTACAAAATCCTATCTCATATCTCAAGTTCTCAAAAAGTAAAAGTTAAGCCTTAACTACATTGGCGATTGGCCACTTTTTGCAAAATTACATAAGTACAAATAGTTTTTTCCCGCTAGCGCAGTTTTTTTATAGAAAGGAATATACGATTTGTTTTTTAAACCAAAATTTAAGCTTTCTGCATCATTTTTATAAGTTTTCCAATCAGAAACACTATCCCAAAATGAGTTTCAAAATTTTCACTTTTGTAATTTTTCACTTTTTTTGCCATTTAAGCCTTAACTACATTCAACTTCAAAAAGTGGTTTTCGCGAAAAATTGTTTATCTTTCTTTCCACCTTCTACGAAATTCTATCTCTTATCTCAAGTTTTCAAAAAGTAAAAGTTAAAAAGTTTTTAACTTCCACTTTTTGTAAAAAGTACTTTACAACTACAAACAAAGAAAAAGCTTAAAAAATGATTAATAGATGCCACTGTTGCGGGGAAATTTTAAAGGGACATTTTTTGATGACGCGTTTGTTCTGATTTTGAAAACATCGATGGCACAAATTTAACACAAATGTGGCATAAATTTAACTTTTTTATTACTTTACATTTATCGTTTCTAATTTTTTTTACGGATTTTTTTATCTTACCTTATTGTCGTGTGGAAAAGGATAAATCATTTTTTTTATTGTTTTTCAAAATTGTAATTGTGCAATTTTGTCTACTAGGTGGTAACGCTAGTCAATTTCAATTCAACTTGAAATAATTTATTATGCATACTACGGCATCGCGATAAGAGCTTTTATACTACGTTTCCACAGACCACTAAACCGAGATTTCAGTAGATTTACCTAAATCTTCTTCAAATCCCGAAGATTTACCACACAAATTTATTTCTTAAATCTCGATTTGAAATAAATCTTGTTAAAATCTTCATAGGTCCAGTAGTTTTAAAACTCGAACTGGCCTATATTTTCTCACACTGAATGCATTCATTGGAAAGGAGGTGACATACATGAAACTTTCTGCCTCAGTCCAACTCTATTAGAAAGATTGAAACAACATCTGCATACTATCAAAATTCTACTTTTAATCTTTTTGTGCAGTGGAAACACCAAATAGATTTAAATAATCTTAACTGAGATAAACTTTCGGTGGAAACATAGTATTACATGGGATAGACTTATGTAATACGCTGCAACCAAACTGAGATGCAAACGTCCTATGTCCCCTTTCACACAAGGCAACTGAGTTGCCAGCAACAATCAGTTCATGGGCGAGAAGGGCAGGAAGAGAGAGGGGTAAATGAAATCTCCCCGGTCAACAAATTCGGGAGATTTTTTTTTTGACGTTTCTCTTCACACTACGCTTGTGTGCGTTTAACCAAGGTAGTTTAAAAGGAAAATACAGCAAGTCTCCTCCGATTTTGTATCTTCGTGTAAAAGGTACAAGAGATTGTTAAGGAAATTTAAAGAAAACGTCAAAAAAATCACCAGCAACTGGTATCTTCGTGTGAAAGGGGACTATCTTCTCTGTACTCGTACTGACAAGAATTATTAGAATTGATATCTCAATCAATAGTCAACATGCTACCAAAGAATATAAAGTTACCAAGAAGACGCATCTCATACAAATTTTCTACTGAAAATGGCGGGTTCCAATGTTGGAACCCGCACTTTTATGGGCTTTTTTTCGAATTCCAAAAATTTTCATACTAAAATCTACAGAAAATTTTGAGCACCTAACTTTTTCGAGGGAGAATACAAAAATTAACAAAAAAAAAACAATTCAAACCAAGTGCGTTGATATATTTGTGTATAGTTTTATAGGTATAGAAAAAGTTCATATCAAAAAAAAGTAAGCAGTGGAATCGGTAGGGATTTCTCACACGTGTCAAGTTAGCACTACTTTTTTGGAATTTAAAAAAAAAAACTACGTATGCAATTAATTGTAGCTTTTTTGTTGTAAATTAGTTGTGGAAGAAAAAAATTTGTAGCTCTCATATTTAAGACAAAAAACGTAACTTGATATCAAGTAAGCACTATACTTTTGAAAATTAAAAAAAGTAAGAACGCAATTACTTGCAGTTATTTTGTTGTAAGTTAGTTGTGAAAAGAAAAAAAATCTAAAATTTTTTTTTTTAAAGATGGTAGGTATGTAGTGCTAATTTGATATCAAGTTAGCACTACATTTTTACAAATTAAAAGAAGTAGGTACGCCATTAATTGAAGATTTGTTGTTGTAAATTAGTTGTGGAAAGAAAAAAATTCCAACAAATTTTTTTGCTTACCCCCAGTTTAGACAGGCGAGTAGAACTAGTAGCCTTTATGTGTGTTAGTGTATCCGTACACGAAAGAGCCGACTAGTAGCTTTAATAGCATAATATTTTTGCCTGCGAGTTGGTTGCTAATTAGCCTGCTAGTGATTTGACGTTTGTGTATTGTTTTCCCTTTTACACTTGTGCAGTATTTGTTTTCCGTTTCAATCGAAGAAACATTTTTCGTTGGAAATATATTTTTTGCAGATTTACGATTTGAATTTGTCGTGTCGTAGAAATACAAAAACAATAAAAAGCTTTATCCATCTATTTATTTTTTTTATTTTCTTTTTCAGCATTTTGAACTTCTTCTCATTTTTGGTGTAATACCTATTTCTAAATTTTTTTTTTCGAATATCTTCCTTTTGAATTTTTATGAAATAATTATCATACTAGTTGATCGAACACGCAATGAGCTACTAGTTACACAAACATTAACACAACTAACACTACGATACAAATTCTACTAGTTCTACTCGCTTGTCTAAACTGGGGGTTAGTTATTGAAAAAAACTGGGTATGTAGTGCTAAGTTGTTAGTTAACTATTACACGGTGCCTCAAGAGTCATGACTCTCCGATGTTTTGTCTCTTTCATACTCCTTTAGGTTCATAAAAAGTCATTACTCTTGGGGCACCGTGTAGGCACAAACTAGATTTTTTTGCACAACACAATAGGTTTGTTCCAGACCTTGACCAAAACTGCCAATTGTCACAATTTGTCAACAATTGTTGCCAAATCCTGTTTCACACTTTAAAAATTCGGCAGTTTTGAGCAAAAGAGAGCGCTCATGAGAGATAGAAACATTTCCCCTTCCTGACAATTTCTGCCCAAGAAATTTCTTTGGGCAGAAATAAAATATATAAAATAAATAAATATAAATTGAATAGAAAAGAATGATATGGTTAGTTAAAGAAAATTAACAAAATGTCTTTTTTGCCAAATGGAAAATGACACTAAATACGTACATAAATACTTAGAACCTAGAATAGTATCTGAAACAGCTTATTACGTTTTAATTAATTTAAATTGTCATGTTTTTTGTTAATCTAGCAAAATTAAGTAAGGCTGAGTTCCAAAATTCATCAGATGCGCATTTACGCAAACTGTGCATCCAAAAATGTTTAAGCTGCTCCGATTTAAATTTTTTTTGGCATTCCGAAACGTCAGACTTGTGCAATGTAATATATCTTCAAAGCATCAATATGCGTTGCTGATGCGTATGAAAAATGTAGGCATTACTTCCGCATCAAAACATTTTCTACATTTTGAAACTCAGCCTAATGAGTGAAATCTGTAAAAAAAAATTATTTATATTTCTTTTAAAAGTAAAATGTTTTAATTTTTTCGTAAATATTATACGTATAGTTTTAAAATCGCATCCCATACAAACAATAATGATAACTTTTTCAGTGTTTTTTGCTTGTAATCCCTTTTTCTTTTTTTTATAAAATCGAATCGGTTGGCCAAAATACTTATGTACTATAGCTGGTGTTTTGTTTTTATGTGTATGTGTGTGTATCTATCTTTTATATAATCATATATAGTATATAGGGCCCACGAATTTGATTAAACTGGGACATACGTCTACGTATTCCTTTATGATTATTTTATTCTTGTGTTTAATTCTGTCTTGTTCAATATTAATTTTTTTTTTTCAATACCTATGCAAAAATTTTACCAACTTGTCATCATTCCATATAACTTATTTAGAACAAAAGACACAAGTTATATGTGAATTGTTTTTTATAAACAAAACTGTCAAGGCTTTTAGAAAAAATCACTTCTAAACAAAAATTTTTTAATAGGTATAAACAAAAATTTTTCGATCTGAACTTTGAAAACCGATTTGCCAACATTTTGAAAAATGTATATAGAACAAGATAGAACTCAGATGACGATATGTGCCCGAAGTAACCACACCGAAGGGAGGACCCTGGCCCTGTGGAGCCATATAAACAGTACTTAAATAAGCAAAAGTGTTATAAATTGAAATGTCTATATAGTCACTTCCATATTAAAAACAGTTTAATATAATGGCTGTGTAAATTAATTTAAGTTTAAAATATGTAGCTTGTGTACTTACAACTTCACAGTATGTTGACCCAGTTATAATGATATCTGATTTATTAACACTGTAATCAATAATAGCACACAAGTCGCTAAACCCTTCTGAACTCTGAAAAGATTGCATGTTTTTAAATTCTTCTATTGATGTAAAAAGCTGGGGAAGCCATAGTCGAATTGTATTTAATCTAAAAGAATAATTTTGTTGTTTGTGAATTTTGTTGGTAATAGATGTCACGTATTTACCCAAGTAAAATACAGAACTGCATCGTATAAATATTCAGAGAATATCCCAAATATTGTTTTGAAAACATAGGCTTTAGTTGCTTAAACCCTTTTCTAATAAAATGAAAGGATGTATTTGATGAATCCAGACCACAATTATTTTGGTCAACAGTCCCAATAAACTGTTTGTCAATTTTTTGTGGAGCTTCTTCTATTAGTCTAGAAAACTTTAGTATTGAAAGAAATAAAACTGTTGTACTAATCTATTTACATAATGTTAATTAATGTGATGCATCTAAGTAATAGATAAATAATTCACTTAACTTACTGGATATGTTGATTTTGGTTTTTTGCAATTAATTGAATAAATTAATTGTAATACTGCCAAAGCCTCTCTATTACGTCCTTGTGCCATGAGAAATTTAGGTGTCTCAGGTAAGAATATGTATGTTATGCCAGCCGTGAGACTTGGCAGTGCACAGACCGCAAGAAATACCTTCCAAGAATGAATTACTGTAATAAAATATAAAAAGTGTCAGGTCAGTTCATTTCTATTTTATTTGATCTCTATTTTTATTCACCCAGTAACCCATTCAGCAATGAAAAATCCCAAGCTTTTGATAGAATAATCCAAGCAAGTACAGGTAATAATAAAGTTGCTATAGAAAAGAGCATTCCAATAACCATCATAACTCTTGAACGGTATTTGGTTCCATGAAACTCAGTCATATAGGACATTAAAACTGCAAACGGGCCACAAACCCTTAAAAATTTTTGTCAAGAAAATAATTTTTGCTTAGAGTGGACGTCTTACGAAAAACCTCCAAGGAATTTAAATATCATTAATGATATCAAATTTTGACTGAGAGCTCCTCCAAAAGCACATACCGCATCAGCTATAAAACCGTAAACTAAAACTTTTTTTCTTCCTCTTGTATCCGCTATAAAGCCCCACGCAATAGCTGATGTTATCATCCCTAAAAAATCATTTTTAGTTAGTTACATAACCAAATATATTTAAATTAAACCAGCATATGTAATGGCATTTAAGATTCCTTTATCCAATAAATTTAGCTTTAAATCACATTCAGCTATTGGAAGAATGTATGACATGGTCGATGTTTCATAAACTGTTGCTAAACACGAAGGAATCGCTACTAATAATAGAATTAAATTAAACAAACCAAAACCAGTCGCTTCAATGGCTGTTTCAAAATCTTTAGGATCGTTCATCTTGCCTGAAAATAAATATTTTCTGATTAATTTAAAGGAAGTCACTCAAAGCATGCTTATAAAAGTTCTTGTTATACAATACAAGCACAGATAAATAAACTATACTTTATTATCGAAGATACAAGAAAGTAGAGATCGAAAGTAAGACTCAACCTTTTTACAGGTCTTCAAATAAAGATCTCTGCTCAGATCTTTAAAAATGGTCATTACAACCCATTTTACTTAAAATTTCTCCCTTTAGGTAGGAGGGGCAATTTTCTGAGAAATCGACTTAAAATAGAAAAAAATCAATAAAAACAACGGCAACACCTACAGTGCCACGCTATACTTTTTTAAAGCCATCAGAAGTCCGTTTTTTAGTTTGTTTCAAATTTTTATTTTTTAAGCTCAAAATTAAAAAAAAAAAATAATAAATAAAATTGCGTTGTGATGTAATATTTTGGTTTTTAATATACGATGCTCCTTTCAGTTTCTAGTCAAACAATAAAAGCTGGAAACTGAAATGTGTTTTGGATTTTGAGAAAATTGAAAATAACGAAATCTATATTAGTTGTGTTTTGCTGAGCTAGTCAAATTTAAGGAAAACTTACTTTTGTTATATTAAATTTTCTCAAAAACTAGAAAACATTTTGACATTTAGATTTTAGTGTTTGTCTAAAAATTGATGAAAACATTAGATTAAATATTAAAAACAAAAGTACTACTTAATAGTGTAAAATTTTGAACACAATTTTTTTCATTATTTTTTCAAAATGTTATAGTCATATATTTTTCAAAAACTGTTCTCTAAAATAATTTGAATTGAAAACAATGTAAAAGAACGAATTTCTGGCTTTGAAAAAAGTATAGCATGATGTTGTAATTTTTGCCCTAAACAAGGGGAAATAGACCCCATCACATTCGATTTTTTCTTACCTCAATTCAATCTACACGCTAAAGCTTTTTGTCACACCAAGTGCGAATCACCCTGTTTATACATTTTGTATGTAGGTACATATGCATATACAACATTGTACGTACATATGTACAGCACACGTGATCGTACATTTTGATTATTTGTACATCAATTACAAAATTTGATGTCCGCTAATAGGCCTACATATACAGGGTATTCGGTATACGGTGCACCAAAAAGGTTGGGTTAAGACAAGAAAAAAATCGTATGGGAGGGGGGGTCTATTTCCCCCCGTTTAAGCGGGATTAAAATTATTAAAAAACAACGGTAACACCATGGCTACTTTTTTTTAAAGCCAGAAATCAATTCCTTTATTTCGTTTTTAATTCGAGTTACTAGAGGGAACAGTTTTTGAAAAATTAATTTTCAAACTCAAAATTTTGAAAAAATAATGAAACAAATTGTACTCAAATTAATTCTTTTCGAAACGTAATTAAGTAATAGTTTTGTTTTTAATATTCGAAGCTCCTGTAAATATCTAGTCAAATACGGAAAAGGAAATAATCAAGTGTCTTTTTGCTTTTGAGAAAATTAAAAATAACGAGAGGGGAAATTTTCTAAAAAAAAATGACTTAAGACAGAAAAAAAATTATTAAAAAACAACGGTCACTATTACTATGATGGCATGTTATACCTTTTTGTAAGGCCAAAAACCTTTTCTTTTATTTTCTTTATAAAACAAGTTATTTTAGTAAACAGTTTTTCAAAAATTAATTTTTAAATTTAAATTTTTGAACAATAAAAATCAAAAAATTGTGTTCAAACTAATTTTTTTCAAAATTTTATGTCATTAAGTAGTATTTTCGTGCTTAATATTCAACGCTCCCATACATTTTCAGCCAAAAACTAAAAACCAGATGTCAAAATGTGTTCCAGTTTGTGAGAAAATTGAAAATATACTTTAGTTAGTTAAGTTTTCCTTGAATTTGACTTCTATCGGTTATTTTGTTGTTCCAAAGATCCTGTTTCTACTATTTAAGTAGTGTAGATATCGTTATTTTCGATTTTCTTAAAAATTAAAAAAATTGGGTAAGATAGGTACCCAGTAACCGACAAGTGATCATACTTGCCGGATTTTTCTTCTTTTGATTTGGCATGTTAAAATAAAAGCCTGATTAAAAAATAACGGCTTGTAAAAGCAACACAAAAACCAGTTTGAAAATAATTACAGCAAAAAGATGGAAAATTATGATGGTGTCCACAACTAAAATCCCAAAAATGTTCAACCGCACTAGTAATGGACACCTGTGTCGGTATCTGAATTTATTGAACATTTTGTTTTAGTTATGGGCACCTCACGTTAAATTAAATTATTTTAATAATAACAAATTTATAAAATGATCCCCTAATTAATACACTTTAACAATATTCAATTTTCATTTATGTACAAGACATACATAGATATATTGTTAAAAAATTATTTATACGGTTTCTTAAGGAAATATGTATTATACAGTAGTCCCAATCCTACTTCTCTTATCAAACCACAACGAATTACTACAAAATATCAATTGAAGTCTTTTCTTATGAAATGTACATGCCTGAATACGTTAAAAATGGTTTCCAAAGCATCCATCCACAGGAAACCTTAAAAAAAACGGAAAAACAGTGACAGGTGACCATAGCTGAGATAATGTCGATCAATAGGTAGTTTACCCTATATAGGCATCCGGTTTTTAGTGTTTGACTGGAAATTAATAGGAGCATCGAATATCAAAAATTGCCTCTTTGCCTCCACTTTTCTAAAATTAGCCAAAAATTACTCTTATTGAAAATTGTGTGCCTCTTTTCAGAAGAATATATCGTACTTTCAATTTTCTCAAAAAGTAGAAGATATTTAGAGCCGATTTTTCAATCGTCAGTTAAACAATCAGTTACATAACCGAGAAATAAGATTAACTGACTCTTAGACAATCGGATAGCAAAATCGAATTTTTCAATCATGAAAAAATAACCCACAGAATATTATAATTTGTACGTCAAATTATTTGTGTTTGTGTTTAATTTTTATTTAACATATTTTTCAAAGCAATATAGAGCTTTCTCTAATTTCTAATTTTGACAGTTAATACAAAAACAAAAAAAAAACAAAAATGAAGACAAATCCTGAAATGTAGAAAACAAATGCTCTTTTCAGTGTAATAAAGGTGGATGAAAAATATTTTTCTGATTAAATTTATTAAAATAAAAGTGTTTAGGTACGTGCGTTTTATTCGTTCGTTGATCATTTATGATTAAAAACATATTATTCAAATATTCGGTCGAGTCTTAATAAGGAAAATCGAAGATAAGAAGTGAAGTGATTCCTAAGAAGCATAATTTTTGCAACCTATAACACAGCAGATGTTCAAAGGGTAGATAGCGTGCATTCAAGAGGACACAAGCGTCCACAAACTTTTTTCAAAACGCACCTATGTCTATCAACTTCTACTCTCACCTCCAAGTGGAGAACATCGGGTGCCTAGTACCTTTAACTAAAGATGGGGTTCCAAATTCCAATCCCTGTGGACGGTTTTATGCGGCAGAAGACAAGAAAGTGGGGGGAGGAGTGTTCACAATAAGGCACTTCTCCATTTTTCAGGCGGCAGCGGAGGAATTCCCCAGTACAGTTCCAGTCAGGTTGAGCTACTTAGTGAACACCTTATATGGGCTACTACGACGTATTCGTAGCTCAGGCCTATAAGGAGCGGTTTATCCGGCTCCCCGTCCTTGGAGTTATAATAAAGATCTGGTCTCCAGGCTAGGGGGTTGTGCGTCGGGGTGACTTCCCTACCACGGAAAAAGTGTCGGTTCCGAAACAACAACAAGCCTCGGATATGGATGATTTTAATGTTGATGACCCTAGCAAACGAAACAAGGACAATGAATTTCGGATCTGCACGTGAAAAGTCCGGACCTTAAACAGGCCATGTGCAGCCGAACAATTAGTGGAGAACCTGGATAGGCTAAGGGCTGATGTAACAGCCATCCAGGAAGTGCGATGGGGTGGAGAGGGCATACGAAGGATGAATTCGTGTGACATCTACTTCGGTGAGTGCTGCAAAGAGCAATGTCAGCGGCTCTTTGGTTGTGGTTTTGTGGTAAGGGGAAGACTTAGGCAAGAAGTCTTGGGCTTCAGAAATGTAAGCAAGCGCCTGGTTACAATCCGCATCAAAGCAAAGTTCAAAAACATCACGTTGATCTGTGTCAATGCCCCAACGGAAGAAAAAGATGACTCAACTAAGGAGGAATTCTACGATCTCCTCGAGGATACGCATGATAGGTGCCCCAAGTACGATGTCAAGATTATTCTTGGTGACTTCAATGCTAAGATCTTTGGTTCGATAGTCGGAGGACACAGCCTGCACGTCATCACTTCCGGTAAAGTACTCAGGCTGATCGATTTCGCGCGAGGCCAAAATGTCATCATAGCAAGCACTCAATGCCCACACCTCAATATACACAAAGGAACCTGGCGGTCTCCGGATCAACGAACCGTCAACCAGATTGATCATGTTGCGATAGACGCCGGACATGCTTCCAGTATCCTGGATGTCCGAACGTTCCGAGGTACCAACATAGACTCGGATCACTACTTGGTGGTAGCTCAAGTATGTATCCATGATGTCACAACGACGAGCGGATGCTGTAAAACGATTTAACGTCGCGAAGCCGAAGTTGGTGGAAATATCTCCAAACAGTTCGCCGAACAGCAAAAAAAAATCTTCAAAACTCAAAAGTTCTGGTTCTTAAAACTATATCGTCACAAGTGATTAGATTTTTATGTAAATCCATTGTCGACGGTTGCTTGGCGGAGCACCAGAAATACATTGCAACAAAGGACAACGTTTTAGCTGTTTCCGTTGAGATACAGCTCTTACGGTCACAAAACGAATATCTTACGGAACGCCTAGCCGTCACGCTATAAGGAAATTTTTACTTTCTGTAAAACTGCATACAATCTACAATTTTTTAGAAATAATCGTTCGAAAAACAATTACCTATCGTTAAATAAAAAATATTTTTAGAGGGTCACAAAATGTACGAGCTTCGTAGATCTACAAGTTTCGTACTTTTCAAAAATTAATAAAACTTAAATCTGTATACATACATATACAGGGTTTCCAGTAAATAATGGATAACCTTGCAGCCAGACATAGCAGGCCTTAAGACCTTTCAGAAAATAGCTTCAAAAAAAATTTTTTTTCTTGTGGTCTCCGTGGTATAACATTTTTTCAAAAAAATTTAAAAAATTACGGCTGTCCTCGAATACCTTAACAGTAGGACCACCAATGTATGATTTTTGTTGTTTTTTATTTTTATAATTTTCTTGAATAACTATTCTAATAAACAGATACTGAAATTTAACACTTGTTGTTGCATTTCCTTTATTATAATTTTTTAAAATTAGTTTTTCAATGCAAAAATAACAAAATATTTATTTTTACAAAAGTTTGACCGTCTGTAAAACAGATGTTAAAAAGTTGCCTGTTTAATGTGCTTTTCAAAATGGTACAACAAATGGTTTAGCCTACAACAATAACTAATAAAATTTGCTGTTAATCAACTAAAGGAGTTTTTCCCCATTTTCTGAAATTTAAATTAAGTTACAGTGAATAGCTCATTATTAGACTACTAAAAGTAGTATTTGCAAATAATAAGTGGTAAAATAAGTCGATTGATCCAAGCAAGTAACATCTATTGTGGTATTGTGTCGTTTTCCGTGCTCGAGAAGCTGTTATGCAATTAAAAGAATGCCGATATGCGCGTTTGCTTAAAATTGAAAAAAATTCAAAATTAATATCGTTATCAGAGTCAATGCAAGACAACAGACGTATTTACGATCCGGTGCAATAAGTCTAGTAAAATTGCAATTTTTTTTAGCAGATCGTGAACACACTGCAAAAATGCACACACGAATTATTATTTTTAATACTGACAGTGATAATGGCGTTTAGCTTGCCATAAAATACACGGGCGCAAATTGTACTCTCTTTCTGTTGCAATAGGGTTGAAAATCGTGTAATAAAAGTGCAAAAGTGCTGCAAGATTGCCTTCAGTATATTTTGTTATTGGAGTGGAGTTTAATAAAATGTAACACTTTTGCACTTTTACAATGATACTGGTCGAGTTGCACCAGACTGTGAATTCTTAATTTTAATATCTATTTTAATTTAAATTGAAAGGTAATACATAATTTTGTTATTATACTGTTAGTTCTTAACAACTGTTTTTCTCATAAAACACTATACTTTTAAATTTAAGTTTCTTATTTAGTAAATTTGCAGTTTAACCATGTGATATTTAAGCACGTCCGCAAGAGACGTGGCATGGATAGACAAAATTGCTAAGGTTGGTAAAACTGCCGAGTTATCGCCTTTTCTTCTTTATTTTTTCCTATAGGAGCAATATACTGAATTTGTCTGCACCTTACTTTCTCAACAAACGGACCGAAGGGCGTGCAGGTAGTCAAATTAAGGTTTGCTTCGATCATGTGACATAGCTATGTTACCACTTATTATTTACAAATACTACTTTTATTAGTCTAATAATTAACTATCCACTGTAACATAATTTACATTTCAGAAAATTGGGAAGAGCTCCTTAAGTTGATTAACAGCAAATTTTATTAGTTATTGTTGTAGGCTAAACCATTTTTTGTACCATTTTGAAAAGTACATTAAACAGCCAACTTTTTAACATATTTGGCCACAGATGTTCTTATACATTTTTACTGTTTTACAGACGGTCAAACTTTTGTAAAAATAAATATTTTGTAATTTTTGTATTGAAAAACTAATTTAAAAAAATTTAAAAAAAAAAG
The DNA here is from genome assembly GCA_947049315.1 of Epistrophella euchroma. NCBI lineage: Eukaryota > Metazoa > Arthropoda > Insecta > Diptera > Syrphidae > Epistrophella > Epistrophella euchroma. The sequence continues at coordinate 101,854,143 of OX346246.1, forward strand.
TGTTAAATTTCAGTATCTGTTTATTAGAATAGTTATTCAAGAAAATTATAAAAATAAAAAACAACAAAAATCATTCATTGGTGGTCCTACTGTTAAAGTATTCGAGGACAGACGTAATTTTTTAAATTTGTTTGGAAAAAATGTTATACCACGGAGACCACAAGGTAAATATTTTTTTGTATGCTATTTTCTGAAAGGTCTTAAGGCCTGCTATGCCTTGTTGCAAGGTGATCCATTATTTACTGGACACCCTGTATATGTATATACAATACGTGTATGTATAGGAGCTGGAATTGAAAACCTTATTTTACAAATATTTGGTTCAAAAAAAGTTGAGATTATCAATTATTTTCACATTTTCACAACCATAACACTTTCAAACAAGAAAAAGAAGATTTTTTTACTCACAAATGTATATATGTAGGTAACCAACAAAATAAACTAAATAAATTATTATTTTGATGGTATGAAATTAATACTTTAATATTATCTATTAAATTTTCTGAAGCAAAAGTTTAAGTACCTTTATTATTTTGATTTCTATTTGAGTGAAATTAATTTTATTTTTTCAAAATTTGTATTGTTTCTTCAGTTAACATTTTAAATGAACAACACCACCGTCTCTATATTATGTTATAGTATATTAAACGAGTATTTAAAAGCTTTATTGTTGGGTACTTAAAATTAATATTCTAAAATAAGACTGGCGTTTCGCTTAGATATACATATACAAAGAAAATAATAATGCACAATATTATTTTATAAATAATCTAAGTTTCCATAAACACTTTAATTATTGTAAGAAAGGTGTTTTACTTCTGCCTCTGATATCGTACGAAATAATCTACATAGCAACGTTATCGTTAGGTGAAGATTTGCTATAATATTTGCATAAGTTTCGTTGGATTTATAACGTTTACTCAGAATGTACATAGACTTACTTATATTAAGTATTAAAATTGTGTTTATTACCGAATATAAATTTGATGAATAATATTTTAAAGAGTTTTGCTTTACCAACTCGCTGTCACTAGGTCTATTTGGTAACTTAAAATTTCCTACATAATTCAAAAGCTGAATATTTTAACATTAAAAATGTTTATAGGATCGTTTTGAGCAAATTATGATGTTACAAAAATGATTAAATTAAAAAAAGAATTCAGGAGACGGCAAATGGACAACATTTAGGGGGGAAACTATCAAATTTTTGGTTGGTGTTACCAAAAAATTACGAAACAGATTAAAATAAACAAACCACAGAAGCGATGAATTCCCACAAGCATACATATAAGGGAAGAAAACGAAATGTTGGTTTCGGTTATAATCTGACTTATCATTGTGCAGCTTACACTATAGGTTATAATAATAACAAATTTTATAAATAGAAAACTTTGTGTACATGCTAAAAAAGAAAGGGTTTTTTTAAATTCCTGTTATAAGTTGGGTAAAATAGGTTTTAATTGATTAAAGGTCAAAAAACTTTATTCTAATTGGGGAGAGATAGCAAGTTGATTTTTTTATTCTAAGAAATAGGTGTTAAAAATTTAAGAAAGTAATAAGTTTCAGCAATCTTCAGTTGGATTTTTTTTTATTTTTGTTGGTCAATTTTTTGTTGTAATTAATTTTTATCTATTAAGACGGTGATTTCAAAAAGCTTAAAATCATACAGGTTAGCATCTATCACCATATATCATATATGTTTTGTAAATTTTACATTTTATAACGAACTTGTTATCGGCAAGGACTCTCGACCCGGAAACTAAAGCTTTCCACGTAGAGGAGGGTCGAAGGTGTTCTTGACCCTCCGGAGACTTAAGGCCATCCATGTATCTCAAGAATACCACCTTAGCTACTACTTCCTCTATGATTGCTTAGTAGCCCCTAACTTATAGCAGGACCGGGCTGATTAGGGTCTTATATAAGGTCTCCTTGGTTCTCTGAGAGAGGGCTTTATTACTCAAAACTCAAATGCCTTCTTAGCCCAAAGAAACAGCGTTTGGGAAGAGTGATTCTTGATTTGATCTCTGCACTGATGTCATTTTGCGATGCTATAGTGGAGCCCAGGTAGACAATGTCCTTGACGACTTCTAAGTTGTACATACACATCGTGACGTTTTGCCCGAGTCGACGATGTTGAGATTCCTTTCTCGAAGATAGCATATATTTTGTCTTATCCTCATTAACAGCCAAACCCATTTTCGCCGCCTCCGCCGATTCAATACTTGCAAGCGCGCCGGTAATAGCTCGCTTCGTTCTCCCAATGATGTCAATATCATCTGCATAGGCAAGTAGTTGAACAGACTTTTGAAAAATTGCACCTCTGTTGTTGACTTGCGAGTTGCGTACAATTGCTTCAAGAATGATGTTAAACAGGTTACATGATAACGCTTTGCCTTGCCTCAAACCTTTCTCGGCATCAAAGGGTCCCGAGACAAAAAAAGGGTTCCATATAGAAAAAATCTACAATAGATAGAATACAAAAAAATTAAAACATTTCATAAACATTATCCAAATCTAAAAAAAATAATTCTATTCTAATAACTTAAAAATGTTTCGCTCATTATAATAGTGGTGTAACTCCATTAAAAAAAACATTAATATTGTGCAGTCGTTTGCGGTCTATTTCGTCAAGTTCTTCCCAACTCTTTGTGCCAAGTCGTTTGATTGTGTTTGATTGTCTTTCCCGCCTGGAGGTGGTAGACAATCCTAAGAGGTTGGAGCTGGCAACGGAACAGCAATCAATGACATCGTCACTGTCAACTGTACAGATGCTGGCCCCGTCCTCTACCCCGAGATTGGCAAGAGAGTTGAGAAGCAAGTCCTCTTCTTCGTCCATCATTGTCACTGATATGTCCTTTTTGTCTTTGTTGTTCGTGTAAAGTTTTTCGTCACTGGCAACATAGCTTCTTGCGAAGCCAAGCCCTCGCCGGCAGCCGTGACTTCTGCCGACACTTTAGCGTATATCCCCGCTAGATTTTTGTTTGTTTTAGTTGTATCCACAGCTGTCCAGCTACAGACTTAAGGATGCAAGACCACAGCTGGCCAGTTGAGGATTCTAACGTAAGCCTCCTCAACGCGACAAGGTGAACCCTGTCGAGGAGGAAATCTTTGACTTAATTTCCTTTAAAAAATATCTTAATTTGAAGTTCCATTTTCTTATTCTCCTTTTTATGAGGTTTTTATTGGCAAAGCCTTTAAAGAGAATAGGTTTGGGGAATCGTCGATTTTTTGCTCGATAGACTTTTTTTACCACATTGACATTTTGTTTTATTTTTAAAAGTAATGTAGATATTTCTTTTACTAAAATCCACCGCTGAAAATATCAGTCTCTGTAGGACCACTATATTAAAAAAGAATACAATAATTTTTGTTTATAATTTGAGGCTTCATTTTTACAATTTAATTCTTTATCAACTTTACACATCGAACATCAAAACGCAATTAGGTAATTCAAGAAACGTTAAAATCCAAAAAGTCACAATTTTAAACAGGGACAAAGACTGCTTTTACACAATGCCATATTTTCTTGCGATTTTTAAGCACGTTGAAAAAACTGCATAGGTTGAACAAATTGCAGAGTTTTTTCATTTTGTTATTCTTTGTTTGAGCATGTTTTATTTCAATTCATCTTCTACTCTGGGAATTTCGATTAATCAAGTGGAGTAAAAAGTGCAGATAGATAAAATCTTTTCACCTGAACAGAGTTAACTTTCTTAAAATTTGCAATGAGAAGGAAACAAAATTTAAACAAAGATTAAAAATCGCTGTAGTGTAAAGGCAGTCAAACATATCTAATATCTTATATTATATATAAATATAAGATACAAAAATAAGAAGGAAATATAAAAATTCTGTTTTATTTGTATTTTGTCGTCGTTACACACCTATAGTAAAAAATCATTCTGAGCCGTCTCAGATATTTGAAAAAAAAAAATTCTCTGCCAAGCTTACTGTTCATTTAGTATGTCCATTAGACCGAGAGCTGGTGAACGATTTGCTCAAAGAGGTTTATACCGCTCCAAACTTTGTGAGCATGGCATTTGTACCAGTGTAAACTACATGCCATCAACTTTTCAGCGATATCGCGGCCCTAAAGCGATCCCTAGACGCTCAATATTATTGTGCAATATTTGGTATTGCACAATATTATTGTCCGTCTATGAATAATATTGCAAGGTTGTGCAATACAGTAGACGCTCGATATAGTGAAGTAATTAAAACCAGGCCTTTTCAATTTATCGAGATTTTTCACTATTTGGAGAGAGAAGCTATAAAGGCTTTTCAAGTTTCAACTAGGTCAAACATTCATATAAACATTATAAAAATAGTGCAGCTGAAGTACTCTTGTTGAGTACTGAAAAAAAAGTGTAAATAAAAAAAATCTCGATATAGTGATTTTTTGGTTCACTATTTAGAGAAGTGTGTATAAAATTTTGTGTTTACTATATTGGATAGTTCACTCTACCGAGAGTCATTATATCGAGCGTCTACTGTATATTGTAGAAAATCAAAACCCTTTTATTTATTTATTTATTTTATTTATTTATATATTTATTTATTTATTTATTTATTTATTCATTTCGTCTATAGGTACATAACAATTTTTAGACATAACTATTATAATAAACTTACAAAATATAACTTATAGGAAAATTTATAATGATTCAATAAAGCAACTTAGTCTATATTTATGCAATTCATAATAATCTTTTTGAATACATCCTTAGGACAAACAAGTTCAATTATATCGGCATATTTGTTAAATAAAACCCAGGCTCTTGTAATAGGATCTTTTAGTTCATAATTTGTTGAGTGTTTTGTGGTACAAAAAAAAAATGATGAACCCTTGGTCTCAAACAACGAGCAGGTGTATATTTTTTAAATAATTCTAATAATGGTACACAGTCAATATGACCTGGTATAACGTCTCTTGCTAGAGAGATCGAGAAATAGATTATCCTAGTTTCCAATGGTTTAATATCTACCAACGTACACCGAGATATATTTGATGGTAAGGCCCGGGTCCATTTAAGTTTTCCGAGTAAATATTTTTTGAACCTTTTTTGAATTCTTTCAATTCTATTAGTAGCGTTTCTATAATCAGGAGTACAAACTACACAATAGTATTCTAAGATAGGTCGTACAAAGCTTACAAAAAGTGATTTCACTGTGTAAGGGCACCTAACTTCTTAGAATTTCTGAAAAAAAAATACGAGCATGGAATTACCCCTAGACACAACATAATCAACATGCATTCTAAAATCCAATTTAGAATCAAATACAACTTCCAAGTCTTTATGATTTAGTACCCTTTTGAAGGATGTTCGCAGAGATACTATAATCAAAAATAATTGGATTAGAAGATCTAGTAAACGTAAGAACACAACATTTTCTGATATTTAAACCAATTTTATTTAAGAGGTACCAATTAGATAACTCTTCTTAGTCATTTTGGAGTTGAATACAATCAGAAATTGTGTTTATATGTCTGTATGTTTTAACGTCATCTGCAAATGCTAGACATCGTGAATCAGAAATAAAACTTGGCAAGTCATTTATAAAAAGTGGGAACAATAGAGGACCCAGGTGGCTACCTTGTGGGACTCCTGAGCAATATGATATAGGATGAACCGAGTTTTACAATTTTCACTCTGTTTAATAAATTGCTCTTTATCCAATTCAACATAAAAAAATAAATAAATAAATTTGATGGCACAACAGCTCATGAAGAACTAGGGCCTAGTGACTTACAACTCTCAACCATTCCTGTGTGGGTGTCTGCAAGAATGGAGGGGACCTACAGTTTATTGCCGAATCCGAACGGCTAACGAGCGGCACTTTTCTGTGACAGGAGATACTCTTGGAGGATTTGTCAATTCCTCGCAAGAGGCAGTAGCCATTTTTTCTTTTAAATAAATAGGTGGCGAGGCTGGAGATCGAACCTTAGACCTCCGGCATGACAGTCCATCGCACTAACCATCACGCCACGGCTACTACATATGGGAATGAAAACCCAAAGATTTCGATTTTTGTCAGTAACAATTCATGGCTGACTTGTTGAATGCCTTCGAAAAATCGGTAGCATCTACTTGTCCTCTTTTTTCTATTGCATTGATGCAAAAGTTTGTGAATAAAGTAAGATTTGTTGCAGTAGATTTCCCACTTAAAAATCCATGTTGAAATGAAGAGATATGCTTTTTAACTGCATCATACATTTTTGTTTTTACTAAGGATTCGAAAATTTTTGGAATCAGTTGAAGCTTAGCGATTGGTCTATAGTTCTCTATTTATTGCTTTGAACCTGATTTATGTATTGGGGTAATGTATGATATTTTCAAAGTATCCAGAAAGACACCCTTGCTGACAAGTGAAAAGTTGAAAATTTTATGAAGCGGTTCACATAAATTAAATCTACATTTTTTTAAGAAAATTGCAGGAATGTTATCAGAAGGCAAACTACTGTGTTGTTGTCCAATTTGTCCAATTCAGCCGCAAGAATCTCCTTTTCTGATAAAGACATAATTCCAATATCAGTAATAGCAGCGATAGCTAATAGCTAATCTCAGAATTAACAGGATTTGTTAGAAAATTTGATTCAAAAAATGATACAAATAAATTGCAGATTTCATCAAGATCACTACTCCCAACACCACTATGACACATAAATGTAGGAATTCCAACAGATTTTCGCTTTGAATTTAAATACTGCCAAAAACACTTTGAATTTGTTTTAATACTTGATTCTAACGACCATTAATACTGTCTATGCAAGAATTTTTAAGTGTGAAGAGTAAAAATCTCCGCGATTGATTTTAATAAGTGAAAATGTCAAATAGAATCTCAACCTCTTTTGTATTTGACATTTTCACTTATTAAAATCAATCGCGGAGGTTTTATTTAAGAATCAGCTATCGCCGATTTTATTCATTTCAATGGTGTTGGAATTGTAAAATATTATAGTTATTAATAATTAATGGTGTTCTGCGCCTCCTATCGAAACGTTGTTGTCAAGCCATACAACCAATGTGAACAGATGTTGGTCAAGCCTAGTTCATTTTTTCATTCGGAAAAAATTCTTTTTTTTTTGTATATAAACAAATCACCAACAAAATCTTTATATATCATAAAACCCATTTTTTCGCTTTTCTTTTAGATGTTTACTCTACGAGAATTTTTTCCGAATGAAAAAATGAACTAGGCTTGACCAACATCTGTTCACATTGTTTGTTTTGTTTGACAACACGGCAAGTTTTCAAAATATTTTGAAAACCTACCTGAGTGTCAAGCACGTTGTTTTTCCGTTCGAATGATCACACATCAGTGGTTGTCATGCCATGCTGTCACACATGCCGAACCATGTTAACCCCTCTAATCTTAACTGTCTTGAAATGAATACAATTCAGGAACCGGGGCTGCAGACGGAACTGAAAAAGCTATCAAAAAGTGTCGTAAGTTATTTTTTTTACGTGCCCATAATGCAGCTGTACAGCCTTGAAAGTATTTTGAAGAAAACAAAACAATATTCTTGTGTACATTTTTTTGTTTCCAATAATTTTCCTTTTAAAAGTTTAAAGTTGGTGAACTCTTCCGAAGCTCCGTATGCGACTACGCTCCGTTATGTTTGCAACATTGAATTTGTGTATATTCAATATTTTGACAGCTATTCCAGCTCCGGCTCCGTCTCCGTCTTCATTATGTTCAGGCAGTAACTCATCATCACCACAAGACCTCCACCACCGCCATCACATACCAGCTCATCATAAAAGTAAAAAAAATATATCTTTTATGAACCTTTTTTTGAATAAAGTTTTATAAAGTAAAATTAATCAAATTAAAGTTGTTTTTTATAGAGTTTAACTCAAAAGAATCGTGCAAAGTAAGCGATTAAACATTTGGTCCTTTCGACACGGTTTTCTTTTTCTCATTTAAAAAAAAAATTATAAAGGCGTGGTCGGTGGAGTCATGTAGTCGTCGACGGACGACGGCCACATCATTAGCTTCCATCACCGGACAGATCACCACCATCGTTCAGCAAGTTGGTGGCAATTTTTTTGAAAAATCAGCGCTGACCGACTTGTGGCACATTTTTTCATTTGAGTTGCCGACCGGTCATCCACGTTATCAGCAGCGTGGGACTACAGCCTTATTCTGCCATCGCTCAAGTCTGTGGCTAAATTATTCGTCTGCCGGGCGATACGACGTCAAAACAGCTGGAAGCATTTGTGGCAACGCACCGGACAACGTCATCGCCATACTTTCGAGGAGGGGTAAAGATGGAGAGGTTACGTTGGAAAACTATCATTATTCCATAGTGGGGGGATGGGTGGAAAGGAAGGGTAAGATGAGGAGAGTTTGAACGCCCTTTGGTTTCAGGACTCATGAGATGAATTCGAAATTCATTGACCTTCCTCAGCTTCTACAACTCGACAAGTTCGACGTTCGGGTAGAATCAATACTGAATGAGGCCCAGTGTTATGCCATGTAAACTATAAATTTAGACTACACGATTGTCTTCGTGTAAACAATCAAACGTAGACAATTAACCATTGTCGACATTAGCTGGTCAACAATGTAAATAATGTAGAAAATTCATAAAATAAGATTTTCTTATTACCTTTTTATTTTAAAATTGACCCAAAAATGATTGAATTCTATCTTTATAATTCGAGTCTACATCCCCCAGGGACGAAACTGAAATGAGACTTTTTTTAACAGAAAATTTACCGAGAGTTTCAGCGCTCTAGGTGATCTTGGCAAAAAATAATCTTCTAGATTTTAACTTTGTTCGACACTTCATCCAAAAAAATACAGAAAAACACAGCATTTCTGTAACGAAATGAGATGGGGACGACTCAGTTATACAAAACTGGACCAATACCGTGACGTCTACGAAATTTTGTTGGCAAATTAAAAGATTTAGAAGCTTTTGTTGACATTGTCGACACATTGTTTACATTGTCGACATTGTTGACGCATTGTCTACATTGAAACGTAGACAATTAAAGTCGACACGTAGAGAAACAACACTGAGAAGCCCCTTAAATTTGCATGCCTTCATTCATAATGCGGAAAATAACACTGCTTCGCAGGTCTTTCAATGAAAGATAATTATTTTTATTTATTTATTTTGGCTTTTATCACATACCTACTTGAATTTAATTTAAGTTTTGAAAAAGAACTCTCAAATTATTAGATTGACGGCCAGTTTTCGACAATATGGGTACCTACTTGGCTGAAACGTGTGGTGTGTACTACCTCAAAAATCTTCAGTAAAAGAAAATGTGTACATTTGCCAAAAACTATCCTCTTGCAGCTCCTATTATTTCCATTTGAACTTAAAATTCGTAAAGTGCAAGAGAGTAGCTGAGTGTATAATGCAAAACTTAGAGAAAGCTGCTTTTATAATTTGCTGGTAAAAGTGTGCTCTTGTATTGTTATTTTGCCGTTATAATGAAAGACCTTAAAAAGCAGCAGCAATATTTACCCGAGGCCACTTGCTGATTTTTATTTGAGAAAAAATGCCCCAATAATTTAAGAAGAAAATTGTTAGTAACGTAAATTCACTGATTTCGGTAGATTAACTGAGGTTCACTGATGGTTTAGGCATCTCTTTGGCTTTTATCACATACTTGAATTTTGAACCATCGTTGAACTCTAATTACTCCGCCGAAATCGGCGAGTTAACATTGCTGAACCACGGGTTAAATATTAAACCACGTTTGTACAACAGGAACTAGCCCTTAGTGCCAGTTGTACAATCATGGTTTAGATTTTGATCCGTGGTTCAGGAATTTTAACTCGCCGATTTCGGCGGGTTAACTGAGGTTCAACGATGGTTCAAGGTTCTAATATACACTAAAAGCCAATTACATGCCTGAACCATCGTTGTACCACAGTTAATCCGCCGAAATTGGTGAGTTAAAATTCCTGAACCACGGATCAAATATTTGTACAACTGGCCCTTAGTGCCAGTTGTACAATCGTGGTTTAAATTTTGATCCGTGGTTCAGGAATTTTAACTCGCCGATTTTGGCGGGTTAACTGAGGTTCAACGATGGTTCAAGGTTCCAATATGCACTAAAAGCCAATTACATGCCTGAACCATCGTTGAACCACAGTTAATCCGCCGAAATTGGTGAGTTAAAATTCCTGAACCACGGATCAAATATTTGTATAACTGGCCCTTAGGGCCAGTTGTACAAATATTTGATCCGTGGTTCAGGAATTTTAACTCACCAATTTCGGCGGATTAACTGTGGTTCAACGATGGTTCAGGCATGTAATTGGCTTTTAGTGCATATTAGAACCTTGAACCATCGTTGAACCTCAGTTAACCCGCCGAAATCGGCGAGTTAAAATTCCTGAACCACGGATCAAAATTTAAACCACGATTGTACAAATGGCACTCAGTGTTTTGCTGCAAATGAGGAAAACTGAACCGCTCCAGCTAATTGAGGTAGCGTTAAAAAAAATTTCCGCCCAATACCCAAGAAACTTTTTATATTTTTACTGTCCACTATTCGATTCTTATCATTCACTTTCATTTCAAAAGTTTAAATAAAAGACTTCATATTGAGATGTTAAATGTATACAGTCACAGGTAAGATTATAAAATATTTATCCACTTAAAACGCATAGTTTAGCAGGATGATAATAAATGATCAAAGCGTAATAGCTCAGGAAAATTAGACTTTCACTACGAAAAAATTCCGACAAAGCTGAAATTTCGTGGAGATGTTTATTTTTGTACCTTAAGCCTAGTATACAGTTCTTCCTCGAAATGAAATGAAAACAAAATGGCGAGCTGTTTCAATATGGCTGCTTTTTCCTAGCCCTACGACCCCGACAATTTTTTTTTATAATGTGGAGATGTTCCCAAACACATACCATAAAAAAATATTTGCCCGTTAAAACATGCAAATTCAATAAATGTTTTTCAATAAATCCAGTACACTATACAATTTGTACACGTTTTTCTCAAAACCTATTGATTGTACAAAAAAAAGTGTCATAACATTTTTGATGTAAAATTACATAAGTTACAACTTTTGCCTTCACATTTTTTTTAAAACACTGATAGTTTTTGAGAAATTAGCGAAAAACTGAAATTCAACCCCTTTCACCCCCCGTAATAATTTTAGCCCCGGTCCAAATTTAGGGTACTTTTTGGAAAATGCTTAAGGTACAAAAATAAACATCTCCACCAAAATTCAGCTTTGTCGGAATTTTTTCGTAGTTTTACCTTTATTTGTCTAATTTATTTGAAGAAAAATAAATTTTAATAGTTTATAAGCGATATGATTTTTTTTGTTGCTGATTAATTGTATTTTAAATGAATAACGTATTTCTTCGTAATAATACTAAAAAACTTTTACAGCCAATTTCTTCACAGAGTCCTAACGCTATCGGTATCAACTCATTTCTTCACACAAGTACTAAGGCTTAGTCCTGTCAATTTGGTACCGAGTACTAGTTAGGACTTGGTTTAAGCTAGGACCTCGAAATCGACAGTCTAGCAGGTTAATACTCAAATCAGAGCAATTAATTTCATTTTGTTTGCCTGTTTTTTCAGAAGAAATAGGTAATAAGTGCGGTTTTTTTTTGTTAACATTGTTAATTCTATTTTTTTTTTCAATTTTGTGATGTTCTTGTGAAGAAAATTGATTTAGATATTGGTGGGGACAATTTGTTCGTCCGAGAGATATTGCTCAGTTTTGATAACTTCTTGACCATTTCTTTTTTTTTAAATAAATGTAACACAAGAGCGTTTTTTTTTTTTTTATTTTATTGGTTTTTAGATTTTTAACTTTGGATAAAAGCCATCAACATTTTCAGAGTTTGAAGTGGCTGCTTATGCATTTTACCGATTCCTTGACTCTTGACGTAACCGGAAAATATCATTGGCGGACTAAGCGTTGTTAAAAAATGGAATTGATGCTCGGTTAAATATTTCACCAATATTTGAATTAGGCGCACACATTTTAAAGCCGGCGAATTTGGTTATCCCACTAGTAGGTCCGTGGTCAAACGCGAACACGCAAAATTTAATTCAAAATACTACGAAAAGTCACAAATTCGGCGAAATCATTACCACAAACACAAAATAGATATTCCACATATTTTGAATAAGAAGAAATTCAATGCAACACACGGCAATGTTATAATTATTATATTCATCTTCTAAACAAACAGAAAACATAATAAATAAATCAAAGACAGGTAAATTTTGTCGAAAATTAATTAAAAACTTCACAAAAACTGACGTAAATGGTAAATAAATATCAAAATAATTTTCAAAATGCCAAAATGTTGTCAAAATCAGTATTAGACCAGTTTTAGACGTATTAAGTTCCTAGTACCGCTGTGTGAACTTAGATCGGGTACTAGGGAACCTGAACATTTCTTCACATCCCTAGTACCCGATCTAAGTTCACACAGCGGTACTAGGAACCTAATACGTCTAAAACTAGTCTAATACTGATTTTGACAATATTTTGGCATTTTAAAAATTATTTTGATATTTATTTAACATTTACGTCAGTTTTTGTGAAGTTTTTAATTAATTTTTAACCCGCTTATTACCTATTTCTTCAGAAAAAACAGGCAAGAAATGGTCAAAATAAATGAAATTAATTGCTCGATTTGAGTATTAACCTGCTAGACTGTCGACTTCGAGGTCCTAGCTTAAACCAAGTCCTAACTAGTACTAGGTACCAATTTGACAGGACTAGGGCTTAGTACTTATGTGAAGAAATCATTTGGTACCGATTTGAGTACTAACAACTGGTATAATAACCAGGTCCTAGCTGATTTTGAGGAGCTAGCTAGTACCGAGTCCTAACTGGTACTTGGTACCAAATTGACAGGACTAAGCCTTAGTACTTGTGTGAAGAAATGAGTTGAAACCGATTTGAGTACTAACTTTAGGGCTAGTACCGGTACTAGCGTTAGGACTCTGTGAAGAAATTGGCTGTTACAGTCCTAGATTTATAGACTTAGGCCTAGGGTTCCCAACTTTCTGCAAAACTAAAAGAGAACGCAATTTTTCAATAAAATAAAAAAAAAATGTTTTAAAACTAAATAAACTCCTTTTTGGCGTAAATAATTTAAAAAGGTTAGAAAATACAAAAAGTAGTGTAAAAAAAATGTAATTAATTCTTCAAAATTAATTACATATTATAAGTTCAAGACTAAATTTTTTCAAAAACTATCTACTATACTATATAGATAACAATTTGATTAAAGCAGAAAATTAACGAATGGGTATCTAATAGAGGTCTGCATGAATGTCTTGAAACTAGTACTGTACTCGTTCTGTTATCAGAGAATGAATGATGTACTTGTTTTGTTTCTTTTTGTGAGTACCATCTTGTGAGTGCAATTGCTTAAATATGTTTTGCGAATTAAGTATACTGAAGTAGTGCAACCACTTGAATAGATTAAATGAATACATTCATGCAGACCTCTGGTATCAAGGCCTGGTCAAACAGAACGCGGTCCGTCGGGACGGAAAAAAATTCTGCCCGTCGCGTTCCCTGTCTTCTATAGAATTATACGTTGCTGTTCAAACAGAACGCGGACAAGGTCAGCGGTTAAAAATGGAACGCGACGGTCAAATTGAAGATGTAGATTTTTACAAAGAACGCGACGGTCAAACGTCAAAACAGAAAGAAAAAAAAATCAAACAAAATTATCACTCTATGCACTTTGCATTTTGTTGAAAGTTTATTTAATTTTGTTAGGAAAAACAATAAGAAAGTTTTGTTCCTTCTTCTATGTACACTTGCCGAGCACCATTCCTTTCTATCTATCCAACTCTCTTGTTCGCCAATGCTGGCATGAATCAATTTAAACCCATTTTCTTGGGTACAGCTGATCCGAACAGTGAAATGACCAAATGGGTGCGCACCACCAATACGCAAAAGTGCATTCATGCCGGCGGAAAGCGCAAAGATCTCGACGACGCACGTCGACAAAGATATGTCTACCATCATACATTCTTCGAAATGTTGGGCAACTGGTCATTTGGGGGATTATTTCAAAAAGGAGATCTGCACCTGGGAATGGGAGTTCCTCACTGAACGTCTAAAGTTACCCACTGATCGATTGTACGTTACATACTTTGGAGGCAATGAAAAGTTTGGACTGGCTCCTGACAGTGAGCGTCGGCATAGGCGATGGAACTCACCATAGTAAGTATGCTCTTTTTTGATTAATTTCATGGACCCATTTTCTCCTTTTCCTTGAAACAAGGGAAAGGAGAAGAAGGGCCTCATCTTCACTGCTGCTGCTGCTGCTCATTCTGTTGCTGCTCACTGTTTATAAATTCTTCACAAAAATTCCTAACTTTTGCTGTTTATAAACACTGGAATTTATTTGCATTCGATTGCTGAATTATTTTTTGTCGCTATAAATTACAAAAGTAATGAAAAAAATATTTGCCTTGAGAGAAATTCAATTTATTTATTACGTGCTCGGACGGAGAAAAATCACTAGAACTGGGTCAATAGACCGCCGAAAGCTGACCGCGTTCTGTTTGACGTATCAGAACGCGGAGGTCAGTGGAACGTTCTGACCGTCCCGCCGGACCGCGTTCTGTTTGACCAGGCCTTAAATTGCGGACCGAGCATTTTGCTTTTGTATCTAAATTATTTAAAACCTAATAAGTAAGCATGACTTGGAAGATGCTCTGCCGTTGTTTTTAAACTGAATATTTTTGTTAAATAAATTCTTAGAAAATTATTTGGGGCCCCAAATAATTTCGCTTCGTGTGTGATGTAGAAACATTATGACAAAAATTATTATGAGTATGTAATGTAGGGGAACCCCGGGCATAACGGGCCCCTTAAGGATTATTGTTAATAAAAACTGCAAAAATGTAAATTTCAGAAGAACTTTTATTAGAAAGTCAATTTATAAAGGAATAAGCAAAACAAAGACAATTAAAAAAAAAAAAAAAAATATTTAGTATATCGAGCCCTGTCCGCCAAATTAACGTAAGCGACAAAAAATAAAAGTATCGTAAGGATTTAACTAACTTTAAACGCAGATGTACATTTGAAACTGGATTTAAATGACTGAATAATATGGCTGTAAGAGTTGTATGTAATGTTTGATTTATATTGTTTACAGAAATTCGTGCTATGCTGTGTCACGTCACACGCGTCGGTCGCGTCTCAATATGCGCCTAGCCTTAATGGGCCATCTCACACTGGGCCAATTTTAAACCAGAATAACCCCTAGGTAAACGAATTATTTGTAAAGAAGTATTTTTTTTCTTTTCGACGTTAGGAACAACAAAAAATTGTTCGGTTTTAGAAAAATAACAATTAAATTCCGCATAACAACAAATTTTTGTTTGCCTAGAAACAAACAACTTGTGTTTGTATTAGATTTAGTAGTTCAACTTTGTTATTCCTCTCAAAACAAGGAAGAACATTTTGCCCTAATTATTCTACACACTTCAACTCCCTCGCTCAGCAACGAAACCAATTTGGCGGAAAGGGGTAGATATTTTTGTTGGCTTTGAAAGTCTTTCAATTTGCCCAATATGCCCCGGTGCTGGACATGATGGGCATATGTGGGGTATAAGTACGGTGACCATCCGTCCCGGGTTTCCCGGGATTGTCCCGTATTTCTATAGCTTGTACCGGGTTCTTTTTTAAGAAACCCGGGACGTGTAAGTGTCCCGTATTTAGTTATCTGTCCCGTATATGTCCCGTATTTGCACATTTTCTGTTTTTATTTTATTTAAAATGTTTGTATTTTATAAAAGAAAATGTTTGATAAACCTACATAAACTTAGATATGCGGGTGCAAATGTCCCCTCAAAAACTTCTGAGATTGAATACCGTAAACTAGTTAGTTACAGCAAAAGTAGAAAAATTAAAAATAATACAAATTTACAAAAACGAGTCGAGACAAAAATTAATGTTTGATGAGTTTGTTTGTTTAAAATCATTTTTTAAGTTTAAATATAGGTACTATTAGAAAATGGACGGAAAAAAATTAAAATAAATGAAAAATGGATAGACATTTTTACTTCGAAACAATTGTCCTCTTAGAAATAAAAACTAGGCTTAATGAACAATATGTGAACAAGCGAAAAAGCCAAGCTAAATGTAAAAACTCTAAAAGCCATGTTAGTTGTTAAATTTAATTACGATTTAATCAATTTAAAAATTATTTAAAAGAAAACGACAAAATTGTAAAAGAAATTTCAGCAATGAATTATTAAAGAAAAAGTAAAACATTTTGCGTTCTAAACTTAGCATGATGTACATTACGAAATGTTATGCTTCTTGTAATTTTACATAACTAATATTAAACTAATATTATTCAAAGACTTATTTGCTTTGTCAACAGATATTATTATTTTTATAAAAAAAATTAAAAATGTTAAATTTTAATTTCTAGTTTTGAGTTTGTGAAGGCATTATATAATTAATTATTTTAAGAATTTCTTTTCGTTTGTTTTTTTTCTGTTATTATGTTTTCCCTCTTGTAATATCTAAATGAAATTAATGAAAAAATCTTTACTTTTTCACACATTTTAATTTTTCACTTTTGTCCCGGGTTTTGCTCTCAGAAATATAGTCACCGTAGGTATAATGGGCACAGAGCTATGTTGGATTGCAATGCGAGCATGTTTGGTTCTATTCGTCAACATTAGGCTCTCCCAGCACAAGAATAATGATACCACATGCAACAAGCTCTGCGGGAAACCGATCTTTCTGTGGACTGGAATAACCATAATACAAGCACTCTTCGTCTTCTGAATTTAGTTCCTTCCTGTTTTTCTCAACTTTTGTTATGCGACCTGATGAAACCTTAAACCATGTAGTCAAAACACACTTTTCTTGCTTCATTCTTGTCATTTGGTCTTCCTGTCATAATTACGAACCATCTGAGAAAATGTGTATAACATTCTGATAAAATCATATAGAAATTGATACTAAAAACATGAACGGGGCAAAATTGAAATGAAATGAAAATGAAATTCGTCTAAAAAATAACGACTTTTAGTATATTTTAACTGGCTGAACAGAATGGTGACGCAGACGGAACCGGAGACGGAGCTGGAACAGCTGTCAAAATATTGAATATACGCAAATTCAATGTTGCGAACACAACGGAACGTAGACGCATACGGAGACGCAGACGGAAGAGTTCACCAACTTTTAACTTTTGACGTACGGCACTTTTGACGTTTCAATTTGTATGAAGAAAAAAAACTACTTTTTGGGTCGGAAAAAAATATTGTGGTTATTTGTATCGCGAAAAAAATTATTTATTAAAAGGAAAATTAGAGGAAACAAAAAATGTGAATTCTGAGCTTGTACACAATAACATTCTTTTGTTTTTCTTCAAAATACTTTCAAAGCTGTACAGCTCCATTGTGGACATGTAAATAAAATAACGTACGACACTTTTTGACAGCTCTTCCAGTTCCGTCTGCGGCTTCAGTTCCGTCATTTTATTCTGTTCAGCCAGTAAGGCTTAGGTGGGCATGTTCAAAGTCCAATACCTTCGCTTATAGTTGCGATCCATTTTTTTTTCCTGACGGCATATTTTTAAGAACGATATGAGTCTTATGCAGTATCTCGTTTCGATAGGAGGCGCAGAACACAATTAACTATAAATTAGTTATGAAAAATCAATTGAAAAAATTACTCAAAAAATAATTTTTTTTTTTTCGACAAAAATCACAAACAAACTATAATATATTACAATTCCAACACCGCATTTAAATGAATAAAATCGGCTCATTAGATCGGAAGAAATAATTTAAAAAAAAAAATTGCTATTCAAAATTTTGATTATCCATAACACCGATTAAAAATTTTTTATCTCCAAAATATTTTTGGATGTGAGTACAAAATATAAAAAGCTATCATAAAATGTTTAAACGGTGAAAAAATAACGACCATCCCATTTTGGTGGCCCGATTGGGAAATTCTGACCCATAGGTATGCAAAAAAAAAGTAGTGAAGTTAAAGTGTTTTATACCGCTCCCAATTTTGTGACCATAATGCTTATATGTGTCGAAGCTAGGTTCCATCGGTCTGGCAACGATACTTATTAAAATTATTTTTTTGCGGCTGTCGGTAACGCTGCCAGACCGATGGAATTATGTTTGAACAGATAATAAATTATACTATATGGACAAAATTGGAAGCGGTTAAGAAAAACTTTAAATTTTTGTTGCATTCAAAAATTGCATTATATAGAGGTGTTAGAGTCGCGGTATTGCCGCCATGTTGATGGAATTTAGATTGGATAGTTACCAAGTACTAGTGAACAAATTTTGGAGCTGTATTAAACCCTTTTTGTTTTTTTGTTGCATTTTGAAAGTCCATTATGCAGGTGTTAGAGCCGCAGTATCGCTGCCAGACCGATGGAATTTAACTGGGGGGACACATATAAGCATTATGCTCACAAAATTTAGAACGTTAAAAAACACTTTAACTTCGATCATTTTCTTGAAGTTTGAAAATGAATTATGGTGGTGTTAGGGTTGCAGTATTGCTGCCAGACCGATAAATCTCAGTTTGAACGGATAAAATTTATATTTGAACAAAATTTTGAGCTATTTGAAAAAGCTTTAATTTTTTTTGCATTTTGAAAGTGCATTAGGTGTTAGGGTTGCGGTACCGCTGCCAGACCGACGAAATTCAGTTTGCACAAATTAAAATTGCATGTGAACAACATTCGGAGCGATTAAAAAATTAATTTTTGTTGTTGCATTTTGAAAGTGCATTAATGTGGTGTTAGGGCTGAGGTTTTTCTACCTGATAAAATTGAGTTTGGACACTAACCACGCACTAATGAAAAAAATTTGAAGTGGTAAAAAGGATTTTAGTTTTTTTTTTGTTGCATTTTTAAAGTGCATTATGTAGGTGTTAGGGCCGCAGTATCGCTGCCAGACCGAAGGAATTTAGCTTGGAAACATATAAACATTATGCTTACAAAATTAGAAGCGGTATAAAAAACTTTAACTTCACTCCTTTTTTTTGCATTTTCAAAGTGCATTACGGTGGTCCGCGATATCGCTGAAAGGTTGATGGCATGTAGTTTCCACTGGTACAAATGCCATGCGTACAAAATTTGGAGCGGTATATGTTAAATTCAATAAAAAACAAATTTTATACTTTTATATCTGAAATATTTCTACTTTGAGTGTATTAACTAAATGGAATTAAAATACTTTATACGGGTTAGTGACGATAAACAAAACGACATAATCCTAAAAAAACAGTCTCCACGACAATTTAAATGATGTTCTTGATGCCGATGAAGTTGAAAACGATACGTTTGAAGATGCTAATAGTAACAGTCCTTTAAGTGAGTGCTTTAGAACAGATGAGTCAGATCGAAGTGTATTGTACGTGAGTGACGATGATGTCATTGCTGGTGGTACAAGAAATGGTAAGCCTGGTTTCACTATTGAGAAAGACCTTGAGCATAATCCAGTAGCAGATAAATCGAAAGAAAATACAAGGAAGTGGTGACTACGCTCAAGTGATCGGAGATCTAGTTCTGCAAACTTTTTGCTAAGATCTAGTGATTTACTTGTAAATCCAACAACAGTTGAAGAGGCTCTTAACCGACACGATGGAGTACAATGGAGTGAAGCGATGCAGTCAGAATTTAATACACTTTTACATAATCATACTTGGGACTTGGTGGATTTGCCAAAAAATCGTAAGGCAACAAGATCAAAATGGGTATTCAACATCAAGCGCGATAAAACAGGGAATATTGAACGCTATGAAACTAGGCTAGTAGAAAGGCTGTTCTCAGAAACTTGGACTTGATTATTATGAGACGTTTTCACCTGTCGTGCGTTATTCTTCAATAAGGTGATGGTTGCTTGCTGTTGCTGTAGAATACGATTTGATTATACATCAGATGGATGTTGCTGCCATATATTAAAACGGTGACTTAAAGGAAGATGTGTACATTTTACAGCCCGAGAAGTTTGTTGATCCTGATAATTTGAGAAAAGTTTGTAAACTTAAGAAACTTTATATGGACTTAAGCAGTCAGGAAGGTAGTGGAATGTAAAGTTGGATAAAGTCTTAAAAGCTATTGGTTTCCAACAATGCAAAGCGGATACATGTGTATACATTATAAATCGAGAAGGAGTAATCACTTTAATAGGTGTTTATGTTGACGACTTATTGATAGCATGTTCTAGCCTTCAGAAGTTAGAAGAAGTATAAAATTTCTTATCGGACAAGAATTCGAAGTGGTTGATAAGGGTCCTATTGACTACTTTCTGGGAATGGAGATCACCAGAGACGTGAAAACGAACGGGATGGACATATCTCAGAGCCGGTTCATTCAAGATTTGCTTGAAAGTTACAACATGACTGAGACGAGGAAATGCAGTACCTACACCTTTAGAACCTGGATTCAAACTGAGGAAATGTAGCGATTCTTCAAAGTGTCGTAAAGTGGACCCTTAGTTGTACCAGTCATTAATTGGTTCTCTGATGTACGTATATCAACTAGACCAGGGGCCTGTAACACAACGTGACAAGTACTTGTAGGACAAGTGAAAAGCGACAAACTTGTCCTAAATCCTGTAACACAAAGCGTCAAGTCTATGAAAGATCGTATTCTTCGGACAAGTATAGTTGGACAAGTGGATTAAGACTTGTCACGTTGTGTTATAAGCCCCAGATATTTTGCATTCGATCAGTAAGCTCGCACAATTTAACATATATCCTCATGTGGAGCATTTGGTGGCTGCTAAACATGTTTTGAGGTACTTAGCTAACACTGTAAATTTTAAGATATCTTTCAGAAAAACCAAAGAATGTTTAAATGCATATGCTGATGCAGATTGGGCTGGGAGCTGTGATGACCGAAAGTCATACAGGTTTTGTGTTCTTTCTGGGTGGTGGAGCAGTGTGCTGGGAGTCACGAAAGCAACCGTTAGTGGCTCTTAGCAGTACCGAGGCCGAATATATGGCACTTTCATCAAAGAGCTTGGTTTTTCGAATCTCATTGAAGGCCCGACTATTCTTAATGGAGATACTTTGAGGTCACAACAAATAGTTCAAAATCCTATATATCATGCTAGAAGTAAGCATATTGATATTCGAATTCATTATATACGTGAAGTTTATAACCAAAATATTATCAAACTAAATTATGTGGCAACTGGCGAAATGATTGCAGATATTTTAACTAAAAATCTTAACAAGAATAAACATATGCAAAATTGTGAAAAGTTAGGATTATTGTAGCTATCCAATTTCGAAAAAAAATTTAAATATCTATATCATTATCTAAAGTATATATTTGAGGGGTCGTGTTAAATTTAATAAAAAACAAATTTATACTTTTATATCTTAAATATTTATATGAATTGTTATAAACTTAAAGTGGGAACACTTTTATACTTTGAGTGATTTAACTAAATGTAATTGAAATACTTTGTACTTTTTAAGCATATCATATCTTGCTTTATAGTTAGTTGTCGTAATAAACTTGTAAAGGAAAAGCAAACTTGAATTCGTTTCAATTCACTTCATACATTTTGTTCCCAAAAGTGTAACTTTTTCACGTTTGGCCAATCGAAAAGTCTAATTCTTTGTTACAAATCTACGCTCCAAATCCGTGTTTTTAACTTGTTAAATTAAAATCAGCCGCTGCAGACTTAACATTGCATAGAAAACAACCATAATTCAGAGCTAGTATTTTCAAAAAAAAATTTCCATTATTCGAAAACCAATTCGCAACCCGAGTATATATATTTTTGCCTAGCGTACAGTTCTTGTGCGAAAAAAAATCTATGTTAAAATTTTCGAATGTCAAAATTATTGAGGTGCCATGCTTGGTTTACTTTTTTATGCAAAAAAACACCCATTTGTCGTGAAATGCCATAAAAAATATTATTTCGAAGAAAATATATATTTGATTGGATTAAAATTGTCAAGTATTTGAAAGTCTACTATTACACTATGGGCCGTACCAATAATCAAATTTAGTTATGTTTTTAAATATTGCAATGAAATTAACAATAACGTTATGGATCCTAGTTAATTAACCATAAAATATATTCAAAATTTTTTGGAGTCAATTCGATATATGATTCATATATTTACAGTCTACGTAAATAATTAGGTAACACCATGCACGGTTTATTATTTAGAGCCTATTCCATTATGATCCATTTTACTGAAATATTTAGGTCGTAACTAGATTTGATTATTGGTTTGGTAGGGCCATATGACTCTAGAGTCACTACTCTTTTCAAATGTAATGAGTGCGAAAGAGAAAAAGAATGAGATGGAAAACCTGTAAACCGGAGAGTCGTGGGC
Organism: Epistrophella euchroma; assembly: GCA_947049315.1. Taxonomy (NCBI): domain Eukaryota; kingdom Metazoa; phylum Arthropoda; class Insecta; order Diptera; family Syrphidae; genus Epistrophella; species Epistrophella euchroma. The sequence continues at coordinate 101,876,477 of OX346246.1, forward strand.
CAAATTTTCGCCGACTGTTTTTGACGTTTTCCTTTTCTCTTGTTCCTTATTTTACCATGTTGCTTTATTTCTATTCGTGTCTTGTCGAGAGCACATGTTTACTTGTATGGTGCGTAAACAAAGAGCAAAGAACTAACAGAGAACTGTCGAATTTGAGTCATGAATCGAGAGTCAAGCATGTAATAGCACGCACTTCACAGAATGATTTTGAAAAAGGAATTCGAAAAAAGAGTCATGACTCTTAAGCTAACGTGTGGATGGTGATGATGGGCTGTATATTTTTCAACGGGCAAGTCAACTTCAAGTGCGATTTTATTCCAGGTTGATTGCTGTAATAACTTATCCAAAAATAACGTGGCAATCAGCGTTGAAACCAAGGAAGGAAACTTCGTCTTGGCATCAACGAACATGTTGTACGATGAGGAGAACCATCCAGCAAAGATAGTCTGCGACCTTGTGGATTATTCCACAGATGTGATGCCAACGCCCACCACACTCAATGGGGTGGTGGTAAGGAAATAAACAAAAAGAGGTGAGTCTATTTCTGAATACATTCTCTGTTCTAACCTTATTTTGTGTAATGAGGGCGATCATCCAACATTTCGAAATAAAAACAGTCGTTTCACATATTGAGAACAGGGTTGCCACTTCGCTGCAATTGCAGTAGATTTATGCTGGATTTACATGTATCTTCATGCAAGTTCTGCAAAAAATAAGGGATACAAAATATAAAATGCGTGTTTGTTGGATAGAGAGAGAAGAACAAAATGCAGAGATCTTGATTATTGGAACGCAGACGAAGATTATAACGAAGACGAACATGTTCATCTTCATGGTGGTGCTCTTTCACACATTCGGGTTTTTGGTATCACTCTATCCCGCTCTACTTTTCTTGATGTTTGCAGATGAAGATACATGTAAATCCATCATTACTGCATTTTTTTCTCAAAATAAATCTACTGCCTTTAAATTTAATCTACTGCATTTTTGGTTTTACAAAAAAATATCCTTAAACAAAAAACAAATTCTTCAAGAAATACTCACATCCTACTTAACTTATTAATATCTACGACTTTCGACTATATGGCTGTTTTAATGAATATTGAAAGCTGGCGGAAAACTTGTTTTAAACGTTGTGGTAATATGGGCAATTTTTTAATAAAAAGTGGTAACCCTGATTGAGAAGTCTCGAGTACAAAGAACACACCCTAGCAGCATTTTTGGACAACGAAGGAGCGTTTAATAACGTTAAAACTGAGTCCATTAAATTTGCTCTGGAAGATGTGGGAGTAGAATCTGCCATTGTAGACTGGATTTATTCCATGCTCAATGGCCGAGTCTTAAACTCGCAACTTGGATATACTATTGTCGAGAAAACGGTTACAAGAGGCACACCACAGTTAGAAGGGATCTTACCTCTCGTCTGGGTCCTCGTTGTTAACAAAATTCTTACAATATTTATGAATAAGGGCATGCCTATGTAGACGACATAGTAGTTTTGATATGGGGTAATTATCTTACCACTATCAAGGAGATTATGGAATCTGCATTACAAGAACTATCCTCTTGGGCGGCACAAGACGGTCTTGACTTTAACCCTGCAAAGACCGAACTAGTTCTGTTCATGAAGAAAAGGAAATTGGGGGACTTTATCCCACCTAAGTTAAATGAAATTCCTCTGAAACTTTCCAAAGAAGCGAAATATCTTGGCGTAATCCTTGATTCCGAGCTAACCTGGAAACGGAATACGGAGGAAAGAATGAAAAAAACACTTTGTGTTTTTTACACATGCAAATAACCTTCGGGACGCAATGGGGAATGCGACCGCAAGTCATCCAATGGATGTACACGTTGATCGTTCGTCCCATACTTACCTACGCTAACGCTACGGTTCGGTTGTGTAGTAGAATTCCGTAGAAAAGGATAGCTATCTCAAAAACCTGAACAGGGTACAGAGATTAGCCTGTATAGGAATAATGGGGGCAAGAAGGTCTACGCCACAAGCAGGGCTGGAAATTATTCTCAATCTTATAGCCCTGGACGAGTACATAAGGTTTACAGCAGCCAAGAGTGCATTTCGACTTTAGGAAATGGACTCTTGGAAGCACAGCACCTACGGTCATGGATCTATCTGCCAAAGATACTCCGGACTTGACGTGACCACTGACTACGTACCACCCAGAATAGATTTTAGAAAAAATTCTCAGTTTTAATACCCGAAAGGCATGGTTGGGAATCCAACTATCTACTCAGTGAACAGGGTATCCCTTTGTACACTGATCGGTCAAAAATGGAAGAAGGAACAGGAGCTGGGGTGTTTTGTGAAGCTCTTCTTAATATTAGAATCATATAAACTCCCAGATGAGTGTAGTGTCTTTCAGGCTGAGATTTATGTAATTGAAAAAGCGGCCGAAATCGTCTATAGGAATAAATTGAGCTCATCAGAGATCACAATTTTCGTGGACAGCAAAGCTGCTATCAAAGCATTATCCAGTGAGACCATAAGATCCAAAGCAGTAGCTAAATGTCGAGGCATACTGAACAGTATTTGCAACACTAACAAAGTGAAACTCTACTGGGTTCCTGGACATCGCAATATAGAAGGGAATGACATAGCAGATGCACTGGCAAGGAAAGGGTCAATGACAAATAGAGACAGTAATAAGTAGCCAATTAGATACGGTACCAGATGTCCCGATAGGAGTGATCAAAAAGAAGATAGACGTATTAACAAAAGAGCAAATCAATAACTCCTGGATATCTAGGAACGATTGTGCAATCTCTGAAAGTTTATGGCCTAGAATTCATGAAAAGGAAACTTTTATCCCTGAGTAAAAAGAATTTTAGAACCCTGATAGGTGTACTGACGGGACATTGTGCCATTGGCATAATAGCCAACTAGATCGGGTGTATACGCGCCCGATTTCTGTAGGAGCTATCAGGATGTTGAGGAGATAGAAACCATTGAACACCTACTCTGCGACTGCCCTAACCTCCAAACAAACCGCCTCCGTTACCTTAGAAACAGGTTTGTTTGAGAACTGGACGATTTAGCGCAGGTCTCAATGGCAAACATGAGGAAATACATCATAGAAAGCACAGGCTGGTTCGTAAATGAATCAGTCTATGTAAACCTTTGTTGCAGATACCAAAAATATTTGTTTCTTTTCATAAAATTCTCGATGCTTTTTTTTATTTTCTCATCATTATTTCTTTTTTTTCCCAAAATAGTTTTGTTCATATCTGATTCTCCTTTAATTTCATCCAAATTACAATAGATTGACATTTTATTTATACCTACATTTATTTATTTTATTTATACTTACAAGCTTAAACCGAGATTTTTTAATTTAATTATTTAAAGTTACTGAAAAAAAACACGAACAGCTGCAAAAAAATCGCCAAAATCCAGAGATGTAAAAGAATGCATTCATTTTTGAACTGCAGTTAATTGAATAAAAAGACTTATTTTAAAGTATTTTTACTTCACCTCAGTACTTCAACTTCAAAAAATAATTCCCAATCAATTTTGAAGTCTTTAATAATGCAATCATTTTATGCAGTTAAAAGACTAAAAGTTAAAAGAATGCAATACTAAAAGACTGCTTGAAGTCTTTGAAGTCTTTTACATTGATTGCATTCTTTTACAGTCTTTGAAGTCTTTTACATTGATTGCATTCTTTTGCAGTCTTTTGACTTCCATGAAGTCTTTTAACTGCTCGAAGTCTTTTAACTGCCTAAAGTCTTTTCACTTCTTAGAGTACTTTAACTGCTGCGAATATTTATACTTTTTGAAATACTTTTACTGATTTAATGTCTTTCGATTTTGAAATCTATATAAACATTTTTAGTAATATTTACAGATTAATAAATATTTAGGTAAATTGTTCAAAATGACTATAGAATTTAAAAATTAATGCATTTAAAATTGTAAAATTCAAAATTGATTATAAAAACTATTTTATGAATAAAATGTTAACGAATTGGATTTCAATGGTTTAGAAGTTTCTGATATAATTATTATTTGTGATAGATTGATACGAATTGATTTAATGAAAATGATAAAAGCGGTTCATCTATTCATCTAAATAAAATTAATTTATAGTTTAATTCATAATGTATAAATATCGCAGAAGATGAGAGAACACTCATAAATACGTAGCCATTTACTACCTGTACATAAATTATCTAATCAGAGCTGCAAAAGCTTAAGTCACTTCTGAGGATATTTCCACTTCTGTTGCTTAATTAGAAGAGCTGGACTCAATCCTCCTTATTTTCGATTCCTTCTCGTAAGCCTTATTCAGAGCAGAGTAGGGTCTTTTTAATGTCCTGTTATTATTTGAAGGAGAAAAACTAGGATCAGCTTCATAATCTTCCGATGAGAAGTCCATGCTTTTACTTTAAACCCTTTTAATTAATAACACTCTCCGCACGCGGCTGTACAAAACACAAAAAAGAATGCAATATGTAAAAGACTTCAAAGACTGCAAAAGAATGCAATCAATGTAAAAGACTTCAAAGACTGTAAAAGAATGCAATCAATGTAAAAGACTTCAAAAAGACTTCAAAGAATTCAAGCAGTCTTTTAGTATTGCATTATTTTAACTTTTATTCTTTTAACTGCATAAAATGATTGCATTATTAAAGACTTCAAAATTGATTGGGAATTATTTTTTGAAGTACAAATACTTACAAAAAGTATTTCATTTCAATCGAATTGAATGGGATTTCAAAGAATGAAATACCAAAATACTGCATTCTTTTACAACTCTGCCAAAATCTATCCCAATTTTGTTTGCCATGCAAATCAATTGTTCGGCAATTGTTTGTTGTAGGAGATAAATGGTGTAGTGGATAACAAACATTTTTTTTGCGAGGTCGGTTAACACTTCCGAACAAAAAAATTGTATTCGCGGCACCGTGTTATATGCGGGAAAATGTTTTTGTTTTCCAGTTTTAGCCATTTAATTAATTAAGTTGGGATAATTTAATACCCTACGTATTCCTTACGCCAAGGCAAACATTTTTCGCCTAAGACTTTATACAATACAATGCACAGATTAGGTGGAAAATTGTTTTGAAATTTTTTTTTTTCGCATGTGAACTGTAAACTTGGCTTTAAGCGAAGAAGTGCGGATAAACAACACATCTTGATAGCGCACGGTCACGAGCAGCTACAGTTTCCTTCTTACCTTGGTTTTATAATGTACCTATGTATGTACCTATTATAAATAAATAAAATCATTTAAAAGAAATTCGCCTCCTTACACCTTTATTTTAAAATAAACAGACAAGGATTTAAAAAAATGCAATACAACTTCCTGGTTTATGGAATGTTTGCCAAGTAATCCTTAACAGTAGTAGTATCTAGGCGCTTGAAACCATTTTTGTCACAGATACCGATTTCAATGTTGTCTGCTGTCATCTTGCCTTCGAATCCTTCCTTAAGAGTCAAAATTACAGTATGAACGGCGTCATCCAATTCCAAATCTTCGCTGTATCTAAAAAACAAAAAAGAAAGTAGCATTAGGATTTTTATAGCGTGTATACGCTTAAAATAAAAGTGCACAAAAAAACGCGCATCAGAATGAATATAGTTTATCGGCAGCACAGCGTCGAATTATATCCATGTTTTTTTTTGCTATGTTGTAGCTATAAGTTTTTTTTTTTTTTTTTAGATCAATTTAGAAGAACAAAACTATCTCAAAAATGAGGCATGAGGATTTTGTTCGTTCAATTTGCCGGAGAAGAAGGTCTCGCACTGTTTAGCACGAACATAGATTGGAACCTTCCGATTTCGAGCACCATTTTAGCTCAAAACGTATGTATAGTAGTCTCATGGAGCGGACATTTGAGCTACTGTGCTGTCTCTACTGGTGGCGTTATAGTCGCCGCAAACTGACGGTGGAGACTACAGAATTTGGGCAGGAAAAAAAATCAAGAGTAGTAAGAGTAAGAGGATTACATTAGATTTGTTTGGTATCCTTTTCCACTAAATTGTGTAAAACCTGTCAAATTTTGAAAGAAGGGGAAATTTCCTTCAGAAACGGGTAGACTTCCCAGAATGTCAACAAACGCACTGAACCACTTTTCTTTTATATAGTCACTTTTGTGTTTTGGCGCCAATCGATGACATGAATCATTTTTATTTGTGACTATAAATTTTTAATTACATTATTTCATATGTTCTCAAAAATCTCTAACGAAAATATGATGAAATAATGCCATTATAGTCAGATAGCGAAGACCAAAATGTTTTTTTTTAATACTTCTTAGCCGATGTCAAGTGGCATACACTGAGTTGGGGTTTTGACAGTAGTTACACTAGTTGCACATAGGGTTAACTTTCGCCCCCCTTTTGAGGGGATTGTTCCCCCCTTTTTTTTCTCAAGGACGTTTTCTCACCCAAGACTAAAAATGAGAAACGGGGACGCAAATATCCCTTTTTTTTAAACATCCGTAGTTTTTCTTCATCTTAAAGCAATGTCTTCATACTGCTAAGCTCTTTGCGGAGCTTCTTCCTTGTTTCCTTCTTTTATATTTTTCGCCACACCGGCAACCACCATACCAAATGGGTTTAAGCTACTAGCTCATCCAGCGGAGTTGTATCTTTACTACTGAGCCTATTTTGCCTGCTTTCTAGAGCTTAGCTAGAGACTTTGGCAACATTTTATTTTCATTCATGTTTTTTACATTATATTCTTTTAATTAAAAATAAAAAAAAAAAATAAATTGCAAATAAAGCAAGTTTAACTTTGTGTCTCTCCTGGGACGGTGTTGCCCCCCCCCCCCCTAACAGAATACAAAACCCCCTCCTGTAATTTAAAAAAAAAAGGTAACCCTACTTGCACACGGAAATTAATGTAGCAGAAATTCGAAAGTTATCCAAAGGAGGGGAAATTATTTGCTCTCTCATAGTGCTCTCTCGTTGCAACTTTTTTGAGTTAACAAACAGGAATTGGTGACAATTTGTGCGAATTCGCAAGAAATTTCACGTTACCGAACGCACCTATTATTTAGTTTCTGTTGAAAATAATCGAAGTAAGGGAGATATCTGAGTCAGATGTTTTAACGCTATGGCAACGAAGAAAAAAAGGGGGAGAAAAGAAAATATTTGTCGAATAGACTTAATTCAACTGTTTTGTAGGATTTTTTTTTGTAGTCATAGAACATACATACATATTTATATAGGTAAGTTATGTATTATTTTCAATAATTTCGTAGGTAACTATTTGAGTTTGAATTTTCATTTTTTGTGAAAACGTAAATTACAAAAATTTCAAAGCCACGTTGTAACATTTCACAATAATTTAAGCAGAAATATTTTACTAGCAACATTGCGATCCTTTGGGTTACGTATGTACATATGTAGGTATGCTGTCAATACCTGCGTATACCTGTCTTAGACGATGTTTACATTGTATTTTTGACGAACGGCGCATCCAGTGAGATGGGTAGATTTTATGGTGAGTTAGAAAGAGAAGAGTAGATTTCACCCATTTGGGTGGGATCTTCCCTCCTTTTTCTAACTCACACAAAATCTACCCATCTCACTGGATGCGCCGTTCGTCAAAAACACAATGTAAACAGGCACTTATAAAGCAATTCTTAAACGAGCAATTCTTGTACGTATTTTTAAATTATAATTGGTTTTTCAGAAACCACTCAAAGATTTGAACGAGTTTTTTTAGGGTTCATTCTTATGCACGAGAAAAAAAAATTTGGAAAAGTTTTATTCAAATCCGCCCACTGCCACGCCCACACGAATCTATTGGTTTCTTTGAACAGGATCAATCATGGGGTTGCTATCCTTGCAGTAGGCACATAAAAGTCACATACATAAACTTTAATTTTTTAAATATGTGTATCGTTCCGGATATATTTTTTTTCGATTTCGATTGAAAAAGGTACCAAGAAGGAACATTTTTGTTTCTTGAATTGGAATAGAATTAACTTTCAAAATACGGACCTTAAACAGGCCTCGAACAGCCGAACTACTAGTGGAGAGCTTGGATAGGCTAAAGGCTGATGTAACAGCCATCCGAAAAGTGCGATGGGATGGAGAGGGCATACGAAGGATGAAATCGTGTGACATCTATTTCGACGAGTGCTAGAAGGAGCAGGGTCTGTGGCTCATTGGTTGTGGTTTTATGGTAAGGCAAGAAGTTTTGGCCTTCAGAAATTTAAGCGAGCGCAAGGTCACAATCAGCATTAAAGCCAAATTCAAAAATATCACGTTGATCTGTGCCCACGCTCCAACAGGAGAAAAAGAAGGCTCACCCAAGGAAGAATTCTACGATCTCCTCGACAATACGTATGATAGGTGCCCGAAGTATAACGACAAGATTATTCTTGGTGGCTTCCAAAGCCCAAATCGGAAAGGAGGGTGTCTTTGGTTCGATAGTAGGAGGACACATCCAACGCGACAACACTTCCGGTAACGGACTCAGGCTGATTGATTTTGCGGCGGGGCGAAATGTCATCATAGCTAGCTCTCGATTGACACACTCTAATATACACAAAGGGACCTGGCGGTTTCCGTATCAACGAACCGTCAACCAGATTGATCATGGTGCGATAGACGCCAGACATACTTCAGTATCCTGGCTGCCCGACATAGACTCGGATCACTACTTGGTGGTAGCTCAAGTACGTATGCGGATATACATGACGCCACAATGACGAGCGGATGCTGTAAAAAGATTTGATGTCGCGAAGTTAAAATCGCAAGAGATCGCCATGACTTTTGCAGACCATGTCTCTCTAAATCTCTCAGCAAGCAGAGGGCAAAACGTCACGATGGACAGGTACAACTTCGAAGTCGTCAAGGACTTTGTCTACCTGGGCTCCACTATTACATCGCAAAATTACATCAGTGCAGAGATCACTGCACTACTGGGCATGGACCTTGTCAAAAATGGATGAGAATCAGCTTTAAAAGGAAGATTCTTCAGGTGATTTTCCGTCTAGTCTGTATCGATGGAGTATGGAGGAGAAGATTTAACAGCGAGCTTTACGGGCTTTACAGCGACGTCGAACTGGTTAAAAAACTGAAAATACAGAGGCTGAGATGGCTGGGACATGTGGAGCGTATGAACACCGACGCACCAGCCCGACGCGTCTCCGAATCTACGTCTGACGGTCTGCACAGCAGATGAAAACCCCACCTTAGGTGGCGCACACAAGTGGAGAAAGACCTCAACCAAGACTGCGTAACTGGAGGCAGCCAGCTAAGGACAGAGCTGGGGGGAGGGGCTTAATGGTTCAGGCCGTAGTCCATCCTCAGCTGTGAGATCTATCTGAAGTAAAGTAAGTAACTTAAAAAAAAAAATTAGAAATAATTTTTTATAGAATTTTTAAAAATTCACATTAAGGTAATTTTTAAAAACTCACGTGATTTTTTCATATTACATTTCAACATTTATCAAAAAAATTTACATTTTACTGTGGACTTTTAAAATTCACGTGATTTTTAAAAATTACTTTGAAATTTTCAAAAAATAATTTTTCATTCACGTGATTTTTTGAAAATAACTTTATAAAATTTTTAAAAGCGATATACCTGTGAATATTTCTTATGCTTATTTTAAAAATTCACCTTTTTTTAATTTCCATGCTGATTGTACAAAACTTATTCTAATGAAATTGAACACTACACCAAAAATTAAAAAAAAGTTGGAATTGTGAAGAATGTACAAAGAAGCGAAACATCTGTGAAAATTTGGCTTTGCCCCTAACATCTACAGCAACATTTTGTGATGATCTCCCTAATATTACGCTCAGAGAAATGTATAACCATTTAGTTGAGCTTAATAAGCTAGCAATGTTTTTGAGAAAAAAATTTAACAGTCCTGGTTTTTTAATATTTTGTCCCTCCCTCTACGGTTCGAATGAGGGGAGTCTGGGTGGTGGGAGGTGTTGCGTTTTCCCGGGAGCGCACCTTTTCTAACTTTAAAAAATTGATTTTCAAAGTCATTTTAACAGTCTTAATTTTTTTTCATTGAGTTCTAAAAACTGTTCATAATATGAATATACATACATACATGTCTGGCAGGTATCTGACGTTGCAAAATCCTCGCCAGACGCTTTTTTATATTAAAGAAAAATAAAAAATTATATGTGGAAAAAAATTTTAAGAAACAATGGCAACACGTACAGTTATGTAAAATAGCTTTTTTAAAACTTTAAAATGTATTCTTTGATTGTATTTTTAGATTATTAAATTTAAGTGAATAGTTTTTTTAATATTTAATTTCAAACTCCGAATTAAAAAAAAAAAAAAACAAAACAAAACAAAAAAATGCCACATTTACAACTTTTTGTTCGACGTTGCTAGCTCCCATACTATAAGAAACCTTCTATACTACCTCTAGTGGGCATATTTTTTAACTTTCCACCCAACAATCCTGACATAGAATTTTCAATTAAGGTTTTAAATTCGTACACAGACATTTTTCCTAAAGCAACATTTTGAGAAGCATTCGAATTATCTGAAGTTATTAAATCTTCAGGGGAGGTGTCCCTTAGTGTCGTTTGGGCGCATTTGTTGGTGTTGGTGCCATTGCGTTTTGATGAAAAGATGTTGGTGGTGACCTTTTGACGCTCATCTTCGTTTTTATAATTTAATTTGATCGACAAAAATAATTATAAACTCACCCAGAAGATTAATATTATTTTTTTTTTGTTATTTTAACAATTGCTGTTTTATTTACACTTGATATTAGAAAATTCCATATTCTATTTTAATTTTCACTTTCTTTAGGAGCTGAAAATTTGTACGTTCTCTCTTGTCAATACTCTCTCATCCAATCTACACCTAATTTGAAATGTCTAACATTTCGCTTGTTCGTTTTGCATGAGATAAGGTGCTAGTTGTAATTTTTGTATACATATGTATGTATGTGTAAATATTTAGAAGTCTTGAATGCAGCTGCAGGGTATACCTACATAAATAAATTTTACAATTTTAATGCTTTTTGTTATAATGTTCAACCAGTTCGGGGTTATAGTCTAAGAGCCAACGACAAAAAATTTCAAGTCATTTATTTAATGTTGTAACACCGGGTCTCCACTTGAACTATTTCATAGATTACTATCTGACACTTTCGATAAAAAAAAAGAGCGATAGTATACCATAAAATGTTGGTTGGCCATTTTAATAGCTTACTATTTCATTTGTCTCTAAAATTTCACAGGGCAAAGTTATGAAGTTAAACAATTAAATGAATTGATTTATTGTTAATTTTGCTTAAATCCACAAGAAAAAGACCAAAAGTGTGGCAAAAATGAAATAAGTCAAGTCATTTATTTAATGTTGTAGGGCATGTCAATAGAAATCTTTGGGCCGTTGAACAAGAATCAGCTTATCTGCCTGCATTTTGGTGTGACCAAGATTATGTAAAATTTCATACAGTTTTCAAAAATAAAAAAAATCAACTCATTTACGTAATGTTTTACCTATAAATCCTAACCGAAATACAATTTTTTTTGCCGACATTTATTACACGATACTACATTAAGATAAGAATTCATTGACGAACCCACTGGCAGACATCTCCAAAAGTTGAAAATTCGAAATTTTTCGATAAAATCCAATTTTTGTTTAATGTTTTTGCTTAAAACTTTAACCGGAAGTCTTTTTATGAACGTCATTTATAACATAACACTCCTACAAGTGTCAGTTCAAAGTTCAAAAACACAGACCAAAATCCTTTGACGAACCACGTGACAGACCTCTTTTATTGTTGAAAAATCGATTTTTTTAAAGTAAAATTCAGTTTTTTACGTAACGTTTGTACTTTAAACAGTAACGGGAAGTGAATCATATAAAACTTTTTGGTCGCTATTTATTACATAATACTCCCTCAAGTTTTAATGCAAAAACACAGACCAAAATTCTTTGACGAAGCCCCTCACAAACCTCTTTTAATGTAGACAATGCGATTTTTTTTATTACTTCCATTTTTTTGCGTAGCGTTTGTGCCGAAATCTTGTCTTTTGCCTAAAAATTTTGTAATGTCATTTGTAACATGAAATTCTCACAAAACACTGATCTAAATTGCTTGACGAACCCTGCGGCGGCAGACATGCATTAAGAAATGAAAACGTACTGATAGCCTAGGCAAAATGTACTCTTACTGCGGAAAAAATGCAAGTTAAGTATTTTATTACATGCAATTATATTCTTTTTTAGTAAGCAATACTGTCTAAAAAGTCCATTGTCGAAACTAGCGTGCATAAAAAGATATTTTGGGGTTATATGTCGAAAATACTTATTTTTCGCATATAACTTTTTAATGGTAAAAGCTAGAAAAAAGGATGTAATTAAAAACTTAAAAATTATGAGATTTTCTACAAAATAGATTGTACCCAATACGAAGAAGAGGTATAAAAAAAAAATAAAAGACAAATATTTTTGTTTTTGTTTATTGGACTGTATTGAATTAAATTCAAATGGAAAATTTTTTGCGACCTTAAGTCCAATGCGGCAATGATTGTACCTAATATTTTTCCTCTTCCGACTTACCGTTTAGGAGATATGGCCATTTCAAAAGGTGTAAAATGACGAAAATTTCGATTTTCCGCATTTAACTTCTAAACGGTGTGTGTTTTTGAAAACATATTTATGTAAAGTTTGTGCACTATGTGACCCTCTATACGAAATCATTAACATTTGTCTCCTGATATTAACCATTTAAGGCGCCAGTTATAGCTAACATTGAAATTCATCATTGAAAAATTTAATGATTCATTTTAAGACGTTTAGGATGCAAAATCTATGATTATTTCGATGCCCAAATATAGCTTTTAACTTAATCAATATATCTGGCCAAAAAAAATTTTCATTTCGGCCCAACTTTTCTCATGAAATGACTTTTATTTTTTAAATGATCACTGGTAAGGTAGTGCAATCATTGAAAAAATGAAAGTCTATTTATGTGGAAGGTTGGACCCAAACGAATTTTTGTTTCGCAATGAATATTAATTGAGTCTTCAGCTTCACATTGGCATCACAATAATTACTGATTTATTATTATTATTGTATTATTCATACTAGAATGTCAGTTTATTAGACTTGACCATTCTTTTTTCCGTCAATTTCTTTGAATTTGTGAACAATAACGACTTAAAGGCGCTACCACCAATTGCTTACGAATTCATTTTTTTTTTTGGTATTTTTAATTCGTTTTATTTTTGTTTGGCTGGAGATATACTTAGCTATTTCAAGGGGTGCCAAACTTTATCATCAGTCTCCCTTTATAGTGGTGCTGAGCTTTAATTCAATTTTATTTGAAAAACTTTCTACACATCATGCGGGATTTGAACCCGCGCATCAGATTTGCTCAGTCTTCGAAGCTGTGTGCACTACGCACTCTGCCAGTGCTGACCACTAACGTCACAGGGCGCGATGTGAGGTTTGTTTATCAAATGCATTTGGAGCATTAGCATTTTTATAAGCACTCAGTATGCTGTCTTGTTCCGCCTCCACTTTTCTCCATACCTTATTTCGATAGACTATAATTCGTACTACGTATCAAAGGGGGAGAGGTTGGAAGATCGGTAACTGTTGAAAGTCGACACACAAATACAAATCTCTAAAGCAAGTAAAGTTTCTCAAAGTATTTATGTAGCTTTTAACACTCCCACTCATAAAAACATTTGAAAATTTAAGTTAAAACATTCTTTAAAGTATTTCGATACTAATTATGAAGTTCAATAAATTATTTTTAAAAAAATTAAAAGTCTAACATAACCTACATAAATGTAAAGAACCAACATAAATCTATAATTCTCTTCCAAGCCAATTCGAAGAATGTTTGATTTGAACTTCATTGTTGACAATGGTTTCGTAAAAACGTCTGCTTTTGACATATTCGACTACAATATCGCCTTGCAAATCTCGTTCACGTGTAAAATGCATAGCTTTGTTGATGTGCTTTGTCCGATGATGATATTCCTGGTTTTTGACTAGACGTATTGTACTTCGATTGTCACAAAATATTGTTGTTCCACCATCTTGCTCAAATCCAAGTTCCATGAGTAGTCCACGAATCCAAATAGCCTCTTTTGTACCTTCGCATAGAGCAACATATTCTGATTCTGTTGTTGACAAGGTAACATGCGGTTGTCGTTTACTTCTTCATGTAACTATGCTTTTTCCAATCATAAAAGTGTATCCAGTTATTGATCGACTGATTTCAATATCTCTAGCGTGATCAGCGTCCGTGTAACCAATTAAATTTCAGTTGTCTGAGCCATATGTGATTTATAATTTTCGCGTATAATTCAGATATTGGAATATTCTTTTTATTGCTCTAACGTGTATTTGGCCAGCTTTCTCCATAAATCGACAAACTTCTCCCACTGAATATGCAATATCTGGTCTTGAAACCGTTGCAGCAAACATAAGAGATCCGCATGCTTGGCGGTACGGGAATGAAATTTTACTATCGCTATCATTCGCCTTTACCAAAAATGTACCAACGTCAGCAGGTGTAGACACAAATTTTGAGTTTTCCATGTTGAATCTGTGTAGAATTCGCATAATATACGATGCTTGTCCGATGCTTATGGTTTAGTACGGTTCCTTTCAATTTCCAGTCCTACGTAGTATTGTCCATTACCAAGTGTAATTTTAAATTTTCTTGAAGCTTTGCAATCAGGACATCGATTGCACTCTTGCTGCAAGACATAACTAATCCGTCATTAACATATAATAATAAAATTACCTTCTCGGTAGAGTTACAAGTAAAAAATACGCATGGATCAGACTGTGATTGTTTCGCAAATAGCTGCCAATGCCAAAACACACCGTACTGAATCATAACGTACCACTAGTGAAAAGGTTTTGGATTTGCACGTAAACACCTTTCATTTTCTTTTTGATTTGTAATTTTATCAGCATGTGTTTCTTTTGAAATTGATTCTACATTATTCTCTTTTACCTCATCTCTTATAGAATCTTCACTGGATAAAGCCCTACTGCATACCTCGTCATCAACATCATCGGGAAACGTGAAGTATTTGTTGCAAATAATAATTTGTTATCACAAATCACTGTTTATAAACTTCGTGCCATTATCGTAGCGTTATCTCTTTACATTACAGTTCCATGTATTTTTGCACAATGCCAAAAACTCTTTTAGAAATATAGGTACTTCAGATTTATTATACTAGAATCGCCATAGAGTTCATTATCATCATCTTTACTAGGTATTTGTTTCCAAAATATTTTCGCATGAATTCAAGTATTCTTTAGTCTTAGAACATTTACAAAAAGCTTTAGTGGACACATTTATATGTTTTTATGTAATGGTGTTTTAATAAGTCTTATAAGTGTCCAAAAAAGTATGTAAGTCGCACAGTTGTCGTAGGTTTAACATTTTTTCAAAATGTTTCTGTAGTTGGTTGAAGAGTCGTTTAGAAGCATGGCTGACACATTCCGACAAGATATTTGCTTTTAAGCTGGAGGAAGAGTCAAACGGCGTCGCGGGACAATGAAAAAAGCTATTGAGAAAAATGGGGCCTTCGAGCCAAGCCTTTATCTAACTGGCTATATACATTCGGTTATTAGATTTACTGTAGTAGTATGGTGAACAGTTCTGGATACAGCGACAAACCACGATAAACTGAGTAAAGTTCAAAAATCACCCTGTCTGTACAAAAGAGAAGCACTTCGTTCTAATCCCTCCGCTACACCGGACACTGGTTCATCTGATACCCCTGGGCAGCTATACCTTCGGGACTCTTAAGATTCCTTTTTAACTCCTTTTAAACGCTGAGACTCTAGGACTCCTCCTTTTAAAAATCATTGAAATTTGACTCCTTTTGCAAATTTGGGACTCTTTTTCATAAACGCACGAAATTTATTGAATTTCATGATATAGCCGCGTTCAAAATCGTTTGAAGCTCACTTTTACCCTCTGTAAACACATGTATAAAGAGTTTAAATGAGCTTCAATCCACTTTAAATTCGTACAGACATTTTTCCTAAAGCAACATTTTGAGAAGCATTCGAATTATCTGAAGTTATTAAATCTTCAGGGGAGGTGTCCCTTAGTGTCGTTTGGGCGCATTTGTTGGTGTTGGTGCCATTGCGTTTTGATGAAAAGATGTTGGTGGTGACCTTTTGACGCTCATCTTCGTTTTTATAATTTAATTTGATCGACAAAAATAATTATAAACTCACCCAGAAGATTAATATTATTTTTTTTTTGTTATTTTAACAATTGCTGTTTTATTTACACTTGATATTAGAAAATTCCATATTCTATTTTAATTTTCACTTTCTTTAGGAGCTGAAAATTTGTACGTTCTCTCTTGTCAATACTCTCTCATCCAATCTACACCTAATTTGAAATGTCTAACATTTCGCTTGTTCGTTTTGCATGAGATATGGTGCTAGTTGTAATTTTTGTATACATATGTATGTATGTGTAAATATTTAGAAGTCTTGAATGCAGCTGCAGGGTATACCTACATAAATAAATTTTACAATTTTAATGCTTTTTGTTATAATGTTCAACCAGTTCGGGGTTATAGTCTAAGAGCCAACGACAAAAAATTTCAAGTCATTTATTTAATGTTGTAACACCGGGTCTCCACTTGAACTATTTCATAAATTACTATCTGACACTTTCGATAAAAAAAAAAGAGCGATAGTATACCATAAAATGTTGGTTGGCCATTTTAATAGCTTACTATTTCATTTGTCTCTAAAATTTCACAGGGCAAAGTTATGAAGTTAAACAATTAAATGAATTGATTTATTGTTAATTTTGCTTAAATCCACAAGAAAAAGACCAAAAGTGTGGCAAAAATGAAATAAGTCAAGTCATTTATTTAATGTTGTAGGGCATGTCAATAGAAATCTTTGGGCCGTTGAACAAGAATCAGCTTATCTGCCTGCATTTTGGTGTGACCAAGATTATGTAAAATTTCATACAGTTTTCAAAAATAAAAAAAATCAACTCATTTACGTAATGTTTTACCTATAAATCCTAACCGAAATACAATTTTTTTTGCCGACATTTGTTACACGATACTACATTAAGATAAGAATTCATTGACGAACCCACTGGCAGACATCTCCAAAAGTTGAAAATTCGAAATTTTTCGATAAAATCCAATTTTTGTTTAATGTTTTTGCTTAAAACTTTAACCGGAAGTCACTTTATGAACGTCATTTGTAACATAACACTCCTACAAGTGTCAGTTCAAAGTTCAAAAACACAGACCAAAATCCTTTGACGAACCACGTGACAGACCTCTTTTATTGTTGAAAAATCGATTTTTTTAAAGTAAAATTCAGTTTTTTACGTAACGTTTGTACTTTAAACAGTAACGGGAAGTGAATCATATAAAACTTTTTGGTCGCTATTTATTACATAATACTCCCTCAAGTGTTAATGCAAAAACACAGACCAAAATTCTTTGACGAAGCCCCTCACAAACCTCTTTTAATGTAGACAATGCGATTTTTTTTATTACTTCCATTTTTTTGCGTAGCGTTTGTGCCGAAATCTTGTCTTTTGCCTAAAAATTTTGTAATGTCATTTGTAACATGAAATTCTCACAAAACACTGATCTAAATTGCTTGACGAACCCTGCGGCGGCAGACATGCATTAAGAAATGAAAACGTACTGATAGCCTAGGCAAAATGTACTCTTACTGCGGAAAAAATGCAAGTTAAGTATTTTATTACATGCAATTATATTCTTTTTTAGTAAGCAATACTGTCTAAAAAGTCCATTGTCGAAACTAGCGTGCATAAAAAGATATTTTGGGGTTATATGTCGAAAATACTTATTTTTCGCATATAACTTTTTAATGGTAAAAGCTAGAAAAAAGGATGTAATTAAAAACTTAAAAATTATGAGATTTTCTACAAAATAGATTGTACCTAATACGAAGAAGAGGTATAAAAAAAAATAAAAGACAAATATTTTTGTTTTTGTTTATTGGACTGTATTGAATTAAATTCAAATGGAAAATTTTTTGCGACCTTAAGTCCAATGCGGCAATGATTGTACCTAATATTTTTCCTCTTCCGACTTACCGTTTAGGAGATATGGCCATTTCAAAAGGTGTAAAATGACGAAAATTTCGATTTTCCGCATTTAACTTCTAAACGGTGTGTGTTTTTGAAAACATATTTATGTAAAGTTTGTGCACTATGTGACCCTCTATACGAAATCATTAACATTTGTCTCCTGATATTAACCATTTAAGGCGCCAGTTATAGCTAACATTGAAATTCATCATTGAAAAATTTAATGATTCATTTTAAGACGTTTAGGATGCAAAATCTATGATTATTTCGATGCCCAAATATAGCTTTTAACTTAATCAATATATCTGGCCAAAAAAAATTTTCATTTCGGCCCAACCTTTCTCATGAAATGACTTTTATTTTTTAAATGATCACTGGTAAGGTAGTGCAATCATTGAAAAAATGAAAGTCTATTTATGTGGAAGGTTGGACCCAAACGAATTTTTGTTTCGCAATGAATATTAATTGAGTCTTCAGCTTCACATTGGCATCACAATAATTACTGATTTATTATTATTATTGTATTATTCATACTAGAATGTCAGTTTATTAGACTTGACCATTCTTTTTTCCGTCAATTTCTTTGAATTTGTGAACAATAACGACTTAAAGGCGCTACCACCAATTGCTTACGAATTCATTTTTTTTTTTGGTATTTTTAATTCGTTTTATTTTTGTTTGGCTGGAGATATACTTAGCTATTTCAAGGGGTGCCACACTTTATCATCAGTCTCCCTTTATAGTGGTGCTGAGCTTTAATTCAATTTTATTTGAAAAACTTTCTACACATCATGCGGGATTTGAACCCGCGCATCAGATTTGCTCAGTCTTCGAAGCTGTGTGCACTACGCACTCTGCCAGTGCTGACCACTAACGTCACAGGGCGCGATGTGAGGTTTGTTTATCAAATGCATTTGGAGCATTAGCATTTTTATAAGCACTCAGTATGCTGTCTTGTTCCGCCTCCACTTTTCTCCATACCTTATTTCGATAGACTATAATTCGTACTACGTATCAAAGGGGGAGAGGTTGGAAGATCGGTAACTGTTGAAAGTCGACACACAAATACAAATCTCTAAAGCAAGTAAAGTTTCTCAAAGTATTTATGTAGCTTTTAACACTCCCACTCATAAAAACATTTGAAAATTTAAGTTAAAACATTCTTTAAAGTATTTCGATACTAATTATGAAGTTCAATAAATTATTTTTAAAAAAATTAAAAGTCTAACATAACCTACATAAATGTAAAGAACCAACATAAATCTATAATTCTCTTCCAAGCCAATTCGAAGAATGTTTGATTTGAACTTCATTGTTGACAATGGTTTCGTAAAAACGTCTGCTTTTGACATATTCGACTACAATATCGCCTTGCAAATCTCGTTCACGTGTAAAATGCATAGCTTTGTTGATGTGCTTTGTCCGATGATGATATTCCTGGTTTTTGACTAGACGTATTGTACTTCGATTGTCACAAAATATTGTTGTTCCACCATCTTGCTCAAATCCAAGTTCCATGAGTAGTCCACGAATCCAAATAGCCTCTTTTGTACCTTCGCATAGAGCAACATATTCTGATTCTGTTGTTGACAAGGTAACATGCGGTTGTCGTTTACTTCTTCATGTAACTATGCTTTTTCCAATCATAAAAGTGTATCCAGTTATTGATCGACTGATTTCAATATCTCTAGCGTGATCAGCGTCCGTGTAACCAATTAAATTTCAGTTGTCTGAGCCATATGTGATTTATAATTTTCGCGTATAATTCAGATATTGGAATATTCTTTTTATTGCTCTAACGTGTATTTGGCCAGCTTTCTCCATAAATCGACAAACTTCTCCCACTGAATATGCAATATCTGGTCTTGAAACCGTTGCAGCAAACATAAGAGATCCGCATGCTTGGCGGTACGGGAATGAAATTTTACTATCGCTATCATTCGCCTTTACCAAAAATGTACCAACGTCAGCAGGTGTAGACACAAATTTTGAGTTTTCCATGTTGAATCTGTGTAGAATTCGCATAATATACGATGCTTGTCCGATGCTTATGGTTTAGTACGGTTCCTTTCAATTTCCAGTCCTACGTAGTATTGTCCATTACCAAGTGTAATTTTAAATTTTCTTGAAGCTTTGCAATCAGGACATCGATTGCACTCTTGCTGCAAGACATAACTAATCCGTCATTAACATATAATAATAAAATTACCTTCTCGGTAGAGTTACAAGTAAAAAATACGCATGGATCAGACTGTGATTGTTTCGCAAATAGCTGCCAATGCCAAAACACACCGTACTGAATCATAACGTACCACTAGTGAAAAGGTTTTGGATTTGCACGTAAACACCTTTCATTTTCTTTTTGATTTGTAATTTTATCAGCATGTGTTTCTTTAAAAATTGATTCTACATTATTCTCTTTTACCTCATCTCTTATAGAATCTTCACTGGATAAAGCCCTACTGCATACCTCGTCATCAACATCATCGGGAAACGTGAAGTATTTGTTGCAAATAATAATTTGTTATCACAAATCACTGTTTATAAACTTCGTGCCATTATCGTAGCGTTATCTCTTTACATTACAGTTCCATGTATTTTTGCACAATGCCAAAAACTCTTTTAGAAATATAGGTACTTCAGATTTATTATACTAGAATCGCCATAGAGTTCATTATCATCATCTTTACTAGGTATTTGTTTCCAAAATATTTTCGCATGAATTCAAGTATTCTTTAGTCATCAGTCTCCCTTTATAGTGGTGCTGAGCTTTAATTCAATTTTATTTGAAAAACTTTCTACACATCATGCGGGATTTGAACCCGCGCATCAGATTTGCTCAGTCTTCGAAGCTGTGTGCACTACGCACTCTGCCAGTGCTGACCACTAACGTCACAGGGCGCGATGTGAGGTTTGTTTATCAAATGCATTTGGAGCATTAGCATTTTTATAAGCACTCAGTATGCTGTCTTGTTCCGCCTCCACTTTTCTCCATACCTTATTTCGATAGACTATAATTCGTACTACGTATCAAAGGGGGAGAGGTTGGAAGATCGGTAACTGTTGAAAGTCGACACACAAATACAAATCTCTAAAGCAAGTAAAGTTTCTCAAAGTATTTATGTAGCTTTTAACACTCCCACTCATAAAAACATTTGAAAATTTAAGTTAAAACATTCTTTAAAGTATTTCGATACTAATTATGAAGTTCAATAAATTATTTTTAAAAAAATTAAAAGTCTAACATAACCTACATAAATGTAAAGAACCAACATAAATCTATAATTCTCTTCCAAGCCAATTCGAAGAATGTTTGATTTGAACTTCATTGTTGACAATGGTTTCGTAAAAACGTCTGCTTTTGACATATTCGACTACAATATCGCCTTGCAAATCTCGTTCACGTGTAAAATGCATAGCTTTGTTGATGTGCTTTGTCCGATGATGATATTCCTGGTTTTTGACTAGACGTATTGTACTTCGATTGTCACAAAATATTGTTGTTCCACCATCTTGCTCAAATCCAAGTTCCATGAGTAGTCCACGAATCCAAATAGCCTCTTTTGTACCTTCGCATAGAGCAACATATTCTGATTCTGTTGTTGACAAGGTAACATGCGGTTGTCGTTTACTTCTTCATGTAACTATGCTTTTTCCAATCATAAAAGTGTATCCAGTTATTGATCGACTGATTTCAATATCTCTAGCGTGATCAGCGTCCGTGTAACCAATTAAATTTCAGTTGTCTGAGCCATATGTGATTTATAATTTTCGCGTATAATTCAGATATTGGAATATTCTTTTTATTGCTCTAACGTGTATTTGGCCAGCTTTCTCCATAAATCGACAAACTTCTCCCACTGAATATGCAATATCTGGTCTTGAAACCGTTGCAGCAAACATAAGAGATCCGCATGCTTGGCGGTACGGGAATGAAATTTTACTATCGCTATCATTCGCCTTTACCAAAAATGTACCAACGTCAGCAGGTGTAGACACAAATTTTGAGTTTTCCATGTTGAATCTGTGTAGAATTCGCATAATATACGATGCTTGTCCGATGCTTATGGTTTAGTACGGTTCCTTTCAATTTCCAGTCCTACGTAGTATTGTCCATTACCAAGTGTAATTTTAAATTTTCTTGAAGCTTTGCAATCAGGACATCGATTGCACTCTTGCTGCAAGACATAACTAATCCGTCATTAACATATAATAATAAAATTACCTTCTCGGTAGAGTTACAAGTAAAAAATACGCATGGATCAGACTGTGATTGTTTCGCAAATAGCTGCCAATGCCAAAACACACCGTACTGAATCATAACGTACCACTAGTGAAAAGGTTTTGGATTTGCACGTAAACACCTTTCATTTTCTTTTTGATTTGTAATTTTATCAGCATGTGTTTCTTTTGAAATTGATTCTACATTATTCTCTTTTACCTCATCTCTTATAGAATCTTCACTGGATAAAGCCCTACTGCATACCTCGTCATCAACATCATCGGGAAACGTGAAGTATTTGTTGCAAATAATAATTTGTTATCACAAATCACTGTTTATAAACTTCGTGCCATTATCGTAGCGTTATCTCTTTACATTACAGTTCCATGTATTTTTGCACAATGCCAAAAACTCTTTTAGAAATATAGGTACTTCAGATTTATTATACTAGAATCGCCATAGAGTTCATTATCATCATCTTTACTAGGTATTTGTTTCCAAAATATTTTCGCATGAATTCAAGTATTCTTTAGTCTTAGAACATTTACAAAAAGCTTTAGTGGACACATTTATATGTTTTTATGTAATGGTGTTTTAATAAGTCTTATAAGTGTCCAAAAAAGTATGTAAGTCGCACAGTTGTCGTAGGTTTAACATTTTTTCAAAATGTTTCTGTAGTTGGTTGAAGAGTCGTTTAGAAGCATGGCTGACACATTCCGACAAGATATTTGCTTTTAAGCTGGAGGAAGAGTCAAACGGCGTCGCGGGACAATGAAAAAAGCTATTGAGAAAAATGGGGCCTTCGAGCCAAGCCTTTATCTAACTGGCTATATACATTCGGTTATTAGATTTACTGTAGTAGTATGGTGAACAGTTCTGGATACAGCGACAAACCACGATAAACTGAGTAAAGTTCAAAAATCACCCTGTCTGTACAAAAGAGAAGCACTTCGTTCTAATCCCTCCGCTACACCGGACACTGGTTCATCTGATACCCCTGGGCAGCTATACCTTCGGGACTCTTAAGATTCCTTTTTAACTCCTTTTAAACGCTGAGACTCTAGGACTCCTCCTTTTAAAAATCATTGAAATTTGACTCCTTTTGCAAATTTGGGACTCTTTTTCATAAACGCACGAAATTTATTGAATTTCATGATATAGCCGAGTCAAAATCGTTTGAAGCTCACTTTTACCCTCTGTAAACACATGTATAAAGAGTTTAAATGAGCTTCAATCCACTTTAAATTCGTACAGACATTTTTCCTAAAGCAACATTTTGAGAAGCATTCGAATTATCTGAAGTTATTAAATCTTCAGGGGAGGTGTCCCTTAGTGTCGTTTGGGCGCATTTGTTGGTGTTGGTGCCATTGCGTTTTGATGAAAAGATGTTGGTGGTGACCTTTTGACGCTCATCTTCGTTTTTATAATTTAATTTGATCGACAAAAATAATTATAAACTCACCCAGAAGATTAATATTATTTTTTTTTTGTTATTTTAACAATTGCTGTTTTATTTACACTTGATATTAGAAAATTCCATATTCTATTTTAATTTTCACTTTCTTTAGGAGCTGAAAATTTGTACGTTCTCTCTTGTCAATACTCTCTCATCCAATCTACACCTAATTTGAAATGTCTAACATTTCGCTTGTTCGTTTTGCATGAGATATGGTGCTAGTTGTAATTTTTGTATACATATGTATGTATGTGTAAATATTTAGAAGTCTTGAATGCAGCTGCAGGGTATACCTACATAAATAAATTTTACAATTTTAATGCTTTTTGTTATAATGTTCAACCAGTTCGGGGTTATAGTCTAAGAGCCAACGACAAAAAATTTCAAGTCATTTATTTAATGTTGTAACACCGGGTCTCCACTTGAACTATTTCATAGATTACTATCTGACACTTTCGATAAAAAAAAAAGAGCGATAGTATACCATAAAATGTTGGTTGGCCATTTTAATAGCTTACTATTTCATTTGTCTCTAAAATTTCACAGGGCAAAGTTATGAAGTTAAACAATTAAATGAATTGATTTATTGTTAATTTTGCTTAAATCCACAAGAAAAAGACCAAAAGTGTGGCAAAAATGAAATAAGTCAAGTCATTTATTTAATGTTGTAGGGCATGTCAATAGAAATCTTTGGGCCGTTGAACAAGAATCAGCTTATCTGCCTGCATTTTGGTGTGACCAAGATTATGTAAAATTTCATACAGTTTTCAAAAATAAAAAAAATCAACTCATTTACGTAATGTTTTACCTATAAATCCTAACCGAAATACAATTTTTTTTGCCGACATTTGTTACACGATACTACATTAAGATAAGAATTCATTGACGAACCCACTGGCAGACATCTCCAAAAGTTGAAAATTCGAAATTTTTCGATAAAATCCAATTTTTGTTTAATGTTTTTGCTTAAAACTTTAACCGGAAGTCACTTTATGAACGTCATTTGTAACATAACACTCCTACAAGTGTCAGTTCAAAGTTCAAAAACACAGACCAAAATCCTTTGACGAACCACGTGACAGACCTCTTTTATTGTTGAAAAATCGATTTTTTTAAAGTAAAATTCAGTTTTTTACGTAACGTTTGTACTTTAAACAGTAACGGGAAGTGAATCATATAAAACTTTTTGGTCGCTATTTATTACATAATACTCCCTCAAGTGTTAATGCAAAAACACAGACCAAAATTCTTTGACGAAGCCCCTCACAAACCTCTTTTAATGTAGACAATGCGATTTTTTTTATTACTTCCATTTTTTTGCGTAGCGTTTGTGCCGAAATCTTGTCTTTTGCCTAAAAATTTTGTAATGTCATTTGTAACATGAAATTCTCACAAAACACTGATCTAAATTGCTTGACGAACCCTGCGGCGGCAGACATGCATTAAGAAATGAAAACGTACTGATAGCCTAGGCAAAATGTACTCTTACTGCGGAAAAAATGCAAGTTAAGTATTTTATTACATGCAATTATATTCTTTTTTAGTAAGCAATACTGTCTAAAAAGTCCATTGTCGAAACTAGCGTGCATAAAAAGATATTTTGGGGTTATATGTCGAAAATACTTATTTTTCGCATATAACTTTTTAATGGTAAAAGCTAGAAAAAAGGATGTAATTAAAAACTTAAAAATTATGAGATTTTCTACAAAATAGATTGTACCTAATACGAAGAAGAGGTATAAAAAAAAATAAAAGACAAATATTTTTGTTTTTGTTTATTGGACTGTATTGAATTAAATTCAAATGGAAAATTTTTTGCGACCTTAAGTCCAATGCGGCAATGATTGTACCTAATATTTTTCCTCTTCCGACTTACCGTTTAGGAGATATGGCCATTTCAAAAGGTGTAAAATGACGAAAATTTCGATTTTCCGCATTTAACTTCTAAACGGTGTGTGTTTTTGAAAACATATTTATGTAAAGTTTGTGCACTATGTGACCCTCTATACGAAATCATTAACATTTGTCTCCTGATATTAACCATTTAAGGCGCCAGTTATAGCTAACATTGAAATTCATCATTGAAAAATTTAATGATTCATTTTAAGACGTTTAGGATGCAAAATCTATGATTATTTCGATGCCCAAATATAGCTTTTAACTTAATCAATATATCTGGCCAAAAAAAATTTTCATTTCGGCCCAACCTTTCTCATGAAATGACTTTTATTTTTTAAATGATCACTGGTAAGGTAGTGCAATCATTGAAAAAATGAAAGTCTATTTATGTGGAAGGTTGGACCCAAACGAATTTTTGTTTCGCAATGAATATTAATTGAGTCTTCAGCTTCACATTGGCATCACAATAATTACTGATTTATTATTATTATTGTATTATTCATACTAGAATGTCAGTTTATTAGACTTGACCATTCTTTTTTCCGTCAATTTCTTTGAATTTGTGAACAATAACGACTTAAAGGCGCTACCACCAATTGCTTACGAATTCATTTTTTTTTTTGGTATTTTTAATTCGTTTTATTTTTGTTTGGCTGGAGATATACTTAGCTATTTCAAGGGGTGCCAAACTTTATCATCAGTCTCCCTTTATAGTGGTGCTGAGCTTTAATTCAATTTTATTTGAAAAACTTTCTACACATCATGCGGGATTTGAACCCGCGCATCAGATTTGCTCAGTCTTCGAAGCTGTGTGCACTACGCACTCTGCCAGTGCTGACCACTAACGTCACAGGGCGCGATGTGAGGTTTGTTTATCAAATGCATTTGGAGCATTAGCATTTTTATAAGCACTCAGTATGCTGTCTTGTTCCGCCTCCACTTTTCTCCATACCTTATTTCGATAGACTATAATTCGTACTACGTATCAAAGGGGGAGAGGTTGGAAGATCGGTAACTGTTGAAAGTCGACACACAAATACAAATCTCTAAAGCAAGTAAAGTTTCTCAAAGTATTTATGTAGCTTTTAACACTCCCACTCATAAAAACATTTGAAAATTTAAGTTAAAACATTCTTTAAAGTATTTCGATACTAATTATGAAGTTCAATAAATTATTTTTAAAAAAATTAAAAGTCTAACATAACCTACATAAATGTAAAGAACCAACATAAATCTATAATTCTCTTCCAAGCCAATTCGAAGAATGTTTGATTTGAACTTCATTGTTGACAATGGTTTCGTAAAAACGTCTGCTTTTGACATATTCGACTACAATATCGCCTTGCAAATCTCGTTCACGTGTAAAATGCATAGCTTTGTTGATGTGCTTTGTCCGATGATGATATTCCTGGTTTTTGACTAGACGTATTGTACTTCGATTGTCACAAAATATTGTTGTTCCACCATCTTGCTCAAATCCAAGTTCCATGAGTAGTCCACGAATCCAAATAGCCTCTTTTGTACCTTCGCATAGAGCAACATATTCTGATTCTGTTGTTGACAAGGTAACATGCGGTTGTCGTTTACTTCTTCATGTAACTATGCTTTTTCCAATCATAAAAGTGTATCCAGTTATTGATCGACTGATTTCAATATCTCTAGCGTGATCAGCGTCCGTGTAACCAATTAAATTTCAGTTGTCTGAGCCATATGTGATTTATAATTTTCGCGTATAATTCAGATATTGGAATATTCTTTTTATTGCTCTAACGTGTATTTGGCCAGCTTTCTCCATAAATCGACAAACTTCTCCCACTGAATATGCAATATCTGGTCTTGAAACCGTTGCAGCAAACATAAGAGATCCGCATGCTTGGCGGTACGGGAATGAAATTTTACTATCGCTATCATTCGCCTTTACCAAAAATGTACCAACGTCAGCAGGTGTAGACACAAATTTTGAGTTTTCCATGTTGAATCTGTGTAGAATTCGCATAATATACGATGCTTGTCCGATGCTTATGGTTTAGTACGGTTCCTTTCAATTTCCAGTCCTACGTAGTATTGTCCATTACCAAGTGTAATTTTAAATTTTCTTGAAGCTTTGCAATCAGGACATCGATTGCACTCTTGCTGCAAGACATAACTAATCCGTCATTAACATATAATAATAAAATTACCTTCTCGGTAGAGTTACAAGTAAAAAATACGCATGGATCAGACTGTGATTGTTTCGCAAATAGCTGCCAATGCCAAAACACACCGTACTGAATCATAACGTACCACTAGTGAAAAGGTTTTGGATTTGCACGTAAACACCTTTCATTTTCTTTTTGATTTGTAATTTTATCAGCATGTGTTTCTTTTAAAATTGATTCTACATTATTCTCTTTTACCTCATCTCTTATAGAATCTTCACTGGATAAAGCCCTACTGCATACCTCGTCATCAACATCATCGGGAAACGTGAAGTATTTGTTGCAAATAATAATTTGTTATCACAAATCACTGTTTATAAACTTCGTGCCATTATCGTAGCGTTATCTCTTTACATTACAGTTCCATGTATTTTTGCACAATGCCAAAAACTCTTTTAGAAATATAGGTACTTCAGATTTATTATACTAGAATCGCCATAGAGTTCATTATCATCATCTTTACTAGGTATTTGTTTCCAAAATATTTTCGCATGAATTCAAGTATTCTTTAGTCATCAGTCTCCCTTTATAGTGGTGCTGAGCTTTAATTCAATTTTATTTGAAAAACTTTCTACACATCATGCGGGATTTGAACCCGCGCATCAGATTTGCTCAGTCTTCGAAGCTGTGTGCACTACGCACTCTGCCAGTGCTGACCACTAACGTCACAGGGCGCGATGTGAGGTTTGTTTATCAAATGCATTTGGAGCATTAGCATTTTTATAAGCACTCAGTATGCTGTCTTGTTCCGCCTCCACTTTTCTCCATACCTTATTTCGATAGACTATAATTCGTACTACGTATCAAAGGGGGAGAGGTTGGAAGATCGGTAACTGTTGAAAGTCGACACACAAATACAAATCTCTAAAGCAAGTAAAGTTTCTCAAAGTATTTATGTAGCTTTTAACACTCCCACTCATAAAAACATTTGAAAATTTAAGTTAAAACATTCTTTAAAGTATTTCGATACTAATTATGAAGTTCAATAAATTATTTTTAAAAAAATTAAAAGTCTAACATAACCTACATAAATGTAAAGAACCAACATAAATCTATAATTCTCTTCCAAGCCAATTCGAAGAATGTTTGATTTGAACTTCATTGTTGACAATGGTTTCGTAAAAACGTCTGCTTTTGACATATTCGACTACAATATCGCCTTGCAAATCTCGTTCACGTGTAAAATGCATAGCTTTGTTGATGTGCTTTGTCCGATGATGATATTCCTGGTTTTTGACTAGACGTATTGTACTTCGATTGTCACAAAATATTGTTGTTCCACCATCTTGCTCAAATCCAAGTTCCATGAGTAGTCCACGAATCCAAATAGCCTCTTTTGTACCTTCGCATAGAGCAACATATTCTGATTCTGTTGTTGACAAGGTAACATGCGGTTGTCGTTTACTTCTTCATGTAACTATGCTTTTTCCAATCATAAAAGTGTATCCAGTTATTGATCGACTGATTTCAATATCTCTAGCGTGATCAGCGTCCGTGTAACCAATTAAATTTCAGTTGTCTGAGCCATATGTGATTTATAATTTTCGCGTATAATTCAGATATTGGAATATTCTTTTTATTGCTCTAACGTGTATTTGGCCAGCTTTCTCCATAAATCGACAAACTTCTCCCACTGAATATGCAATATCTGGTCTTGAAACCGTTGCAGCAAACATAAGAGATCCGCATGCTTGGCGGTACGGGAATGAAATTTTACTATCGCTATCATTCGCCTTTACCAAAAATGTACCAACGTCAGCAGGTGTAGACACAAATTTTGAGTTTTCCATGTTGAATCTGTGTAGAATTCGCATAATATACGATGCTTGTCCGATGCTTATGGTTTAGTACGGTTCCTTTCAATTTCCAGTCCTACGTAGTATTGTCCATTACCAAGTGTAATTTTAAATTTTCTTGAAGCTTTGCAATCAGGACATCGATTGCACTCTTGCTGCAAGACATAACTAATCCGTCATTAACATATAATAATAAAATTACCTTCTCGGTAGAGTTACAAGTAAAAAATACGCATGGATCAGACTGTGATTGTTTCGCAAATAGCTGCCAATGCCAAAACACACCGTACTGAATCATAACGTACCACTAGTGAAAAGGTTTTGGATTTGCACGTAAACACCTTTCATTTTCTTTTTGATTTGTAATTTTATCAGCATGTGTTTCTTTTGAAATTGATTCTACATTATTCTCTTTTACCTCATCTCTTATAGAATCTTCACTGGATAAAGCCCTACTGCATACCTCGTCATCAACATCATCGGGAAACGTGAAGTATTTGTTGCAAATAATAATTTGTTATCACAAATCACTGTTTATAAACTTCGTGCCATTATCGTAGCGTTATCTCTTTACATTACAGTTCCATGTATTTTTGCACAATGCCAAAAACTCTTTTAGAAATATAGGTACTTCAGATTTATTATACTAGAATCGCCATAGAGTTCATTATCATCATCTTTACTAGGTATTTGTTTCCAAAATATTTTCGCATGAATTCAAGTATTCTTTAGTCTTAGAACATTTACAAAAAGCTTTAGTGGACACATTTATATGTTTTTATGTAATGGTGTTTTAATAAGTCTTATAAGTGTCCAAAAAAGTATGTAAGTCGCACAGTTGTCGTAGGTTTAACATTTTTTCAAAATGTTTCTGTAGTTGGTTGAAGAGTCGTTTAGAAGCATGGCTGACACATTCCGACAAGATATTTGCTTTTAAGCTGGAGGAAGAGTCAAACGGCGTCGCGGGACAATGAAAAAAGCTATTGAGAAAAATGGGGCCTTCGAGCCAAGCCTTTATCTAACTGGCTATATACATTCGGTTATTAGATTTACTGTAGTAGTATGGTGAACAGTTCTGGATACAGCGACAAACCACGATAAACTGAGTAAAGTTCAAAAATCACCCTGTCTGTACAAAAGAGAAGCACTTCGTTCTAATCCCTCCGCTACACCGGACACTGGTTCATCTGATACCCCTGGGCAGCTATACCTTCGGGACTCTTAAGATTCCTTTTTAACTCCTTTTAAACGCTGAGACTCTAGGACTCCTCCTTTTAAAAATCATTGAAATTTGACTCCTTTTGCAAATTTGGGACTCTTTTTCATAAACGCACGAAATTTATTGAATTTCATGATATAGCCGCGTTCAAAATCGTTTGAAGCTCACTTTTACCCTCTGTAAACACATGTATAAAGAGTTTAAATGAGCTTCAATCCACTTGACTCCAAAAGCGCTGTCCAACTATTTGGGTGGGATCTTCCCTTCTCTTTCTTACTCACATAAAATCTACCCATCTCACTGGATGCGCCGTTCGTCAAAAATACAATGTACAGGCACTAAGAACAACGGTATTAGTAAAATACACTGGCAGGCAATTAGAAAGTTTTTCGATTCTTCTTTATTTGTCTTTGCAATGTGTCAATTTTGAATTCCTGTTTTTCAATTTGTCGGTTTTGAGTTTTGATTTATTAGATTGTGTAGAGCATTGTATATAAAACCTTTAGTACTATCATGGAGTCGTTTTTTTTACGTTCGCCCTTCTCGTTAGGAGGCGCTGTAGTAGCCACAAATTTTCAGGGCAAAGGTTGAAGACACAGCTATTAGAGCGAGTGAGTTGTTGATTATTGATACTGACAACAATAATGAGAGTAAACGAGATGTTTGTAATATAATTTTTCGTCATGGCAACGACAAGAATTGTGAGCAAGAAAATAGAAAAACTTGTTTGTATGTATGTAGATGTGAGCTTTTTTTGCATGAATTTACGAATAGATTTTTTGCTTGCTTTTATAGCTAGGTACATTATGACCTACATTTGGGTATTTTTATTTTTGTGTTTTTTTTTTTTAACTAGTATAGCACAACAGCTCATGAAGAACTAGGGTCTAGTGACTTACAACTCTGAACCATTCCTATGTGCGTGCCAGCAGGCAAGGGCGTACGCTAGATTTCGATTAGGGGGGCTCACATTCCATTTTATTTTTTTAAACAAATTATAATAATTAATGAAAAAAAACTAAAGGATATTTTTACCTATTGTCTTAAGAAATCTTATTTGGCTCAGGCTAAGCGCTTAGATCTATTTTATATTTTTTCATTTAATTTTTTTTCTTTTGTGTTCTCTCCATTTTATGGCTTTATCTACTATCCAGCTTTGAAAGCAAATAAGGGCTTTTCTTATAAGGATTTAAAAACTACATTATATGACTCCGAGCAATCAACACTTTTAGGCGACGATAACAAAAAAAAAATTAAAAATAAAAAGTAACATTATTTCTATTAACAAAAACATATAGACCGAGAGCTGGTTAACATTTTGCTCAAAGAGTTTTATACCGCTCCAAACTTTGTGAGCATGGCATTTGTACCAGTTGGAACTATATGCCATCAACCTTTCAGGCAGGGATATCGCGGCCCTAAGAACACCATAATGCACTTTGAAAATGCAAAAAAAAGGAGCGAAGTTAAAGTGTTTTATACCGCTTCAAATTTTGTGAGCATAATGCTTAGATGTGTCTAAACTAATTTCAATCGGTCTGCCAGCGATACTGCGGCCCTAACACCTGCATAATGCACTTTGAAAATGCAACAAAAAAAAACAAAAATCGATCTTACCGCTCCAAATTTTTTTCATAAGTAGGTACGTCATTAGTGTCCAAACTCAATTTTATCAATTTGGTAGAAAAACCTAAGCCCTAACACCTTCATAATGCACTTTCAAAATGCAACAAAAATTTTTTTTAAATGGCTCCAAAAGTTCTTCACATACAATCTGTATTTGTCCAAACTAAATTTCGTCAGTCTGCCACCATAATGCACTTTAAAAATGAAAAAAAAATTTAAAGTTTTTCAAACAGCTCCAAATTTTGTTCACATATAGTTTTTATCCATCCAAACTGAAATTCATCGGTCTATCAGCGATACTCCAACCCTAACACCACCATAATGCATTTTCAAACTGCAAGACAATGAGCGAAGCTAGTGTTTTATACCGCTTCAAAGTTTGTGAGCATAATGCTGAGATGTGTCCAAGCTAAATTCCATCGGTCTGGAAGTAATATTGCGGCCCTAACACCTTCATAATGCACTTTCAAAATGCAACCAAAAACAACAAAAAGGGTTTTATACCGCTCCAATTTGTTCACTAGTACTTGGTAACTATCCAAACTAAATTCCATCAACAAGGCAGGAATACCGCGGCTCTAACACCTCTATAATGCACTTTTAACCGCTTCAAATTTTGTCCATATATAATTATTATCTGTCCAAACATAATTCCATTGGTCTGGCAGCGATTCCGAGAGCCTAACACTACAATCGGGGTATCACATAAAAAGGAACAATTAAATGTAAGTCCTAGTATGTTACTAAATATTGTGATATACTAAGTTGACCATCCGTCTCGGGTTTTCCGGGACTGTCCCGTATTTCTATTGCCTGTGCCGGTTTTTTTTTTTAAAGAAACGCTGGACGAATAACCTTTAAGGGTATATACATATCTATGTATAAATAAACATAAGTACGCACAGTTCAAAAAATAAAAAAAATTAATCTTTATTTGTAGTAGCCGTGGCGTGATGGTTAGTGCGATGGACTGTCATGCCGGAGGTCTAGGTTCGATCCCCAGCCTCGCCACCAAATAATTTTTAAAAATAAAACGGCTACTACCTCTTGCGAGGAATTGACAAAACCTCCCAGAGTATCTCCTGTCTTAGAAAAGTGCCGCTCACATTAGCCGTTCGGATTCGGCAATAAACTGTAGGTCCCCTCCATTCCTGCAGATACGCACACAGCAATGGTTGAGAGTTGTAAGTCACTAGGCCCTAGTTCTTCATGAGCTGTTTGTGCCATCAAATTTATTTATTTATAATCTTTATTTGACGATAATCAGAATCAAGAAAATAATTCAAGTCTCTGAAATCAACAAAAAATACTCATCCCATAGTTTTGTTTTTGTTCTGTATTTCAGCATAGCTTAAAAAAATAATCGTCATTTTATTATAAACACAAAAAAAAAAAAACAAAAACAATACCTCTGAATAAAAATATACATACATATGTACATGCATACATACATACAAATACATTTTTCCATGCATTGTAAACAAATTTCAAAGCTAAAAAGAATATTGACAATCGTCGTTATGAATACCGATACAAACAGGAAAAATATTTTAAAAAAACAATAGCAAAAATGTATGAGAGAATATAAAACTGTATAGCAATAGCTACTCACAAAAATAAGGCTTTTTTATATTCTCTCATACATTTATATTTTTTCTACCACACAGACAGAACTTAATCCTGAAGAAAAAAAAAATCAGCACACAGCTCATATTCATAGAAAGGCAAACAAAAATCTTTTCCCCTTGAACCCTCAATGAATTCGTTCGTAATGTTTTGCTTCTTCTATTATTTCCATTTCCTTCATGTTATTATATTATATACAAAATTTATTTTACACTTTCCTTCTTGTTATTATATTGTATACAAAATCGTTCTTTTTTTCTCCCTCGAACTTTAACACATTTAGTATACAGTGTTCTCGTTCTTCTATTCAAGAAACGAACCCTGCAAAAGTATCCAATAGAAAAAAAAGAGAAAATGTCGCGCTCCTAATTATTCGTCAACGTGATAGTACTAAAGATTTTATATACAATGGTGTAGAGATATTTACAATCATTTTAAGCTTAGCACAAAAAGAGCTCAAAGATTTGCAGAACTTATTTCATATTCCCGAACATCAAATCCTTCAATTGAGCGGCACGCGTTGGCTATCCTTTGAATGAAACAGTTTGTAATGATGCATTACACCCTCTTCTCTACCGCCGCCGCCGTTTATCAAATTGCTTGCAAAGCAAACCCGAAATACCGTTTATCAAATTGCTTGCAAAGCAAACCCGAAATACCGTTTATCAAATTGCCTGCAAAGCAAATCCGAAATACCGTTATCATGGCTCTAGGAATGAGCATGAAATCAAAACAAGTACCCGCCAACACTCTCTACACCCCTGGTCATACTACCGCAGTCATCACTGACACCGTACATGAAAACACGAAAGAATACTTTTTCTGTGAGTTTATAATTCACACTCAGTTTCAACCGAAATATATATAAGAGACCGTGAATAAACAGAGGAAGATCGAGCTCGGCCATAGTAGAAAATAGTACCAATCAAGAGTACTTGGTGAGACTCCCCTTTTTGAAAGACTTAGGCTCCAGAGGTGACAGTGGAAGCCCAGGTTTAAAGTAGTTAGTTAGTGACGTCTGCTATCTCAGACTGTAATTTAGTGACGTCTGCTATCTCAGATTGTAATTTAGTGACGTCTGCTATCTCAGACTGTAATTTAGTGACGTCTGCTATCTCAGATTGTAATTTAGTGACGTCTGCTATCTCAGACTGTAATTTAGTGACGTCTGCTATCTCAGATTGTAATTTAGTGACGTCTGCTATCTCAGATTGTAATTTAGTGACGTCTGCTATCTCAGACTGTAATTTAGTGACGTCTGCTATCTCAGATTGTAATTTAGTGACGTCTGCTATCTCAGATTGTAATTTAGTGACGTCTGCTATCTCAGATTGTAATTTAGTGACGTCTGCTATCTCAGATTGTAATTTAGTGACGTCTGCTATCTCAGATTGTAATTTAGTGGATACTGCTATCTCAGTCATATATTTGAATTATATAAAATTTGTTTTAAGATTACATGAATTGCCGATTATATAAATAATATATAAAGATATATATATATTGTAAAATATGAAAATTATAAAGACATTATAAAGCAAACATCAAATATAAACATTGTAAAGAATAAAAACTATAAAGATATTGTAAAGAATGGAAATAATAAAGACACTGTAAAGCTAGTATTAATTATAGACATTGTTAATTAAGAGCCAGTGATTGGTGAATAAAGCTAGACCTCAAATACACTAAAGTTTGTTGCTTCTTTGGTAAAACCCTGGATCCGACGAGCATACCCCAGCCTATGACAAAAAGCATCTCACAAATGGCGCCCGAGCAGGGACTTCATTGAGGTTGATTCACCCGCCCGTAGACCGTACCGACCGACCGTTCCAGAAGAACCAACCCTCATTGATGTCCAGTCCGAACAAGCGTACCAGACACTCCTGTATTCCAGTAAGGTTAAGCCTCCCGTTAATTTACCATTCCAGACCTACCAATTTCTTGAAAGCCGATCATTTAATGTCTAAGAAAATTTCTCCGCCAGAACCGAAAAATTCATATCCAGCAAGTTCCTCCGAACAGAACCTTCACCGTAGCAAAATGGATAACCCTGATAATGATGAGTTCGACCCGACTACCAGTATAGCCTGGATTTACTTACTCAAGAAACAAGAATTAATTGAGAAGATGTCTTCAAAGGACTTAGACACCACTGGCACCGTCGCCACCCTCCGAAAGCGATTCAGCGCTTTTATCAAAGACTCCCGTACCCGACGTTCCACGCAGGATCTCTGCGAAGAAATATCGAAACTGGTCGAAGAAAGGGTATTCCCAGACGAAGCCGAACCACCAGCACAACCACCGACCAATCCGAAGATAGTTGGCTTCAATACGGGCCCTGATGCCCAGTTGGACTCCCTGAACCGTGCCACAAATGCCGTCCATATTGACCCGTCAACCCAAGCAACTAGCCTAGAATATGCTTCCCGGCCCTCGTTCAACCGACCACTAGAACATGCCGTAACCCAGATGAATCAACCAAGCCAACCAAGGATGGGCTTGAGTTACGAAGCCGAAACCATGAACACTGTTCGTAAATGGGGGCTACGATTTGATGCATCAGGAAATGCTCTAGAGTTCATGGAGCGTATCGAAGAATTGATAACATGTTATTCCATTCCACCAGAGCATAGCTTGAGAGCACTACCAGAAATATTTCGTGGTCCTGCTTTAGAATGGCTTCGAATTCACAGAGAAAAATTTAAGACTTGGGAGCAGTTCCGCCAAGCATTTTTGCGGTATTTCCTACCCACTCGCTTTGTTCATAAGCTAGAGGATGAAATATTCCGAAAGAAACAAGGACCTCGAGAAACAGTCAAGGATTTTATACGTGCTATGGAATATCTTATCCGACAACACCCTAAAATGACCTTAGAGGATAATGTGGACCGAATTTATGACGGCCTCAGAACAGAGTACCGTCTACATATTCGTCGTAAAGATTTCCATTCCCTCGAAGAATTGACTGACCTGGCTGAAGAGCTAGAGTTCGTACGAGCAGAGGAAAGAAATCAAAAACCAGTCGTATCATCGAACCTTTACCCTGTCACCAGAAACCAACGCCCAGTTGGAACACCGAACCTTCAGTCGTCTTTTAGAAGTAACCCGAATTCATATGACCGGACCACTCATTGTTGGCATTGTAAGCAACGAGGCCACCAAAAACAAAACTGCAACCGACCATTCCGACTTTTCTGTTCATTCTGTGGAGAAGATGGGCGTCTGACAAAGGACTGTCCGTGCCATCAACACAGAAGGCTATCCCCAAATAGGAATAACAGAACCGCCGCTTTAACACACTCTGGACCAATTCAACCGAACACGTCCATTGTATTGGAAATACAAGAAGAAAATCAACACCAAGTAGCTGCCTTGACAGCTGACTCGGGTACGCATACACCCAGCAAACGTGTCCCACCAAAAGGTAAGAAAAGCATCATCACACAACCATGTTCTCTAGTCAATGCAAATAATCGCTGGTGGGCACGTTATAAGCAAACGATCAAGAAGAGAAAATTGATTTCGAAAACTGCACCAGTAGGAATGTCTCAGGATATGCCGAATGTTGATGAGCAAACACCGTGTTCAGGAAAATCAGTACGATCGGCACGACAAGTTTCAGTACCCTGGACAGATCCTAGGTACTTTATCCAAATAAAAATTGGTTGGCAGACGTTCAGTGCCCTCGTTGACACTGGATCCACTAAATCCTTCATTGGACCCGGAATCCGAAATAAACTTCAGAGCCTCAATATTCCGGCCCGATATGAGCGCGTTGACATTCGACTTGCAAATGGAGACCCAGTAACCACAAGGGAGCACTATTATCTAGCCTTCAAAATGGACAAAAATCAAATTCAGGGCGAAGTAACCTTTCTAAAGGATCTGGCCCAAGACGCAATTATTGGCGTGGATATCTTGGGCAAAGCTAAACTCAGCATGGTCATAGACGGAAAACTCCTGACCAATTATAAAAGTCAACAACCATGGTTAGAGCAGCTTTGTACCCTGGTAAGCTGCGACCAACTGTCCCACACTCAAAAAGAGGTACTGGCACACTTCTTAGCTATCGAGCTACCGAAATTCGAAAGACTGAAAGGGCCATCAAATGCCGCTGAACATCGTATTCGGTTAAATAACGATCAGCCCTTCAAACAACGTTATTACCCTCGCAATCCGGCGATGCAGAAAATAATCAACGATGAAATAGACGAGTTGTTAGCAAATGATAAAATTGAACCGTCAAACAGCCCGTTCAGTTCCCCCATAGTGCTCGTAAAGAAGAAAGATGGATCTTGGAGACTATGTGTTGATTTCAGACAGTTAAATGAAATCTCTGTCAAAGATGCCTACCCTCTACCCTTAATTAATGCTATTCTCGATAAATTACGAGGAGCAAAATACATATCAACAATTGATTTAAAGCAGGGGTATTGGCAAATACCGTTAGAGTATAAATCACGTGCCTTTACCGCATTCACAGTCCCTGGACGTGGACTATTTCAATGGAAGGTTATGCCTTTTGGTCTGCACTCTGCACCAGCTACTTTCCAGCGAGTACTCGACAGAGTTATTGGTGTAGACATGGAAAATTACGCTTTTGCTTACCTGGACGACATTATCATCATCAGCAAGACATTCGAGGAACATATTCAACATTTACAACAAGTATTCCAAAGGTTGAGAGAGGCCAACTTGAAAATTAATCCAGACAAATGCGAATTCGGAAAGAAGGAACTTAAGTACTTAGGCCATGTAGTTAGCCAAGAAGGCATACATACTGACCCAGATAAAATAGCGGCGGTAAGACAGTTGAAAGCGCCTTCAAATGTCAAAGAACTCCGTCGAATCTTGGGTATAACATCTTGGTATCGAAGGTTTATTCAAGATTTTTCTACACTAGCCGCACCACTGACCTTGTTGTTGAAAAAGAATAAACCATGGATATGGGGACACGACCAGGAAATCGCTTTCAAAACCCTCAAGGAAAAACTGACCGAAGCCCC
Source organism: Epistrophella euchroma (assembly GCA_947049315.1). NCBI lineage: Eukaryota > Metazoa > Arthropoda > Insecta > Diptera > Syrphidae > Epistrophella > Epistrophella euchroma. The sequence continues at coordinate 101,915,584 of OX346246.1, forward strand.
AGTATTAACCTGTCCCAATTTTGACCAACCTTTTATCCTGCAAACAGATGCAAGCCAAGATGGGTTAGGAGTGGTGCTGTCCCAGAAAGATGGACAAGATGAGAAGGTAATTGCATATGCAAGTCGAACCTTAACCGACCTCGAAAAAAAATATGCCGTGACCGAACAAGAATGCCTCGCAATCCTATGGGGAATTCAAAAAATGCGTCCTTATCTTGAAGGATATCACTTCACCGTAATAACCGACCATCATTCACTGAAATGGTTGCATTCATTAGAAAATCCATCCGGGAGACTTGCACGTTGGGCTATTGAACTCCAACAATATGACTTTACCATACAATACCGAAAGGGATCACTGAATCTTGTAGCTGATGCCCTATCTAGAGACCCACTACCTATTGCAACCACCGACTTTCTGGCGGCCAGTATCGATGTTACACCGGACTGGGTGCTACGCCAGCAACAACTTGTCAGTAAAAATCCAGAAAGGTTTCCAGAATACCGCCTTGAGAGGGATCAACTGTTCCGGAGGTTTCCGTCGAAAAACCCTATGTCAAACCAGACCTTTGAATGGAAGTTATGTGTACCAAAACAACGACAAAGCGAGGTTTTAAGAGAAAACCATGACGTGGTCACAGCCGGACATCTAGGAATTTCAAAGACTATGGCCAGAATCTCAAGGTTATATTACTGGCCTGGAATGCTAAGAGACATAACAAAATATGTCCGCCAGTGCCAGACCTGTAACCAATACAAATGTGTACAACAGAAACCTAGTGGCGAAATGCATACATTACAATTGGATGGACCTTGGGAAGTGCTATGCATGGACTTTGTGGGTCCATTACCAAGATCCATGAAAAGCAACACAACGTTGCTGGTAATGACGGATAAATTTACTAAATGGGTAGAAGCCGTGCCACTCAGATCCGCAACCACCAAAAATGTTATTCAGTCACTAAGAGAAAGAATTTTTTCTCGTTTCGGCGTACCGAAAATCATATTGTCAGACAATGGTACCCAGTTTATCAGCCACCAATTCCGTGATTTCTTGAGCGAGATGGGCATACAACAACGCCTAACTGCCCCGTACACACCACAAGAGAACCCAACGGAGAGAGTAAATCGAGTTATAAAAACCATGATCGCACAATATGTGAGTGAAAACCACCGCACCTGGGACGAGCATCTCCCCGAACTCACCTTCGCAATAAACACCAGTCAACACAGCACAACCGGTTTTTCCCCAGCCTTTCTTAACTTCGGGAGAGAATTAAGAGCACCAAAACAACCAGACAACCCAACCGATGAGGCAAACTTACCCTCCGAACCCCCCTCCATCAGACAAGAACGAATGCAATCCCTTTACCAGCTAGTCAAAACAAATGCAGAGAGAGCGACTGAAAATCAGAGGAAATATTACAATTTACGCCGACGTAAATGGAAGCCAAGTATAGGTGAGCGAGTATATAAACGAAATAGGGTTCTATCGTCAGCCGTAGACTACTACACAGAGAAATTAGCCCCTAAGTATGACGGCCCATACAAAGTTGTTAAGTTTATTTCCCCTGTAATCGTTATCCTCCACAAAGAAGGAGAGGAAAACAAAGACAAGAGAAAAATAACGGAACTTCGCGCTCACATTCAGGACTTGAAATCATATCAGTATGACGAGATTAATTTCATTCAATCAGTAACCATGAGCGAGGGAACATCACGGTCCGCAGGTAAAGCCCGAAAAGCAAAAAAAATGGAAGACGAGGATTATACTCCATACACCCGTCGGCGCACGACCCCGAAAATGAAGACACCGGTACAAAAACAACCGGTCGATATATTGTCCATCGAGGAGATCAAACCTCCAGGCTCCATACTGGAAAGAATGCGGCAGATCCAACAAATGCGAGATCTGGCAGCAGAGAAATGGACAAAGCGAAATGTCACGGTGAAAAAGGTTGGCGCTCCAGAAACCAGCACCCAGATTTTGTCAAGCCCACCGAGACAATTACTCGACAAAGCACCACCAACGCCAGGGAAAAACTTGCAAATTCAACCCGTCATAAATACACGCATGGTTCACGAAAGACAAATCACTGAGTCCACCCCTTCAACATCTCAGCACTTAATAACAACTATAGACCTGGATTTCAATAATTATCAACAAACAAAACAAGATGTACAAATAAAATCACCACACAACATTCAAAAAACAGACCCGGACATACAAATCATCGAGCCAGACACCAGTAGCATTCAACCAACAGGAAAATACCAACAAACAAAATTACCTGACACCAAAACCATTCAATCAACAGATCACGACGACATTCAGACGATAACAAGTAACACCAACATGTTAAAGCTAATAAACCCGGACGTCCACGCAATACAAACCAAAACCCAAACAACGACAGCCACTGAAGAAAACCCATTTAAGGGTATAAACGTCCTAAAACATCCCATGTATCGGCCCAATATAAAACGGCAAAAATTTTATATAAATCAACCATTTGGGAAGGTGACCGTAAACAAAAATAAAACAACAGTGATTTTGAGCTATAAAAACAAAAAGAAGACCGTAGAATTACCAAAACAGTAAAATAACACACAAAGCACTAAGAAGAACCGACAGTTTCGCTTTATTTTTTTTTGCCAATGAAGGCAGTTAAGTTTTGTTACTATTAGGATTTATTGTTAAGTATAAGAATATATATGAATACAAATAAAAGAAAAAAATAAGGGAAACAAGTTTTTTATTTTTGAATGAAATATGAAAAAAAAAAAAAAACAAAACAAAAAAAAAACAAAAAAAAAAACAAAAAAAAACAAAAAAAAAAAAAAAAAAAACAAAAAAAAAAAAAAAAAACAAAACAAAGAAAAAAAAAAACAAAAAAACAAAAAAAAAATAATAAACATAACAAAATAAACATAACGAAAAAAAAAAAGAATTATTTTAACAGAAAATACGTCTTAAAGACACTCCCGATATAGCTCCTCACGAAGGCTGCTCCTGAGTTCCCGACATTTATAATATTAAATGTATCCTACCGCACCTCTTGCGGGTAGCACCGACGGACATCGATGGATTAGGTCAAATTCTATGACCAATGATTCCAGGCACATCATCCATGGAATTCGTAAACTATCGCGCCTCTTGCGGATAGCTCCGTTGGACACCGATGGACTGGGTCAAATCCCAATAACGATGATTCCTAACCATCCTACACTATCGCGCCTCTTGCGGATAGCACCGATGGACACCGATGGATTGAGTCAAAATCCCAATCCCAAAGACTCTCAACCATTCCTGAGTTCCCGACATTTATAATATTAAATGTATCCTACCGCGCCTCTTGCGGGTAGCACCGATGGACATCGATGGATTAGGTCAAATTCCATGACCAATGATTCCAGGCACATCATCCATGGAATTCGTAAACTATCGCGCCTCTTGCGGATAGCTCCGTTGGACACCGATGGACTGGGTCAAATCCCAATAACGATGATTCCTAACCATCCTACACTATCGCGCCTCTTGCGGATAGCACCGATGGACACCGATGGATTGAGTCAAAATACCAATCCCAAAGACTCCCAACCATTCCCTTACTACCGCGCCTCTTGCGGGTAGCACCGATGGACAACGAGGGATAGGGTCGTGCCCTATGAAAATATCAACGACTACCAGATAAAGTTAAAGACGAGAAGGTTCTCGTCTCCGAAAGAAGGAGGGGAATGTAATGATGCATTACACCCTCTTCTCTACCGCCGCCGCCGTTTATCAAATTGCTTGCAAAGCAAACCCGAAATACCGTTTATCAAATTGCTTGCAAAGCAAACCCGAAATACCGTTTATCAAATTGCCTGCAAAGCAAATCCGAAATACCGTTATCATGGCTCTAGGAATGAGCATGAAATCAAAACAAGTACCCGCCAACACTCTCTACACCCCTGGTCATACTACCGCAGTCATCACTGACACCGTACATGAAAACACGAAAGAATACTTTTTCTGTGAGTTTATAATTCACACTCAGTTTCAACCGAAATATATATAAGAGACCGTGAATAAACAGAGGAAGATCGAGCTCGGCCATAGTAGAAAATAGTACCAATCAAGAGTACTTGGTGAGACTCCCCTTTTTGAAAGACTTAGGCTCCAGAGGTGACAGTGGAAGCCCAGGTTTAAAGTAGTTAGTTAGTGACGTCTGCTATCTCAGACTGTAATTTAGTGACGTCTGCTATCTCAGATTGTAATTTAGTGACGTCTGCTATCTCAGACTGTAATTTAGTGACGTCTGCTATCTCAGATTGTAATTTAGTGACGTCTGCTATCTCAGACTGTAATTTAGTGACGTCTGCTATCTCAGATTGTAATTTAGTGACGTCTGCTATCTCAGATTGTAATTTAGTGACGTCTGCTATCTCAGACTGTAATTTAGTGACGTCTGCTATCTCAGATTGTAATTTAGTGACGTCTGCTATCTCAGATTGTAATTTAGTGACGTCTGCTATCTCAGATTGTAATTTAGTGACGTCTGCTATCTCAGATTGTAATTTAGTGACGTCTGCTATCTCAGATTGTAATTTAGTGGATACTGCTATCTCAGTCATATATTTGAATTATATAAAATTTGTTTTAAGATTACATGAATTGCCGATTATATAAATAATATATAAAGATATATATATATTGTAAAATATGAAAATTATAAAGACATTATAAAGCAAACATCAAATATAAACATTGTAAAGAATAAAAACTATAAAGATATTGTAAAGAATGGAAATAATAAAGACACTGTAAAGCTAGTATTAATTATAGACATTGTTAATTAAGAGCCAGTGATTGGTGAATAAAGCTAGACCTCAAATACACTAAAGTTTGTTGCTTCTTTGGTAAAACCCTGGATCCGACGAGCATACCCCAGCCTATGACAAAAAGCATCTCACAAGTTACAACAAGGATAATTGAGCAATGGGTTCCTCTCCGACATTTTGTTTTAGGCCTCAATTTCAAGGCAGCTCTACTAAAATTTCAAAAATACAAGATTCATTAAACAGCATCAATTTCGTTTATCTCCACTTCGTGTCATATGTCTTAAATGTAGGTATATGAATAAATTAAATAAAATTTTTCAGAGCGAGTCCTCTCAAATTATACATCCTCATTCGTCAGTAAAAGATGTTCTCTCATTAACTTTTCAAAACTTTGTCAAAAAAGAGTTTTTTTTTTAAATATTAAACACCACAAAGTGGATGACATAAAACCTTATTCAATATTAACGGCCATATTATTCACTCAATACATCTAGATTAAAACTTAAATCTGGATGCAAATCATACAAATTCAATGTAAATTCATCTGGATTTAAGTTTAAATCTGGATGTATCGAGTGAATAATATGGCGGTAAAACTTTAAACGACATCTACCTTGGCATTACGGCTCACAACGCTATTAAAAGTGAAAACATTTCTGCGGATGAAAAAAAAACATATTAAAAGTAATGCTCTTATATATTACCAAATTATTTGTGATCAAATAAACTTGCATTGTAATTTCGATGATAACACGCTTTTAATTCTTAAATATTTAGATCCAAAGGTAATTAAAATACAAAAAGATTTTAACTATTTTTCCTTGATATCTAAATATCCAACATTTACTCTTCACCCAAAAAAGTTATTGAAAAAATGAATGACGTTGAAAAGTTTTGGCTTGAAGTGGAAAATTTAAAATACCAATTGGACGAGTTTTTGTTTAAAAATTTATATGACTTTGTAATAAAATTTTTTTTCTAAATTGACTCTAATTAAAAATAAACTTACAAACCGCCTAAAAGTTGAAACGTACAATTCAATGCTTTCTGTATCTAATTTTTTAGATGATAAGCAACAAGAAGACTGGATTCCTGATTCATTTTTAATTCAAAAATGTATGTAGAAACGATGTTCCTAATAACTAGTTTTAAATGGGTATACTATTTGTGATACTCAATATGTAATATTATATAATGAACCTATATAATATTAAGAGTTTTGTCTTGTTTAGAGCAGAAACTGCGTTCATTTATTTAAATGTTGTTTTTTTTTTTCTTGAGATTAACTAAAATCTACTAAAAAAAATTTACAAAAATTTACAAAGATGTAAGTTTTTTTTTTTCAAGTTTGAGTTGTTTTTCTATGAAATACAAATATTTTTTTTATTGTTTTGTTTAAAAGAGAAACTTTTTGTTAATTTATTTTTAAATAAACTATGTTGAATTATAACGGTGATAAATTTTGATGTTTTACTGTAAGTTTTGATGGGACTCCTTTTTTTAGCCAGGACTCCTCTTTTTTACTACTTCCGAAAATTTTCAGAGGTAACCCTGCCCCTGGGCTTAGATCACGTAAGACAATCGATTGAACGATCATCTTTTTGACAATAGATGTCTCTATTACATCTCAAGCAAAATATAGAAAGAGCAACCGTCAAAACGATGATCGCTTAGTCGATTGTCTTATTCATTCGGATAATTTTCAGTTAATTAAATCACATTGGCAACACCCAATTACATACATTTCAAGAAAAACAAGTCACCATATCTTCTGAATAAGCTTTATAGGATGAGACACTCTTCGAAGAATAATCAGTGCAGTTTTACTTTTTACACTGACGGATTAATTAAGGATCAAGGGATTGCTGGAGGCGTGTACCCATCAGAAAGACTAAATTTAGGTCTCTCGTTTCGCTTTCCTAATCATTGTAGCATGTTTCAGGCAAAACATCTAGTGATCAAAGTCTTATCTTGGCTTAAAAGAAACGTGATATCCACATCCAGCATCCGCATCTTCTTACTCAGACAGACAAGCTATTCAATCTCTGGACTGTACACTTTCTTAAAAAGTCCTAAATTTTCGATCATCTTTGGATGTGACATTCCAGAAGGCTCAAAAACCACTTGTTTTGTACATTAACAGGGGGCATAAATTGGTATTCCCATCGCTTCATGCTAACTTATCCTGAAGCAGGAAGAAATAAAGAGAACAAAGCTTAACTGGAATACCATCATCTCTTCATTGGTGAAAAAGCCAACGATGGATCTGAAGCATAATATTTAATTAACTTATTCATTGATTAAATTAATGTAAGAACTTATATATAAGCTCTAAGCAAATAAAATACTGACAAAATTATACGTTTTAACTCAAACATACATACGTTTTTTATGGTTTCATTTGAATGAAATTAATTTTTTTATAGAAAGGATCGCAGGATAAACTTGTAAAATATCTCAGATGACGCAAAATAAAATGGTAAACACAAAAAAATGTATTCTAGTTTTGTTAAGTGCCTTTAACCATTCAACATTAATAGCGAAAATTGTAAACACTTGTTAAATATTTGCCTTTTTCAACTTTTAAATAAAATTTGTCAAACTTAGCACTACTATATACGAACAACAAATGTTATATAATCTTAAATTGTATTTTGTTTTGCAGCATTTGAGATACTTTGGAAGTTTGTGTTTTTTTTGTTGGGCATTCAAAATTTTTTTCACGATCCCTTAAGAATTAAATCAAAATTTTTCCACAAAGGTGCGCAGGATAATATTTGGAATTATCTATCCCATATGATGGAAAATTAGATTATGAATAAATTGATTTACCACTGGGTTTAATTAAGTCCTGTTAAATAGTCCATTTAAGCCATAAACACTTTAAAAAAATTGTAAAAATTACACTTTTTTCATTTCTGGTAGAAATTTAACAATTTTAACGGTACTATATAAAAAAAAAAACAGTAAGCAACCTTAGAACTAGTTTATTTTTGCTTAATTTTAGATGTTTTTGAAGTTCGTTATATTTTTTTCTTTTTTTTTTGTACAAAAACTATTTTTTTTTTATGGTTGTTTCTCGAATAAATTCAAAAAAATTTGTGAACGGTGAGCAGAAAAAACTCATATTTTATTTTGAATAATGCAGGATTAAATTATAAACAAAAAATTCTAAATTTTGTTTGTATTAAGTTCCGTAACTTTTAAATTTTAACGGTGAAATTTTAAAAAAAACAACGAAACAAAATTCACTTTTTCAACGTTTACTGTAAATATAAAGTTTAGAAGACATTTTATTACATTAAATTGAAAAAATCTAATGCTCAATTAAATTTCACATTATTTGATGTATTTTTCAATTTTTTTTTTTTGATGTGTCATCATTTTTTTTTTTAGTAAAAACTGCAAATTTCAGTTTTTATTTTCACTTCTTCAACGCTTTCTAATAATTTTAACAATTTCAGTTCATAAAATACAAAAAAAAACTTCTTTGCAATATTATGCCTTAGTAGATTTTGTATCAGTTGAGATATTTTGTAAGTTTTTAACATATACCGTTATATTTTTTTTTTTAATTTTTATTTTTTTAACTTATTTTTTTTTAAATTCCTTTATGGATTAAATTAAAATTGTTCCAAAACTGTCAGCAAAAAAAACTTCAAAAATATCTCAAACGATGCAGAATTAAATACGGAAAAAATTTGTGTTTTTTGTTTTTGTAATATTTACCTCATTATTCCATTTTAATAGTAAAGAGTGTACAAATTTTTTTAGTTTAAACTTTTGCAAACTTTTGAATACAAATAGAACAAGTTAACGGTATTATATAGAAAAAAGTCTACCAGCTTGTAACAAATTTAACTCACGTGCGTCGTTTAAGATATTTTTCAATTTTTTAAAATGCACCGTTAGATTTTTTTTTTCCATAAACGTTAATTTTTTTTCAAGATTTTGCTTTAAATAAAATATTTTTTTTTTTACAGAAAGGAAAGGAGAAGAAGCTTGAAAAATATACCACAAGCTTGAAAAATGACGCAGAATTTGATAGTGAACAAGACTGTATTTTTTTTTTACTAAAAAAAATTGTTTAAAAAATAACATTATTAACTTTCAATACAAAATTTTCCAACTATAGACAAAAAAGAAGTTCAAAATCTTGTATAAAATTAAATTTCCAATTACTTGAGATGCTTTGGAACTTTTTTAAATGTAGAAGTAAATTTAGAAATTTTTCACAAAATTCCTGGGCTTTTACAAGAAAATATAAAATTCCGCTTCGTACATAGCTCCTTTTATATGTAAAACATTAATAAATTGAATGGCAACTTTGTTAAAAAGTGATCTAATTGAAAATTAAATGACACCATTAAAATCAGCATTAAAAAATACATGTAAACGATACCCAACTCGACCTAGTTTAACGAAGTTGAGTGTTTCATTTATTGCCCCCCCCAAATCACAATTCGTTTGCAAAAATGTTGAACTTTAAGGGCCTTATGATTCGCGAATCGAACGTTCACTTGTAATCGAACGATTTCGCGAACGTTGTGAAGTTTCGTATTACGGTTGGCGAATGATCTAATTCGCCTAAAATTATCGAAAATACATTTATTGTCTATTTATAGATGTCAAAGTAAAAAAAATAATTGTCATAAATACAATTTTATGTGCGGAATTTTTGCAATTTACTTCAAGTTTAATTAAACAACTTTTTTTGAAATAATCATCCAATCTCTTTTAGGCAAATCAAAAAAATCAACACCCTAGAGTGCGCTCTGTCAGCTAGTTTAATTCGGTGCATCCGTGTATTATTTAAAAAATTGTTTTCTAATGGTTTTGTGTTGATAATGGCTATTTTTACTGCTGTGTATTGATAAGCGATAAGCGATATTAATAAACCCATTTTGATTGAAAATATAATGGCGAAAAATTTTAAACAGCCTGATGTTAAGGAATTAGCATGATACTTCTTAACAATTTTCTAACTTCAAAACTCTTTACTAAAATATTCTTAGTTTTAAACATTTTCTAACTAGTATCATACCAAACCTATTTTTCTAGCTAAACACGCTTAAAACAATGACAGTTCAACCCATTTTTGCAATTGTAGCTGCCAAAGTGACACTTCGATTTAGTATGATACTAAAAAGATAAAATAGGCATTTGGCGATTTTAACTTTAGTAAAATGTTAAAAAGATATTATGATCCTAACGCGTTTAAAATTTGGAAAAGCCTGTTTTTAACCTAGCATCATACTAAAAATGCTTTATCATCATACTAAATCGTCTAAAATTTTGCGCCAATGTTTTTAGCTCTTAAAATCGTTTTTTATTTTTATTCGCCGGCCAGTCACTAACTATTTTTATTCGCTTAGTTTTGATGGTTGAGAAGAGCCACCTGAGAAAATACGTATTTGATTTATTCGCCAGCTTTTTAATTTCTTAAAAACTATTCATTTAAAGAACTTGATTTAAAAAGCAAATCAGAGTATTAACTTTCAAAAAAGCTAGGGTCAGAATTTCTCAAAAGGGCCATCAAAATGGGATGGTGGATTTTTTTCACCGTTTAAACATTTTATACATTCATTACATTGTTTACTCACATCCAAAAATATTTTTGAAATACAAAATTTTTGATCGATGTTATGGACAATCAATTTTTTTTTAGTAATTTTTTCGTTTTTATTAATTAATAATTAATGGTGTTTTGTGCCTCCTATCGAAACTAAATAATACTGCATAAACCTCATTTCGTTCTTAAAAACAAGAAAAAAAAATGGGGGGCAACTAGAAGCGAAGATATTTGACTTTGAACATGTCCACCTCAGCCTAAAAAAAAAAAATACTAAACATCGCTTTTTTATTGAATTTCATTTTATTCAACTTTTGAACAGTTACATTTTAGTTTCATGCAAAATGACCTCATCAATATATGATGTAAATGTATATACATATATATCTTGCAAATAATACTCTGTAGCTGGTTAAAAAAAAAAACAAAATATTAAAAAAATTAAAAGTTCGTTTATTCTTTATAGCTACGGCTTTTATTGAAAACCGAGTTTTTAAATACATAGGTTTGTTGTTCACCTTCATATTCTAAGGTAGTGCACAAATCAAAAGAATTAAAAAAAAAGCCAGTTTAAAAAATTGCAGAGTCGTTATTTAGACATCGTCTATTCGTTGCAAGCTTGCTAGATAGGCATTTATTTAACAGTTCCCCCACGCTCCCTTGCTATGTGTCGTAGCGAAAAAATTTAAATGCTGATATGTGCAGTCACTTTTTTAAGGTAATTTATATAAATATAAATTAGATTTACTTTTATATTGCGATGTTGCTCCTTTTGAGAAGAAAATATATTTTTTAAAGTTTTCATTTCATGAATATGAAACAAAAAGCTAATTTTGTTTGTTTGTTTGCATGTTTTGATGACGCTTACCTATTGCTCAGATAAATAAAACGCTCTGAATTTCTTTTGACGAGTGCAACCTCAATCAATCCTAATACGAGTATTCATTCATCTACCTGCTTTGAGCAACGTGATATTATTCACCAATCACATTTTGTTTTGCATGAAATTGAAATGCAATTGAATAAAAATTGAATAAAATGAAATTCGTCTATAAAAAAACGATTTGTAGTGTTTTTTTAAAGCTTAGGTGGTTGAAGGTGGGCATGCTCTTCTAGTTGCGATCCATTTTTCTTTACAGCATATTTTTAAGAACCAAATGAGGTTTATGCAGTATTTTTTATTTTGTTTTGATAAGAGGCGCAGAACACAATTGATTATTATTTAGTTATGAAAAATCAATTAAAAAAATTACTAAAAAAAAACAATTTTTTAACAAAATCACAAAAAAAAAACTATAATGCTATGTATAAACCTCCAGTGATCTATATATCAATTCTTGCTTTTATTATACTTTTCGCGTGTGTTTACACCCTTCTTTAGACCTATATTTTTGAAATAACATTATTATTAAAACAATACATTAAGAGGCCTTTCCTTACATTTGAGGAAAAAACGAAAAAATGCTCATTCGCTATGTTACTTTACGAAGTCATTTGAGCGTGTATGACAATAATTTAAATAGCACATAAAAGAGTTGTTTATTGCCTTTGAACTGCAGGTATTATTTTTTTGATAGTTTGCACAAAACATAAGATATTTCAAAAAATGTACTGCTATATTGTCAGATTTTTGCAAAAACTCCTTATCCAAATGCTGCTTTTTGGGTAAATTAGTAACTTAATTAAATCTAATTTAGTTTTGTTTTGAAGGGTTTAAATAGATCTTTAAACTACAGGAATAAAAAAAAACAAACTTCGGCACCGTTTCGACATTATATTGATTTTAAAAACAGTAAAAATACTGTGTTTCAACACGTTTTTTCTTGTATGTAATTAACGAATTTTGCACCTGTAATGATGCCTGCTAACAATTTGATATTTCTTTAGTCAAGTTCAATCAAAAAATTTAATCAGTAATCGTGTTTTTCAAATAAAACAAAGAATTTTTAAAACATCTCCCCCAAACAAAATTATCAAGATTTTAGTTCAGACACAAATCATTCCATTTATTTTTTTCTCCAAGCAACCGCTAGAGTTTGTATCAAGAACAAAAAAAAAACAAACCGTGTGCATTTTTAGTTTGGTGTGCGCTGTATGGAGATGTGAAATATGGTTTGTATGTGTGTATATGGTTACTTTGAATGCTTGGTGTTGGTGCGGTAGGCGTTTTGTAATTATTTGTTTTCTTATTTTTGTTTGCCAAGAAAATGGGTATTTGGTTTTTGCGAAAAATCTCAATATAGGTAATCTGTGTTCTATTGATTTTTATGATTTCGGTTGTTTCTGTAATCATGTTTTTTGATTACAAGTAACCATTAGATTTCTATAATATGTTTTGAAAGTTAAAATATTTTGGTAGGTACATATGTACATTATCTAGGTATGTTTAGTTTAGTTTAGTTAGGCAGAAAAGTAGTTTGGTATTTATAGTATACATAAGTAGATAGGACCTGGAGTAGGTATGTTATAATAATGAAGTGACTTTTTGTTTTCCGTATATAGGTACAAAAATATGTATGTACCTAGGTATCTTCTTTACTTCGTGTATTTTTTTGTTCTTAGGTATATTTTCAATAAGGAAGCATAGGTGGTAAGGTAAGATTTCAGGTATAGGTACATAATGTATTTTTTTTAAATAAAAGTGGGAGTAGGTAGATGCCTACATAGGTATGCGAAATAAGTAGATACCTTCCTAATTTAAAATCACAATATGACATAACACTACAGTTTATCAATTATAAATGAATTAAATTAAATCAAAAATGAATTTAATGTAGGTATATCGCAGGTGTATGTGCATATATTATGTACATGTATAGTATATATGTAGGTATATATGTATGTGCACATATGTAGGTAGTTTTTTAAAATACCTACAATTAAACAGGTTTTTTTGTTCGAAGGCGCATTAGTCGCCTGAAAGTCTTCCATTTTGCATTTGGATTCTTTTTTGGGTTGATTATTGAAAAAACGTTAGATTAAAAATGAAAATATACCTATGTACCTATACTTACATGTATGTACATATGTAGGTAGGCAGTCCTACTATAACAGATAGGTATGTGAAATGTACTATTTCAAGCCACAAGGCGATATAACGCTGCAATTTATGTATTGTAAACGGAAGTAGGTATAGGTAAATTATTTCTTGATTTACTGTGAGTACCTGGGAGACCGAGCTTCGCTCGGAATCTTCCAGTTTTCCTTGCAAAATGTTAGGTATAGCTTATACACTACAGAGTTATGCTATGCAGAGTTGATTGTTTAGTAATGTCAGACACATTTCATTAGATAGATATACAGATAAGATAAAAAGACAAAACATGCAATGCTCACTTTATTTTTTACAAATAAAAATTAATATAGTAAAATAATAATCTGAAGGTTTTATTATTTTTTTTCCACTTTGTTTGAGTTTTCAATTTATTCCTAGTATACAAACCACTTTTTTTTAATGTTAGTTTTCAATTTTTCCAAGAAAAGTTAGCAATTTTTAAGCCTTTTCTTTAGTTGCTCCCATTTAAGGGTAGGTTCCCTTCAAAAGCGAACTCAGACTTCATGTAAATGCATTTGAATGTATAAGTGAAAGAATATTCTTCTCTTTATTATAAAAGTGAGCATTTAGAATTGCGAATTGTTTTAATTTTTCTCTTGCATTTTTTTTTTCTCTGAGAGCCACAGAGAGAGAGAAGGCTTACGCACAAGCACAAGAACAAAAGTAGAAAAGATGAGAATGTATTCCATCGTATTTATATTTTTTTCATCATAAACAGGTTTTCTGTTTTTTTTTTTCTCTAGGCAGACTTTTTGTGTTGTCTATTGCGTATGGTATAGGTATATAATAGTTGTGAAGCAATATATGGGTATTCTCCATCGCATTTATATTTTTTTCATCATAAACAGGTTTTCTGTTTTTTTTTTTGTTAGGCAGACTTTTTGTGGTGTTGTCTATTGCGTATGGTATAGGTACATATATGATAGTTTTGAAGCAATATATGGGTATTTTTTGTGGCAGTGGTGGTTTTCTTTTATTTATTGTTTTACTAGATTATGTGTGTGTGATCATTTGCATGTTACCTACAAACATCTTTTGTCGAAATTTGAGGATGAATGATAAAAATAAAAGGCTATGACCCAATTTTAAATTTTTGATAGATTAGGTATAAAGCAGGTACCTATTATTTTGAGAAATAATAATTTTTTGTATTTGATGGCTTTTAAAGGGTACCTAGATAATTTTAAAGATCATCAAAAAATTAAGTAGGTACCTATGTACCTATCTAATACACAATTACTAAAGGAAATTTTTGTTGTTTTAGGTAGGTACCTATTTTATTGACTGTAGGTCAGTGTTATACATTTTATTAAAGTTTTTAAAAAAGCCCCGCAAAAAACCTAAGATTTAAAAAAAAGGAGATTGTGAATGGTAACTTTAGTCATAGCTGTATTTTATATTCAATAAACCGTTTTTTTTGTTTCGATTTGGCAAACCCCATAATTTCTAGATATTTTTCCTTTGCTTCTCAGCGGATAAAAGATTAAAATTGCATTTTCCTTGGGAGCTGTGAGCAAGAGCAGTTGTTAAAATGTTATACCTATAATTTTATGATTTTATGTAGGGTTATGTACCTACTTACTTTGTTAGGTACTTATGCTTTTAAAGCATATGGATAAATTCGAGATGTACAGTATGTATGTAATTGTTGGAAGCAAAATAATGTTAGGGTATCTGCTAACTTATTGGAAAATAAAAAGAATATACCTACTGATAGTCTTCAATACAGCAAGATGAAAAAATGACAAAGGGTAAGGAGCTTTTTTTCATAAAACCATATTTTCTCGTTATCTTGATTAAATTTGTACCTGGGCGAAACGCATTAGGATTGGACTGAAGGTCACAAAAATATTTAAATTGAATTTCATTCAATACAGTCCAATAAAACAAAAACAAAAATAATTCTTTTATTTATGTTTTCCTTCTTCTTAAAATTTTTACCTACATGTTTAGAAGTGATTAAATAATAGCAAACTCACTCATTATTTTTAAATTTTTTATTTTAAATAGATTGCAGGAAATAAAGTAAATTTAGCATACATAATATATCTACATTATAGTCAAAGAACTAAGGAAATAAAATGTTTGCAAGTTTTTTTTGTGTTTTTTTGAAGAGCTGTGTCTGTGAAAAATGGAGGTATTGAGATGGAACAAAAATATTTCAATGCTTTATGTTTTTGTTTTGAGAAATTTTTGCAAATGTTTTTTTTTTTTTATGTACCGTTATTGCGCAATCATAAGAAACAGCACGAGACAAAAATTTAATTATTTTTTTTTTTAAGTTTCATTTCCTTTGAATTTTTTATCTTGTTACCTATATGTACCTACTTATTGGTTTGTTTATCGTTATTTCGTTGTTCTAAAATTTTTCTTCCTGAGAAATATGGCTTTGAATAAAGAAAGATAAGATACATTTGAATTTTGTAACAGTTTTGGAAACTTGAATTATTCTTACAAGACTATTTCAAAATTTTAAATCGAAAATTTTTTTTGGTGTACCTACAAAAAAAGTAGGAACAAAAAACGACTTTGTTAAGACTTTCAAAAATCTTTCACTGGCTTCAAAAACATTGATTGGAGGATTTAATTTGGTAAGTTATTTTGAAGACTACCATTTTTTTTGTAAAACTTCAAATTGAGCCTTTTTTCCGTACCGTACCGAATAATTTAAGTCGTAAGTCAGAAAAAATTGCATGGTTCTTCAACATTGTAAAATCATCATCAAAATGGAAAATAAAAGAACAATTTACCTACGTCAATTTTTTCACATTTTTGCATTAGTTATAATAATGATAAGATTCTAAAGGAAAAAAAACATTGATTCGAAAAATTATTCAATTTTCCATTGAATTTTTATTTCGAATCAATGTTTTTTTTTTTTAATACGTATCTCCACAAAAAGTAAATTTTCCGATTATTAAAACTGAACCTCACAGATAGAATCACGAATTCAAATGGAAACGAAAACTTAAATTTGTACATTCATTTTCTCCTATTTACGAACGGGAGTTTAACGGTCATTTTATCCTACCCATCACCGCACCACATTGAAATAAGAAAATAAAAATCTTTCTATGTACATAGGTAAAGCAAAAAGAAACAAAAATAAATAATAGCGTATTCCTGTCCTCACACTTTAAATTTTCTCCCACATACCACATCCCACTTTAACCCTTTTTTCAATTGTGCTATACCACCAAAAAAACAAACCAAAAGTGATCGATTTTCTCCTCTTACCAGATACATAGCAATTCCTTCTTGGCTACCCACATAATACTAGATACCTACCTACGTACATATATTTTCGCGTCAACTACTTGACACATTCATTGCTTGGTGCAATATTTCACTCACAATGAATTGGGAACCCTATTCAATAATAATGTTAATCATTGACCTGCATTAACATGTAATGTATTTTTCAGAAACATTTAGGTATCAACTATACGCAAAATTAAATCAAAACAATCCTTCAGCATCGATACCAAATTTCAATCATGATCATGACCTTGCACCATTGCCTATGAGAAAAAAAAATTAAAAAAAAGAAAAACAAAAAAAAAACAGTACATGACCTATATGTGTGCAATGTCATAGATTTCTTTTCGCAAAAGAAGCAAAAAAAAATTTCCAGGGGTAAGCCAACAAAAAAATAGGAAGGTACATACCTTCATGTATGTACGTAGAAGTTACACAAAATCCAAACAAATCTCCTGCAACGATCCCATCACGCAAAGTGAACACGAATTCCACCAAGTCTACCTACGTGTTAAAAAAAAAAAAAAACATACCATTTTTTTTCATGACGTCTTTTTTTATCTTCAGAAAGATCGCTATCCTTCACAATTATTCACGAATACTATTATATGACACAAAAAAAACATTAGCAGTCAAGAGTCGATACCAAACAAACAACTTATTTTGTAAGAAAAAGAGAATAAGGAAGAGAAATGCATCTTCATACCACCCAGTGGATTTCTTTTGAACCAAACGTCTTTGTGTGCGTGAGCAATGATGTTTTTCTGGTAAAAAGACGCAAAATAGACAACTTTTTAAAAATTAAAATTAAGAAAACCGTAAGAGAAAATACTAGTTTATTTTTTAAATGTAATAAACAAAATACCAAACAAAAATTTAAAAAATATGTGGTAATTGTATTTTCTATCCTGACCCAACCACGGCATTACAAATAGTGTCGAATTGAATTGCATTTTTAGGCGTGTTATAAGACACATTATTTTTTTTTAAGACCCATTCCAAGTTCAAGACATATGATCCTTGATTTGAAGAAGCATTTAGAAAATTTAAAAATATAACATTGATGCCCCAGGCAAACGCGCAAAATAATTGACAAAAACGGACCATTTTTTGTCGTTTTGTCTCTTAAAAGTTAATGTTAAAAATAAAAAAAAATAAAAGAAAAATATAACTAATTGCGCATACATATTAGCTTTATAAAAACGTTAATTTGACTTCATTGCCTTTTAAACTTCAAAAGTTTTATCAAATAATGCATTCATACTTCTTTGTAAATTTCCTTCATTTTTGACAGTTTTGTACATTTTGTATGGGAATAAATAAAAAGAATAAAAAAAAAAGAAAACCTATTCGAAGTTTCGAGATCAATTATCTTTAGACAAAAAATATAAAAAAAATAAAAAAGTAAAATTTACCCATTGCCCCATTCATTTTTGTAAGCATCTCACTAAACTTCATGATTTTTCCATCGGTCTGGCGGTTTTGAGGCATAAATGCGTTTGTGGTTTTTTTTTTAGCCACATAAATATATGACCAAACCTATTTCCAATCGATAACGGTTTACTTCATTAATATACACGCAAAATTGTGAACGCTATACAATTTAGCGCAAAACTCCAACCTATTTTTCAGAGGGACACTTACCCTTAAGTAAAGCCGAAAGCAAGATTTGGGAGTGGATGTATACCTTGTAAAAATATGACCATATGAGAGCTATCCTGCGTAAAACAACAGTGACGTTGTAAAGAATATTTTTTATCGGAACACAGCACCTCTTATGGCTTCATAGCTATATGGTCCACGATAACACCTATCTAAATACATTGCAAGTTGTAAAATATTACCCACACAAAATTCATCGATACCGTATAAGTCATTTCAGAGAAACCAGGAGAATCTGAGAAGTATTAAGAGTGGATCCCATCATTGAACAATATGACACTGAGTGAACTTTTTTAAAACCACATCCTATTTTTTTTCTTCCTCATATTAATAATAAGAAAATTTCATCCAAATCATTTGAATCAATACCAAGAAGCCAAGATATTATGAAATTGGGTGGGTTTTATCAAAGCCATTTTATAAATTTTGTCTCGCTCATAAGAACAAACCCTGAATATTTTATCCAAATCGTTACAGCGATTGCCAAGCACCAAAACATAATAAAAAAAATAGCATGGCAGTGGGCGAATTTTACTTAATCCATTTTCTAAATTTTTTCTTTCTTTCAAAACTTCCGAAAAAAATATAGAGCAGTTTTTCAAAAAATTAATAAATAAGAAAATTGGAGTTGTTTTTCGACTCACAGAACCAAACACTGAAACTATCATCCACATCATTAGAGAGTGGGCGTAGCAGTAGGCGTATTTTACTAAGAAAACTATCCTATTTTGCATTTACTGCGCAAACGGCGCATCCAAATCTTTTTAGCTGCTTCGATTTAAAATATTTTTTTTGCGTTCCGAAATGTCAAACTTATGCAGTGTAATATTTCTACAAAGCATCAAATTTGCGTTGCTGATGCGTATCAAAAACATTTTTTATACTTCGGAACTCAGCCTATTATTGGAATTTTTTTCTAGCTCACAAGACAAAACTCAGAAAAATTCATATAAGTAGATCAATTCGCTGCCGAGAAATTGGCAAAACGTACATAGGTATATTTTCATTTTTAATCTAACATTTTTTTCAATAATCAAACCAAACGAAATGCAGAAAAGAAAACAAATCTTCTCAACAATCTCTCTACTATTTTGAAATTACAATTTCGTAATATTCTAAAAATAGATATTTATGTGAATATGATTTATACCTACTTTTCAAAATTCAACAAGTTGTGAATTCTGTCTAAGAAGCAAGAAACCGACCTTGTCCTTAATTTTCCTTACGCACAGTCTAAAATATATAACATATGGATTTTTTCCCAATCACTGTAAAAAGCTATTTATGAAGAAAATGTAGGTACCTACTAAACAAATGCTAGTCAACACCAAATCAGTATAACCAATTACTGTGAATTTATTAACAAAAGAAAAAAACACTTACTGTAATAATCTATGTAGGTGACTTGTTTTTACTTTTTAAAATTGTAATTAAATATCAAAAGCTTGTTTTCATATTTAAAAATATTAATTGATTTAAAAAGGTTTTTGAAGGGCTTTATTATCTAATAAAATCAAAAAGACAACCAAAAAATGAATAAAACCCATCTTGCAAAAATATACCTGGGTCACACCAATCAAGAGAAAATACACCTACTCTACCAACGAAACCAGTTTTTTGCATAAAAACAACACACAAATAAAGCACACAAGTAATGTCTAACCTTTTCATCATCGTATTCAATTTTTTTTTTCTTTCTATTGACCTACAGTAAAAAGAAAAAAAAAACAAGCAGCAATGCACGCACCGCACACACACTTCAATGCTGAGTTCAACCGTTGCGTGTGTTTCTCTCTGACTTGATGGAGTAAACGGTGGTGCGGTGGTGCGTGGTGGATGTTTTTTTTTGTGGATTATTGGATTGCATTTTTTTTATTATCTGATGTTTAAACCTTGGGGTGAGAATCTCAGATGATGAATAGGTTCTACAAATAGTTCCCACATTTAGGTGAAGGGCTCTTAAGCTAAATTCAAAAAACTTACAAATAAAAAAAAAATCATAAGAACAAACTCTATTTGTTTATCTATACATAATACGTTTTTTAAGTCTTGAACAAAAAAAAGCGGCCTTCTTCTATGCAATGTAGACCTATTCCTGTTTTTTGTTTGCAACAAGTGTTTGAATTAGATCTATGAACTGATATACCATTACTTAGATTTTGTTTTGAAGTTCCTAGATAAACTGATGGACAAGATGTGGACCCATCACTTACACATTTTTTCTTGTACACGATATTTGGATTCACAGTACACAGTATCAATATGTGTACTGTGATTTGAATTATCTTCTTTTGATATGACAACATTACACTGCCAACAGTCTGAAGATTTAAGGTTATTTGGTTATAGTTTTTTGTATTTTTTTTTTTATAGAATTCCTACCTACCAGGAATCATCCTCTATAATGTAATGCACGAATTAGGGGACAACCTGTATATTTACCTTTTCTCCAAAAATGTTTTTCCATTTACTGCATTTTTGCCCATTGCAGTTGCTTTCCATGCAAAATATGCTCCTGATGGATCACACTGAAACAAATAGGGACGATCTGAGTCCCACCCACAAATGAGAAGGGAAACGCCGAATGGACGAACTCCACTAAACGGATAAGATTAAGTGAGTTATAAGTTTTTTAATTAATATATTCTTATAAATTATGTACCCGGTTTGTGTATACTCCTGCATCAATGTTGCAACGCGTTGCACTAACTGGGCCACAGGTATTGGCTCCTTATAGGTTAGGTAGTAGTTTTGCGCTATTTTACGAGCTTGTTTCACAAGAAGGCGATAATCGGGCCCCATACCCGAGTAAACCATACCTATGTGATCCGTGACCATTTCAACACGATTAACACTATGTTCTTCATAAAGTGATGATTTTGGTTTATTTTCAGTAGCCAACACAACACCGTTTGATGCTTTTTAAATTGAAGATGACAATTAAGCCAAAGGTTTGTTTAATAACTATTTTAACATACCCATAATTCCCACGGAAGGAGTTCCGGCAGATACTGCAGCCAAAGCATATTCGATTTGGACCAATTTACCAGATGGGCTATTAAAATAAGTTATTTTTCGAAAGCCGGGTTACAGATTTCACCACTAAATACACAAAAGGTTTCTAATATAATATTTACCTGAAAGTAGTCAGCGAAAAGCTATATCTTTCAGAAGCCATTCCAAGTTCAAGTTATTTTTTGTTCTTACCAAAGAAAAAAATCCAATTTAATGATGATAGAAAATGCTAAGCAGAAAACAAGCTGACTTCGACTCGAAAAGAATTGTCATGTCATTGCCAAAGATAATCTATAAAAGATTCCAGACCCTGGTTGTCAAACCGGAAGTTCGAAATTCAACCTTTAAAACACTGGATAGTGGATTCTCTATATGTATAACAGTTTTTTTTTGAAGAAAATTGAATTTGACAGTTCTTGTACTTCCCACAGTTCGTGTCTTTTTTAAACAAAAGGAAAGAAAGAGATAGATAGAATTTAAATTGTTTTCGTATTCGTACTCGCAAACCAAACAAAAAAATGGCCGCGTTCAACGCAAAAACAATATGAAATTTCAGTCAAAAGACATTGTGTCAAATTCCTGTATTTACTTACAGAATATGCATTGAAGCGAAATAAAAGAGAACTTTATATATTCGTTAATTGATAATTTAGCAGGAGCTTTGTGGATAAAATTTTATGTAAAAAGATTAGCAACACTAAATTTCATTAAAATTGTTTGTTATTTTGCAGTAATTTGTTTTAACTTGAATGAAAAATTGTTCCAGAATAATCCGATGGAACACTTTTGTAAGAAATTCATTCCTTTTATTCAAAGCGTCACTAAATAATTAACAAAAAGTTCTTTCATTCAAATAAGTAAGTATTACTTTTAATGGTAGCACTTCAGCTCTTTTACACTTCCCCCACCACAAACAACTGTCATCCGAATTTCCAGACGAAATTTTCTTGTCTAAAATTTACGAATAAAGTCTTAACTACATAAGGCTTAACTACATAAGCCAAAAAAGTGAAAAAATACAAAAATGGAAATTTTCAAATTCATTTTGAGATAGTATTTCTCACTGGAAAACTTATAAAAATGATGCAAAAAGCTTAAATTTTGGTTAAAAAAAATGTGTATATTCTTTTTCACAAAAAAACTGCGCAAGTGGGAAAAAAAATATTTTTACTTTTGTAATTTTGCAAAAAGTGGCTTATGTAGTTTAAGCTATAAGCCAAGAAAGCGAAAAAGTACAAAAGTGAACATTTTGAAACTCATTTTGGAATAGTGTTTCTCCCAGGAAAACATATAAAAATGATGCAGAAAGCCTAAATTTTGGTTTAGAAATAAAATGTGTATTCTTTTTCACAAAACAACTGCGCTAGCTGGAAAAAAATATTTTTACTTTTGTAATTTTGCAAAAAGAGGCCAATGTAGTTAAGGCTTAAACGTAACTAAACGTAACTAAAAGTCACTAAAAGTCATCTCACTTTTTATGAAAGCTGGCCAATCAGAAGCTCCAAATATTCAGAAATCTGAATTTTCAGATGTTAACGTAATGGATTGAACGCGGCCAATCTAAACTGTAATAACTGTTATAAGTGTTATATATAATAAAAAAATCTGACGTTTCACGTCCTTCCTACTGTTATAATCTTCCTTCAATTTTCTTCAAAATTTGTATATGAATTCACTATCCAGTGTTTATAGAGATCAGTGCTCACAACTGATAGTGTGTACACTCTGCTTGATGGTTTGTCAAGCAAACTCGAGGCAAGCTCATGCTCACAAAATTTTTTGATATTGACTGACAGCCAGGCTACTATTATACGTGATCGATAACTTTAAACGTTGACTCTAGATTCATGACTCTTTTCAAAATTGTATGAGTGCGAAGGAGAAAAAAGATCGGATTTCACCTTCGCACCATTGATCTCCATAATACACTGGATAGTGGATACCCTACAAAGTATAACAGTTTTTCTGATTCCAATATGAAGCTGAAAAGTACGTAGGCAACTCAACTCTTTAGGTATGTTCAGTGAGGCAACTCAACACTTTAGGTATGTTGAGTGAGGATGAGAAGGCCAGTTCAAGTTGCTGAGATCTCAAAAAATTCTACTACAACCGAAGAGGGGCAAAAACCAAAGTGGAATTTCTAAGAAAAAAAGCAAAATAACCATCACTTGTTTGTAAGTTTGATTTTTTGTAATTTAAAATAATTATAAAAGTGAATTTAAAATATTTCAGTTGCAATTTTGTAAAAAATTTTGCATTTCATTATTTTATACAGTTATACCGTTATACAAAAAAATAGGCAACTCAACATTATAACAATTCTCAAATGGCATTAACTTTCTTGTATGGATGCGCTATCCAGTGTATTATAGAGATCAGTGATATGGCCGCGTTCGGGGGCAAGCCAAACCATTATAATACACTGGATAGCGCATCTTCAATTGGAAGTAGAAAAACTGTTATACTTTGTAGGGAATCCACAATCCAGTGTATCAGGCCAGGCGCGCACATGCAACTAAACAGTTTGGTTTCGATTTTGAGTACTATATGATTATATGAGAGACCGCGCACATAAACCAGCGTGCACTCCCATATAAGCCCATTGTACTCAAAATCGAAACCAAACTGTTTAGTTGCATGTGCGCGCCTAGCCTTATAGAGATCAGTGGGTAAACCACTGATCTCTATAATACACTGGATAGCGCATCCATACAAGAAAGTTGATGCCATTTGAGAATTGTTATAATGTTGAGTTGCCTAT
Source organism: Epistrophella euchroma (assembly GCA_947049315.1). Lineage (NCBI taxonomy): Eukaryota > Metazoa > Arthropoda > Insecta > Diptera > Syrphidae > Epistrophella > Epistrophella euchroma. The sequence goes on from OX346246.1 coordinate 101,939,731, forward strand.
TTTTTTGTATAACGGTATAACTGTATAACATAATGAAATGCAAATTTTTTTATAAAACTGCAACTAAAATATTTTAAATTCACTTTTACAATTATTTTAAGTTACAAAAAATCAAATTTACAAACAAGTGACGTTTCTTTTGCTTTTTTTTCTTAAAAATTCCACTTTGGTTTTTGCCAAAGCCTCACTGAACATACCTAAAGTGTTGAGTTGCCTCACTGAACATACCTAAAGTGTTGAGTTGCCTTCGTACTTGTCATCTTCAATTGGAAGTAGAAAAGCTGTTATACTTTGTAGGGAATCCACTATCCAGTGTATTATAGAGATCAGTGGGGTAAACCCAAAGATACTGAACTATAAAGATATGAATCCTCGGCTGTCATTGCTTGCGTTCGGGTGGTAGTGAGATAGGCTATCCACCCATCCCAAAAATTTTCAGATACCTTGAGTTGTTGTTGCATCAGCTGACATCAGAAGTTTTTCAACAAGGGATTACAACAACACAAACCTATCCGGATAGGTTTGGCCTGCCCCCCGAACGCAGCCATTAGGTTTGTCAACAAGCTACAGCAATGAGCTGACTCATAAGCTTTGCAAAGTATGTGTGTGAAAAACCACATAAAACCACTGATCTCTATAAAACATTGGATAGTGGATTCTCTGTATGTATAACAGTTCTTTTTGAAGAAAATTGAATTTGACGGCTTGTACTTCCTCACAAGGACTGTCTCTTTTTTAAATCAGAAGTTCTAAAAATTCAGAAATCTGAAATATTAGATGTAAAACGTAATGCATTGAACGCGGCCCTTGTTGATGTGTTTCTGTGAGGTAGATAAGAAAAAACAAAAATATTGGAAACGAGAATTCATTAGGTACTAAACAGGAAATTCCAAGTACCTTAGCAGAAATTTAATATATAATACGTATATTGATATATAATTTACTCGCGAAAAAAGATGCAAACGAAAAAAATATGCAAACCAACCAAGAAATACTAAACTGTAATAAGTGTTATAAACGGTCAAAAAAATCTGACGTTGTACCTCCTCACAGTTATAATATTCCTTCAATTTACTTCAAACTTTTTATATGAATCCACTCCAGTGTTTAATGAAGTTCAGTCACTGATCTCTATAAACACTGGATAGTAAATTCATATAAAAATTTTGAAGAAAATTGAATGAAGATTCTAACTGTGATTTTTTTTTATTATATATAACACTTATAACAGTTATTACAGTTTAGATTGGCCGCGTTCAATCCATTACGTTAACATCTGAAAATTCAGATTTCTGAATTTTTGGAGCTTTTGATTGGCAGGCTGTCATAAAACATTAGATGACTTTTAGTTACGTTTAAGCCTTAACTACACTTTTTTCAAAATTACAAAAGTAAAAATATTTTTTTCCAGCTAGCGCAGTTGTTTTGTGAAAAAGAATATACACGTTTTATTTTTAAACCAAAATTTAGGCTTTCTGCATAATTTTTATAAGTTTTCCTGTGAGAAACACTATCCCAAAATCAGTTTTAAAATTTTCACTTTTGTACTTTTTCACTTTCTTGGCTTATGTAGTTAAGACTTTATTCGTAAATTTCAGACAAGAAAATTTCGTCTGGAAATTCCGATGACAGTTGTTTGTGGTGGGGGAAGTGTAAAAGAGCTACAATTAAAAGTTGAACTTTATGATTTTCGGTGTGGTGTATTTGTAATGTAAAATTGTAATACTTACTTATTTGAATGAAAGAACTTTTTGTTAATTATTTAGTGACGCTTTGAATAAAAGGAATGAATTTCTTACAAAAGTGTTCCCATAATTCTCCATCGGATTATTCTGGAACAATTTTTCATTCAAGTTAAAACAAATTACTGCAAAATAACAAACAATTTTAATGAAATTTAGTGTTGCTAATCTTTTCATATAAAATTTCATCTACAAAGCTTCTGCTAAATTATCAATTAAAGAATATATAAAGTTCTCTTTTATTTCGCTTCAATACATATTCTATAAGTAAATACAGGAATTTGACACCATGGCTTTTGACTGAAATTTTAGATTGTTTTTGCGTTCAACGAAAAAAATTTGAAATTTCAGATTCTGAAATTTAATGGTCTTATTAATAAACATTGTCTAACTTTAGACAGCCGTCCATGTTTTTAAAAAACTTTTCTAATTTTTGCTAAAGTAATCTATCGTTTTATCTTGCTTTAGACAACGTAATCTATTGTCTAAACCTAGAGAAATGCAATATTTTTTTTTATTAAAAAAGCATATTTCCGACCGCCGTATACCCCCAGTTTAGACAAGCGAGTAGAACTAGTAGGATTGGTATCGTAGTGTTAGTTTTGTAAATGTATGTGTAACTAGTAGTTCATTGCGCATTCGATCAACTAGTATGATATTTATTTAAATAAAATTTCAAACGGGAAGATATTCCAAAAAAAATATTACAAGAATGAGAAGAAATTCAAAATGCTTGAAAAGAAAATATTTCAAACGAAAAACATTCCTACGATTGAAACAAAACAAACAATTAATAGTGTAAAGGGAAAAATAATATACAAACGTCAAATCACTATCAGGCTAACTAGCAACCAACTCGCAGGCAAAAATATTATGCTATTAAAGCTACTAGTTGGCTCTCTCGTGTAACGATACACTAATACACATAAAGGCTACTAGTTCTACTCGCTTGTCTAAATTGGGGGATAGTTAGCAGCACTATGTGAGGAATTTCAAAATTTTTGATTCCTATAATTTGGAAAACATTTGGAAAAATTTGGAAAACCATTTTCAGAATTTGGAAAACCTTAGTTAATTAGTTATTAACAATTAAAGGTTAGGCGTATAGTTAGCAGCACATAGAAACAAAGTTTAGGTTTTTTGGTATCAATCGATCGGGAACGGTTTTGTGAAATTTGGAAAACCATTTTTAGAATTTGGAAAAGCATAGTTTAGTAGATAATTAACAAAATTTAAACAAAATGACAGTTCTATAAACAAATTACAATTAACGCAAAACGTAATGTAACGGAGCATAACGTAATTAAAACTGCCATACAAGAACACAAAACCAACACATATAAACAAAATTAAGATCTGTCAAACTATTTTTCTGTCAAAAGTCAGCTGTTAAATTTTTTACCATTTCAGATATAAAATATAAAATAAAACAATAGCCAGTGCTAAACAGGCGATCAAATTCTATACGCCCTACAATTTTGTTGTTGGGACAGAATTTTGTTTATATGTGTTGGTTTTGTGTTCTTGTATGGCAGTTTTAATTACGTTACGCTCCGTGACATTACGTTTTGCGTTAATTGTAATTTGTTTATAGAACTGTCATTTTGTTTACATTTTGTTAATTATCTACTAAACTATGCTTTTCCAAATTCTAAAAATGGTTTTCCAAATTTCACAAAACCGTTCCCGATCGATTGATACCAAAAAACCTTAACTTTGTTTCTATGTGCTGCTAACAAATTTTTCCAAATGTTTTCCAAATTATAGGAATCAAAAATTTTGAAATTCCTCACATAGTGCTGCTAACTATACGGCGGTATATTTCCGACTGTTTCAAAATACTTAGACATAGTTTAAACAGCCAAAAATCTAATTAATAAGAGCATAAGAATTCCTGATGAACGCGGCCATTTTTTTGTTTGGTTATGCGGGTACAAATACGAAAACAATTTCAATTCTATCTATCTCTTTCTTTCCTTTTGTTTAAAAAAGACACAAACTGTGTGGGAAGTACAAGAACTGTCAAATCCAATTTTCTTCAAAAAAAAAACTGTTATACATATAGAGAATCCACTATCCAGTGTTTTATAGTGCCTGTTTACATTGTATTTTTGACGAACGGCGCATCCAGTGAGATGGGTAGATTTTGTGTGAGTAAGAAAGAGAAGGGTTAATTCCACCCAAATTACGCCGATGCGCCAGTTTCATTAAATGTTTTCGGATTGAGCAGGAAGAGTTTTTTTTGTGTGAGTGAGAGATACATGGTTGTTAAGGATGTGAGATAGGGATGGGTAGATTGAAATGAAAGAATTTTTTCTCTATAATGTAAACACGAGGAACATTTTGATGAACGAAAATATGCTTTGTCAAAAATACAATGTAAACAGGCAAAATTCTTTCATTTCAATCTACCCATCCCTATCTCACATCCTTAACAACCATGTATCTCTCACTCACACAAAAAAAACTCTTCCTGCTCAATCCGAAAACATTTAATGAAACTGGCGCATCGGCGTAATTTGGAATTAACCCTTCTCTTTCTTACTCACACAAAATCTACCCATCTCACTGGATGCGCCGTTCGTCAAAAATACAATGTAAACAGGCACATAGAGATCAGTGAGTTCAGTGCATAAAACGCACACATATAAGCAGCTCAACTGTTGTTTCATTTCACATCTTTTCATCGACACGCAACGAAATTACAAAAACAATATTGTAAGTAAATAGGTTTTGGGGGGTGATACGTACGAAGGATTCATATCTTTATATTCAGTATTTTTGGGCAAACCGAAATGACAGCCGTGGATTCCCATCAATCTTTGGTCGCAAGAAGCACGCAAGAAGCAAGAAGCAAGCATTCAAGCAAATAAGCAAATACTAATAGCCAGATGCTTTCTTGCACCCAATCATTTTATGTCGTTTTCATACTTTTTTAATAATAAAAATAAAAATAAAAATGGCAAGTCAAGAAGGAGCTCAAGTTTTGTCGCTTCCACTGCCTCCAACTCAGTATATAAGCCTGTTTTCCGAGGAAAATATACGTAGAAATCGTGCTCCCAGGCATCCGCCTAGTATTCATGATACATATTCGATGTTTGGAGCACAATACAGCAATGAAGAAATGATACGATCGCTTGAAAGTCAAGGTATCAAAAGACTTATTCCACAACATTTTGATCGTAGAAAAGAGTTAAAAAAACTGAACCATTCTCTCTTTGTTAATTTTTTGGACTTAATTGATTTACTTATACAATTTCCTGACAGTCCAAGAAGAACGGAAAAGGTAAATATGTAAAATTAATTTTATTATTTGCAAACAAATGAAATAGGTATACGGGTATTGCCAATTGAAATTGGAGGGTTTAAGAAAAAACGGCACAAGCCCATTTTTTTTTTAATTAACGATATTTTGTAGCTTTTTGTAATCTTTATATTTAATGATATCGTATTTACTTTAAAAAAAATTGTGATTTTACAAGAAAAACCATTAAAAAGATGCCGTTCTGCGGAAGAACGACTTATTTAAGTCCAAAATATTGTATGTAAGAATGGCACAGGTCTATAGACTTCAATTCAATTTTCTCAAAACAAGAAAAAATTAAACCATCACCCTTATTACGGTTGTAGTTTTCTAAAACGACAGTAAAACGACACGACTTCGGAAGCGACTCTTGGGGTTCCAGTAAAACGACTAAAGTTTTAATGGCTAGAAGGGAGATGTACGGAGAGAAAGCTAAAGTTACGCCTATTATCGCTTCTAAAGGTATCGTTTTCAATGACAACCGTAATAGGGGTGCATATTAAAGCATCTGGTTTATAGTGTTTGTTTAAAAATGGGAGCATTGAATATTAAAAACAAAAATACTACTTAATAACGTACAATTTTGAAAAAACTATTCGTAACACAGTTTTTGATTTTTTTTTTCTAAAATTTTGAGTTTGAAAATCACCAAAATAATTTGAATTAAAAACAAAATACAAGAATAGACTTAGCTTTAAAATATGGTACAGCATGCCATTGTAAGTGTTGCCGTTGTTTTACAATGATTTTTTTTCTATTTTGAGCCAATTTTTTGGAATATTGTCTTGTCCGAATAAGCGGTTCTATAAGTTTTTGTCTTGTCTCGAATAAGCCTATACACCCTAGGATTCTGTTACATTTTATGCAAAAAATGGTACCTATAGTATAGTAATATAAATCTGATATTATACTGATTACAATGGAAAAATGGCACAAGTCACATACCTACTAAATAAATAATAAAATTTTGTAATAGGTCTTAGAAACATTGTATATTACAGTACTGTTTGGTTGATTTTTTCAATTTAGCATATATAAGTTAACTTATATTTTCATTTTTCACATTTCGAATGAACTTATGCGTTTTTCACCTGGGCCCTTCAATTGTCTTCAACGTTTTGAATTTCAAAGAAATCTTTAGTGTTTTCATTATTTAGAAACGACAAGTACCTGAAGCAAGACCACAGTATTGTGAAGATGGCTGCATCATTAAAAAACTTTGAGAACCACTTTATTAATCCAAGAAGTACCCTTGCTTTGCTGATTATTTTTTCGATTTAAAAATTAAATGAATGTTTACAGTCGTATTCATAAACGTTGTCTAACTTTAGACAGTATTTAAAATTTTTAATTGTTGATAAAGTTATTTAAATTTTGTTCTACCTTAAGAAATCGGAGTCGATTGTCTAGACCGTGAAAAATCGATGGTCCCATGCAAAACAATACTAATTTTCCAGGAGAGGTTAAAAGTTTTTTGTACGACAACTTATTTTCTGTTAGAATTCTTTAATATTATTATAATTTCTACACTTTTTTTAGATAAAGCACCAATTGGAATGGGTGATCTAGCTCACGGAAAAAAACATTAAAAGCTAATCTAAGTGAAAATAGTATGAATGTGTCTGGAAATTAATTGGAAACTAGGGAATCGATGGCCCATGCCAAAACATACAAAGTGCACATAGTATACTTTTGAGTCATGAATACCATTGAAATCCCTATCATTCGTCATCCATTAGTTGGTTCTCCCAATCAATAAAATTTTCAACCTCTCTGTTGTGAAAAAAGAACTTCCAATTGTTATATGCCCTACCGGGACTCAAACCTGTGACCTTCCGCACTGCGGTCCGCCACCTCTTCCACTGTGCTATTGGCACTATTCAAAATAGCTTGGCTTAAAGTTTATTAGTATTTAAAATACAGTTCAAGATCGACTGATTCAAATACCTTATCCATTGCGCCACCACCTAATGTGAAATTCCGCCGATTTTTTGGATTTAGAAAGAAACCGTGCACCAAAGAGCTTCGTTGATGGTTTGACAATCTCTGAAAAAAAAAAACGATAGAAAAGAAGATAGTATTAACGATTACGTCAACGATAATCGTTTTGATGATTATCGTTTTGAAAATTACCGAATGACCCCCCTGCTTTTAAATAATTAACACCAATTAATATATCTGGCCAACAAAAAATTTTATTTCGGCCCAACCGTTCTCATGAACTGTCTTTTATGTTTTCAATGATCATTGATAAAGCAGTGCAATCATTGAAATAATTAAAGTCGATTTATATTAAAGGTTGGACTCAAATGGCAATAAATATTAAAAGAGTCGTCAGCTTAATATTGGGATCATAATAAATACTAATTTTTCTTTTTAAATGCCTCAAAACTTAAATTACAAATTTTCAATGATGAGTTTCAATGAAAGCTATAACTAGCGGCGCCTAAATATTCTAGAATGAATAAAGAAACAACAAAATGGTTTATCCTGAAAATTCCCTTCAAATAAAGAAACGCAAAACTGGTATTCCGAATACTTTGAACATCCAGAATGAATAAAGAAACACACTAAAGTAATACAAAAACAATTTTTTCTCTATCAGGATAAATAAAACACTGCTCTTAATATAATACGTATTTTTTATTTTCAAAAGATGATCTATGTATATGGATCATTAGCCGCGTTTTATTATCAATCTCTTTTTTACTACTACTTTAATATAAATAGCTATCTAACTGCATTTTTGGGTCATGATATTATATCCGGATAGAAAGTAGGATCTTGTATTGTTGTTTTTGTTCTATTTTGATAATTAAAAACGGCTAATGTACTCACATACATTTGTTTACATACCGATTTTTTAAAAAATTCTTTCAGTGTTTTATCCTTTTTTTTTTTTTTTAGATCGATGACCTTAGCTTACTATTTGTTCACATGCATCATTTATTGAACGAATTTCGACCACATCAAGCAAGAGAAACCCTACGAGTAATGATGGAAATGCAAAAGAGGCAACGCATAGAAACGTGCACAAGGTTTCAGAAGCACTTAGAAAAAGTAAGAGATATTGTCAAAAATGCTTTTGCGGCTTTACCGGATTTCGAGGATGAAAAACATTCGCTGGCAGACCTTATTAAAATGGACGTCGATGGTCAAAAAAGTGCAATCGGTTCAAATATTGATCAATGCCATCCATGTGATAGAGTAATGTGTAAAATTGTCGATAGTATGAACTGATTCAATTGACTACAGGATGTTTTGATCAATGGTAATATTTTTAAGTAACTATGTGTTATTAAATTAATACTTGATAAAAAATAGACTTATCAATTTGATGAAAATTAATTGGGAAAATCCAGACGTTTTTAAGAAACGTCTTGTAATAAACAACTAGCCATAAAATAATTGTGTTTTGTTTTTGTAATTTCTGATTCTCAAGATAACCCGAAAGGGAACTTTACGAAGCTGTCGACGCTGAAATTGACAGCCATCAGTTTGTGGGAACTGGCAGGTGTGAAATTGCAAAACGAAGTTTTTGCTCAATTTTAATATTTAAAACGGTGATTTTAATTAAAATAATCTTGCTATTTTTATTTCGCACAAAATACCAGCATTTGCTTTCAAAAAACGATAAACCATTTTCAGTTCCCAAAAAGTGATGATTTTGACGGTGTAGAAAAAACCAAAGAGGGATATAATATTGCTATTTTGTAAAGAGCTCTATTATAAGGAAAAGTATGAGAGCGCAATCATTAATGAAATTCAATTTAAAGTTTTTTGTGACCTTTAGTCCAATGCGTTTCGCTCAGGCACGACAGTTGGGCTCATCAGTTAGGTGCTGTTGTACCTTTCTAAGGCCTCATTATGAATAGCGAATCGAACTTAAAACTGCGAATTCGCTAATTTAGTATTATGAATAGCGATTCGCTTAAATGATGTTCGCTTCAAATGTCAAAACTATGCACCATCGGTAATTGAAGCGAATGTCTAAGCTCGCTAACTATAATACCTTCAGAAAAGAAGCTCGCTTAAACATTCGAATTTAGTCGAACGTTCGCTTCGCTATTCATAATGAGGGCATAAGACGCAATATTTTGGTCGATGACTATCGACTCTTAATCAGCCCTATCAAGAATTCCATCGTAATCGGAAACTACGAATCCCAAACAAAACTATCACCGAATCCCTTCGTAATGGCAATTTGTATGAGATTTTACACTACGATGAATGTATTAATTTTATTTAGCTTAATACGAGCGAGACTTAAATCTACCAATATAAAACTAAACTTATTCTATGGTGGATTTTTCGTTGTTTTTTTTTACGAGATGCGTTCTTATTAGGAGTTATGAAGATTGATTGCAGAAGAAGACGCTGGGAATGAATGTTAATGAAAACAAAATTAATTAGTCGCAAAATAAAAACACTTATTTGCTTGCCATTTTCGGTATTTTATTTATTTATCTACACAGTCTATACTATTATATAAAAAAATAACTTTTTTTGATTGTCAGTTTGGCTGTATGTTTCCACTAAACTCACAAACAAACAAAAAACCCTTTTAAAAAATAGATATAATTCAAATTTCACTTATCTGGTATGCTATAGGATACAGCAGAAAAGAAAATATTTGTTTAATACAGAATAATAAGCAAATTAAAAACTTACCACAAAAAAAATCATATGGAAAATTTCTAAAATCAAGCATGTAGGTATCTCCTTGCAAAATTCTGTTTTATAGATTTTCAGTTCACATTTACTTCAAGTTCAATTATTTATAAGGAAGAGTTGTTTTGCCATAGGAAATTGCCTTTTGTGGCGGTTCGCGGTTGGCGGATTTGACTGGTTCCGGTAACTATCCGGTTCGTCAAATCCATATTTTTGGTTCTTTTGGGCTGATTTCTGGAATCGGCTCAAAAAAAAGTTGTTCTTAGGTAGGTAGGTAATATTTTTGTTTTTTTTTTTATTTTTAGGGTAAGGTAGGATAGGTAAATAAATTTTTGGTTGAGGATAAAGCTAAGTACAGACGATTGTCAGATCTTACAATATTGTCAGCTCTGTCAGTGAAAAAACTGTCCCAAATGTCTTACAATCGTCTGAACACACAATTTTGTCTGACAATATTGTCAGAAACGTCATTGTAAAGTAATTGTCAGATGACAATCTGACAAAAAATTGTCAGGTATCTTACAATCGTCTAAACGCACAATTTGTGTCATTGTCCGACGATTAGGACATTGTCAGACTCATTGGTCATTGTCAGATGTTTTCATTGAAAACATCTTACAATTTGCTGACAATTTTTTCATTGTTCGAAATGTCAAACGGTTGCAGCCGAGTTGAGAGATAAAAAAAAACCATTTTTGTAGGAAATTTGTAGTTTTTCCACAACTGAATAAAAGAAATCTATAAAGCAACTGGACTCACTTTTATATTAAATTCCTTGTGCTGTATATTTTGTTCGGAATAAATAAAACCATTGAAAGATATCTATTCAAATGAAGATTAAATACGATGAAAATAAAGTGAACACTGAACAGCAAATTCCAACAAGTTAAAAAAAATAATTGGACTTCAAAATGGCCAAGAAACTATACGAGCAATTAAAAAAATTTGAAGAATGCCAAAACGAGGGTGGACAGGGACACTACCTGGAAAAAAAACCATCTCAAGCAATTGGTAACAATAGGCAGCCTGCCGCCAACTCGCTCAGACCTAACATAGTCTCAAGGTCACTTTCTAAATCAGTCAAACTCTCTAAGTAAGCCTGCTGCATTATTTGTACGCGAAGGTTTATTTTTTCTTCTAAACAATATAGTTCAATTATTGCAAGATCTTCTCATTCTTGCGTCTTTCAAAAAATAAATGATTTAAAATTTAAATTCTTTTTTTTTTGTTTAATAAATCGATAGAGAATATGGACTTTTGTTCTTCGTAGCGCGTCTTGACGACCACTGGCATATTTCTCCTTCGTAGTATGTAAAGTCGTCCGTTGCCCTCGATGTCCAGTTGTAGTTAAATTGTTTCAAATGCTTGTCCAATTGTTTTGGAATTACCACTATGACACTAGATTTTCAAATCACTTTGAAAGTATCCTCTTCTTGATAGTGGCTATATACATTAAAAATTGAAATTCTATAAAAGATGTTTGATCTTGAAATCCTCAATTGAATTTTTATTGGGACTTTAATTTTTATTGATCTGCCAACCGTGTGAACAGAAAATTTTCAAGCTGACAATATTGTCAGATATATAATTGTCCGAAAATTGTCAGACAAGAGCTGACAATTAAATTGTCAGACTTTGGCACAAAATCTACCAATCGTGTGAACGGACAATTTTACATTAGGCCAGTCCCACGAAGAAAAAATCTCTGAGCGCTCAGAGCGCTCAGAGATTTTTTTTCGTGGGACAAAAAATCTCACCTGAGCACTGAGATATTTTGCTGAGATATGTGAGATGAAAATTTTTTGGATTCATTTCTCAGTTTTCTTTCTCAGCCAAAACAGCTGTTCTTTTGGCAATCAAATTTAAATTTTTTTGTGGTGCGCAAGTGCAAAAGTGGTAAATAAATGCAAAATAAAGACGGAATGTTAATAAAAACTAAAATAAATTGAACTTTTTATAATTTCTCATTCATTTCAATAAGTTTTCTGCTTCAAAAATTAAATATTTTAAGCAAAAGTTGAAAGTGATTTTTCAGAATTTCAGTACGAGAATTATAACAATTGAGCGGGGAATGTTGTCCCACCAAATGATTTCGCCTCCGTCAAATTGACATTGAGCGCTCACTGAGATTTTTTCTCCGTGGGACTGGCCTATTGTAAGAAATTTGTCAATTGTCAGCTAATTGTCCGCTATTGTCAGACCATTGACAGATCTGACAATATTGTAAAATCTGACAATCGTCTATACTTAGCTTGGTAATTGTCAGATGACAATCTGACAAAAAATTGTCAGGTATCTTATGGCGATTTCCATGCATCAAAAAAATCGGTTCTGCTTAGAAAAAAATCAGTTTGTTTAGAAGAAAAAATCGAATTTCGGGACAAATGAAATCTTTCGTTTTTAGCAAGATTTACACGGATTTGCACACACACTATGAAGATTTGAAATTTCTCAGGAGTTAAAAGTTTTTTGCTGCAGTGTTTAACAAATATTCACAGTGTTCGTCGTGTGTTTTAATAGATTTAAAACAAATATATCTATAAAAATGTGTTTTATTTATCAAATAAGTGTGGATAATGAATTAAAAGTGATCAACAGGTTTAATTAACTGTGAAATTAAGTGCCCAAAGTCCATTCATCCCAGCTTGCCGATGCGTTCCTTGATTGATGAGTTTAGTGTTGGAATTTGTTTTTTTTTTCTACTTGTATGAACGCACAACTATTTTCGTTTTATTTTGTAACCAATTTCTGATATATATTTGCTTTAAATCGTACAAAACCACACGTAAAATTAAGTCCACTTTAAATAATTGTTAAACACTTTGTGCGTGCAATAATTGTTTACCTTTTTGCTTCAAAACTGCTGTCAAACGGTACACACACAATCACAAAAAAAAAATCGAATTTTTTACATATTCCTTGCAGCTAAAAAAAATAATCGATTTGAAATTGTTGCATGGAATTCGACATTACAATCGTCTGAACGCACAATTTGTGTCATTGTCAGACGATTAGGACATTGTCAGACTCATTGGTCATTGTCAGATGTTTTCATTGAAAACATCTTACAATTGCTGACAATTTCTTCATTGTTCGAAATGTCAAACGGTTGGAGCCGAGTTGAGAGATAAAAAAAAAACTTTTTTGTAGGAAATTTGTAGTTTTTCCACAACTGTATAAAAACAATCTATAATTCAACTAGACTCACTTTTATATTAAATTCCTTGTGCTGGAATAAATTAAACCATTGAAAGTATCTACTCAAATGAAGATTACGATGAAAATGAAGTGAACAGCAAATTCCAACAAGTTAAAAAAATTGGCCTTCAAAATGGCCAAAAAACTATACGAGCAATCAAATAAATTTGAAGAATGCAAAACGAGGGTGGACAAGGACACTTCCTGGAATTGGTAACAACTGGCAGACTGCCGCCAACTCGCTCAGATCTCAAGGCCACTTTCTGAATCAGCCTGCTGAACTTTTTGCTCGCAAAGGTTTATTTCTTGATCTAAACAATATAGTGCAATTATTGCAAGGTCTTCTCATCCTTGCAAGTCTTTCAAAAATAAATCATTTAAATTCTTTTTTCTTTTTAATAAATCGATAGAGAATATTGACTTTTTTTTTATTTCTCCTTCGTAATGTGTAAAGTCGTCCTTCGCCATCGATGTCCAGTTGTAGTTAAATTGTTTCAAATGCTCTTTTTTAAAAGATGTTTGATCTTGAAATCCTCAATTGAATTAAATTTTTAATGTAACTTGAATTTTTATTGATCTACCAACCGTGTGAACAGAAAATTTTCAAGCTGACAATATTGTCAGATATATAATTGTCCAAAAATTGTCAGACAAGAGCTGACAATTAAATTGTTAGAATTTGGCACAAAATCTACCAATCGTGTGAACGGACAATTTTACATTGTCAGACATTTTTCAATTGTCAGCTAATTGTCTGCTATTGTCAGACCATTGACAGATCTGACAATATTGTAAGATCTGACAATCGTCTGTACTTAGCTTAAGTGATGGGTTGGGGTGGTAAATCTTCATTGACAAAAAATAAAAAAAAAATTCGAACTATGTGCAAAATGTGCCTTGGTATGTGGGACTGGACTATTATTAACAAGTAGATTTGCAGAACATTCTACTTATACGAAACCTTCTCAAATGAGAATAACGATCTTGTTGCAGCCATGGAACAAGACAAATTCATCATTAGAATGTCCACTCACTGTTCAAGAGACACATCCAGGATAAGAAGCTGGAAATCCTCGCTCAGATTGTGACTAAGTACCTCCTAATTGATACTTACGAAGGAACAGCACGCAACAAGGCTCGGTGCGATGGCACAGCGGGTGCAATAATAGGCGAGGCTCTTCGCCAGGACAATAAAGTACTAAAGGCTGATTTCCAATGGCGCGTTCGCGTTAGAGACGCTTACGTATACGTTTACAAGCTTTACGAACGCGTCGACATGACAGACGACTTGAAGAGAACCTGAAAATCAAAATGAACCCACATAACTGTGATTTCGAATTCCTTTCAACAAACTTTTCCATTTTTTTAAAAACAAAATCGATTTTTTTCTTTCAATAAAAGGAATTTGTCCAGAAAAACCGATTTTTTCTTCTAAATAAATCGATTTTTTTGTTGAAAGGAATTTGAACATTAGTTTAACTGTCAAAACGCACCGTTTAGTTTATAAGGTATTTATTTTATTTTATATTATTTATTTATATGTATTTATCTGTATATATGTATATTTGTATAACATAAGCGGCAACACGCCAGCAAGTCATCTCTTTCTAAGCTCCTGAGCAAGAGCAGCTATAATATACTAACCGATTGCCATGAGGCATACACACTATATTACAGCACATAGCAGGCAATACATTATAGCCGCAGTTTACCTTATGTCACTGCACTACATATAAACTTGTTATTGTATCTTTAAAAAGTCTCAATAAAATTAAATTAAAAAAAAAAAAAAAAATTTTGTTCAACTTTAACGTTGAGGTAGCTTATGTTACGTTGGTTTGAGCCTGATTACACGATTCTTTTTTTCGTTCGTTTCGTTATTCGTCTTTTTGACAGGTACGTATCCTCGTGATTACACGATTCTTTTTTACATTCGTGAGACTTGTTTCGTTATTTTGACATTCAGAATCTCCGCGGTGGATTTATTGGAAAATAAACATTAATAATAATTAAAAAAGGGGTTTAATCACTTCTTGTTCAAATGTATACCCTATTTAGCAATGAAAAGCAATGTTAAAACTTATATTTTAAAGTTTATAAGTTCCTCGCATAATGCTTTGATTTAAGGGATGAGTCATATTGAAAAATTCTCTCTCGGTATTTTTCGAAATCGATACCTGAAAACAAAGGAAATACTTCTTCCTTTTCTATTTTAAGGACCAAATATGTTAAAATTTCACATCAAAACGTGTTTTTGATTTAAAATGTAAAATAAAATTGGTGTCTTTCAAAATTTATAAACTACTTTCCTCCATTAAATCTTCAATATTTTAATTAATAAACAAAAATGATTCGATAACATTTTGGAAAGTTAAAAAATTGAAGCTACTAAAGCATAGGCTTCTTCTTTGTACAAATGTAGACATTTTTCATATTAAGCTAAGTTCTTACATGTAAATCACACCAACAAAAAGCTATCAAAACATTTACTGCTTCAGTAACTCATAAAATATACCACCATAACCTGAAAAATGATTTTACCACACCACGTATGTTTTCCCCAATCCCCAAAGGAAATTTTATAAAAAAAAACATGACTTAACAGTTAACGTGTTTAATGCGATAACAGCTAAGTACTGTTACAAAAGCCCAGAGAATTTTCGACTTCTAATCTAAGCGCGAAGAATAGACGTTAATTTCATGCTTGTTATCGATTGTTTGTATTGAAACCTATGTGAGTTGTCGACTTCGCCAACCTGTGTGTGGTTTTTTTCAATCAATTGGGAAGAGTCACACTCGTTTTATTAAAAAAACATTTTTTTAGACTAACTTTGGTGTGAACATTTATTGTCGTGGTTAAAAAGTAGATATTGACATAATTTGGAATTTTTACCTGATTTATAACTAGTTGTTACGCACCCTCTTTGCTGAACTCTTTGCTAACTCCTTTGGGTATTGAAATTATCCTTATTCCCTTTCCATGAAATAGTACCTAATGAACTTTTGCCAATTTTTTTTTTAAATTCATCAAATTCAATAAATTATAACAAATTAATAAAATTACAATATGCTTTCACATGACAATTTTCTTATTGAAAGAACACACAACTTGATAGAAAACAACAAATATTTTTGTGAACTTTCTCTCTTTGCATTTTATTTGCATGTTTCTATTTTCTTGTATGGTCGTTGTAATTTATCAAAAAATCGATACTGAAACATGTATCGATGTTTTACTTTGAATAACAAATCCCGGTTACATCGATTGCCATCATCATCATCACTAATCGGTTGTCAAACCAGAACGTCAAATGTTCAACCAGCTAATTAATCAGGCAAGGAGAGTGGAACTTCTCAAAATTCTACTTGCCAATAACACTGACATTGCGTTCATACAGGAAACGCACCTGAACTCTCGACACAAAATCTTTTTAGACCCATATAATGTTATCAGAAATGACAACATGCAGGGCGTTGCTATCTTGATAAAGAAAAACATTACTTACGACTCAGTGGATTGGCAGTCCTCACACTTCCCTTCCATTTTTCTGTCTATCAAACTCACCAAGAACAATACACAAAAAAAAATCCTGATTGGTTCTCTATACCTTCCAACCAACAGTTCTACCTCCAGGTTAGCCGCTGAACTTTCTAGAATAGATACTCTAGCCAACTCCTTCGATGGTACCATTATCGGTGGAGACCTCAATGCGAGAAGCCCAAATGGAAAGACACCTGCTACAACCTAAATGGGAAAACCCTGGAGGCTTGGCTTCAATCCCATAACCCATCTTTTATAAATATAACTACAGACACACCAACCTTCCCGAGGAGTTCCTCCTTTTTGGACCATTTTCTAATCTCCAATCATCTTCTAAATCACATTGACAAAAACTTCTCAATTCAAACCCTTTCTTCCTTTACGGAACATTTTCCTGTTTCCCTCAAAATCAAAATTGAGGAAGCCGACTTATGCACCCATAACCCTCATACCTCCAAATGTTTCAAGAACACTAACTGGGACGACTTTAGAGACCACCTTGACCGCTCCATGGCTGAACACACAATTCCAAACAACAGCTGCCTTTCCAACACGGAGATTGATCAGTTCATCAACATCTTCAACACCACACTCCATGGCTCCCTAGATAGACACTCTTCCAGTGTAACACACAATTTTAAGAAATATAACAATCTTCCTCCAGACATCCATCTACTCTTTAAAACTAAGCATCACTGGCAAAGACAGCTTAAAAACATCTTCCAATCATCCTATAACAGAGTGAACGCCCCGTATAGAGAACTCTCAGCCAAGATATCTCTTCTAAACAAAATAATACAGGACAAAATCAGAATCTGGCTGAACAAACAATTTAGTGACAGACTCTCTAATATAAAATCAGGCCCCAGGGCATTCAAGGATGTCTTCAGAATTATTGGAAAAAAAAAAATTCTCTTGCGAAAAGGTCGTCACTAACAATATAACTCTCACCAGCGAAAGCCATATAGTGGCAGCCTTCGAAAACCACTACGGCGACATCTACAGCGCCAGTACTCCGAACTTCAATCCCAACGTTACAAAGGAGGATATCTCTAAAGCTCTCTACTTACGAGCCTCCAAACCAAATCACATCTTTCCTTTTAACTCCAGAAATTCAGCTCTCAACCCGACCGATTCCTCCTTTTTCACTAACAACCTCGAGATCCAAGGTATAATAAACCAACTCAGACCAAAAAAGTCTTCTGGCCCTGACGGCATTACAAACTTTGCGCTCAAAAAGCTCTCCCCATCTGCTATCACCTTCCTTACAATAATATACAACAACTGCCTAAATAATTGCTACTTCCCAGACTCCTGGAATGTAGCCAGGCTACTCCCCATCATTAAAAAACCCAATAACTATGAGATTGGTAACTTTAGACCAATCTCACTCCTTTCAAACGTTGGAAAAGTTTTGGAAAGAGTCATTCTAAACAAACTCAACTCGCCAGATCTTATCCCAGTCGACCCCATTTCAGATTTTCAATTCGGCTTCCGCAAAGGGCACAGTACAGTACACGCCTTACTCAAGCTTCACAATGACGTCACCATCAACCTAAGGGAGAAACGCTGCACAACTGCGTGCTCCCTTGATATAGAAAAGGCTTTCGATATTGTCTGGAGGGTGGGTCTCATCTCTAAACTATCATCACTAAATTTCCCGGTACACATAACACATCTCCTTGACAGCTTCCTCTCTAACAGGTTTTTCTTCATACAAATTCAAGGCTCCAAGTCCAACCACCGTCCCTGTGACAGAGGGGTGCCCCAAGGATCCATCCTTGGCCCCCACCTCTACAACGTATTCCTCCTTGACTTCCCCCATACCCTAACAGTAAATAATTTTACCTCGACAGCCCTGCTGTATGCAGACGACACTATAGTCTACACTAGCCACAGCTATCCTCTGACGGCAATAAGCCACCTCGAAAAACACACAAACATCATAAATGAATATTACAACACCTGGGGCATCAGCTTAAACACCCAAAAAACTGAACTTATATGCTTCCGTAATGCCAGTGGGAAGGGCCCCGAGGGAGTAGTCAGGGAAAGCAAAAACCTAAAACTCAGAGTTAACAACAGTATTATAAATGCAAAAAACAACATTTCAAACCTCGGAATAAATCTCAACAACTTACTAAAATTCAACTCTCACGCCAGGTCAGTGCTAATAAAAGCTAGACGTGTCTCTAACCTACTAATGCCCTTCCTTAAACACAGTATGCTTCAAAAGCGTACCAAGCTCTTATTCTACAAAACGCTCATACGCCCTATTATGCCGTACGCTTTCCCGGTATGGTTCGCCATTTCCCCCACGGTGGCGACTGAATTTGAAATTCTAGAGAGAAAGATTCTCCGCCTCTGTGCAGAGAAAAACTTCAAAACTCGTATCAAAAGATACTCCAACGCCTACATATATAATGAGACAAACGTCACCCCCTTTATCAGATATGCACTTCTACTCATGAAAAAAACAATTACTAGCTTCAACTTTGTCGACAATGATCTCATCAAAGAGATCCTTTTTTCTCAGAGCGACTCCTCATGGGACAATGTTCCTTACTTATCTCCAGTAGGCGTATTGCCAATCGTGATATCACCAGCTCCCGACCACCCCGCACCGTCATTCTATTTGATGGCCAATGCTGGCCAAAACCGTGGATAAAATCGTAATAAACTATTTCATACCTGTTTCTTCCTTCTCGAAACATTCTGGTGGCTACCTATTTCTTTTTGGGGTCTTAGATAAATTAACTCAAAAATTTACAAAACACTAATTTATAAAATAAAAAAAAAAAAAAAAAAAAAAGAATAAAATAAAAGAAAAAAATAAATAAATAAATAAAAAACTAACGAGAGAAAAGAAGAAGATGAAAAAAAAAAAAAAATAAATGTAATCCCTAATCTCACTAAAACAACCATATAAACAATTCTTTATTGAAAGCATAATCACTTTACTTTGTTAACAATCGGTGGGCAGAGCTAACGCTTCTTATCTCTTATATACTTATTATTATCTAATTAGACTCTCTTTAAAACTAACTCTATATATGTACGTATCCGTAGATACCTTCGACTCTTACAGGAAATTTCATTGTTACCATTAATGTAGAATTACCACAGTGCTATCTATAACTACTATTTATGGAAAACAAAATCAAAAAAGAAAATACGAGAAAAAAAAAAAAAAACTAAATAAATAACTCAAATGTTTAAACCTCTAAAACAAACATAATCGAATAAATGTAAATAAATACCTAGTAATCATTAATTTTAAATGTTACACCTTGTTTTGTAATTTATAACTATCTATATACTAAGCGAACCCTCGTTCGTAATTACATGATCCCGCTAACACTCCTCCAGTGTTATCCTCGATTCAACTTATCTAATATCTAAAATTAAAAAGTAATATTTTATAAAACTACCTATATGTATAGGCCCACACCTATTTACAAGAATACTCAATCTTCAATTCCGTATTCTTCCTTTCTTTCATAGTTTGTAAGATATTTTATATGTATATATGTATATTTGTATATCTAAGTCATGCGGCAATACGCCAGCACTCACTTCCAGCTCCTGAGCAAGAGCAGTATAACTATATATATTACTTGAAAGCCATGAGGCATCTAAACAAATGTCATTCCACAGCAGGCAATACATTACAGCCGCAGTTAACCTTAAGTCATAGTATTGTAAACACTGTCATCACTTTTCTCTTTAAAGTCTCAATAATAAAAAAAAAAAAAAAATGTTCAACCAGAAAAAGTATTGAAATTTTCATTCCTGGACGGTGTTCACATTGGACTCAAATTTACTATTTTTTTTGACAGAAGTCAGTCAGCTCGTGTTCAGACACACACAACCGATTCACTCTGACGTTCAGTAGTCGTTAAAATAAAACACACATTTTTATTCGCCGGAGAATTTAAATAGAAATTTTTCAATCACAAAATTAATATTTCACTAAAAAACAATTTTTCCAATTGAAAAAACTTCGATTCTTTAGTATTTAAGTGCCAACAAAAAACTAAATACTAACAAAACACATGTCACAAAAGGAAACGTCAAAAAAAATCAACAAATTTTTTAAAAATTTAAAAAATCCTGCCTCACTTGCCTGTCTCTTTCTCACCACAGAGTGTGAACGAGAAAAAGTATATAGACGTCAAAAAAAATCCAAGGAGTAAGTCTAATGTGAACACCGTCCTGCTTTCGTTAATTCATTCCCCTTACATTTCTACACCCCTCACCATATCTGTCAAAATAACGAAAGACGAAACAACCGAAAAAAAGAATCGTGTAATCAGCGTGTGAAACAGGCTTCACAATTCGACGAGGAAACGAGACGTGGTGCGTTCTTTCATGTTACTGTGGTTAACTGTTGTTAATTATAGTTAACTTCGGTCGTTCCTTTAATTCAGAAAAGTTACTTCGAGTAACTTTATGACGTCATAAAATCGTTCCTAAATTCCAAAGTAAAAGTGTCAAAAAGTAACTTTTTGTAACTTTTTCCAACTCATCTCCTCGATATGAATTGAAATAGTTGATCTGTCAAACACAGCTGAAATGCAATGGTGGGTGTTTTGTTTACTTTTTGCCCTTTTGATTTGAAATTGTTTTCAATATTTAAAATATGTTTTTATCAATTTAATCGATTTTTTTTGTCGAATTTGATTTTTCGAATAGTTTTCTTTTATTTTCTTATGCATTTTCTTTCTGTCGGCATTTTCTTCTTTATATTTGGTTAATTTTTCATCAAAAAATTCTGTGCCATAAGCAATGAAGAAAATTGCACTTATTTCTGTTCGATTTATACAAAACTGAGTGTAAAGAAATTTAATTTGAAAATATTACACATGTTATTTTAAATTACTAATAATTATTTTTACAATAAATTTAATGGAATCACATTTTTTTCTTGGTTATTCATTCCAAATACAATTCAATTTTTTTGTCAACCCCTTTCGTTTATTAACTATTGTTAACTCTGGTCGTTCTTAAATGAGAAAGTTACCAAGAGTAACTTTCTTAACTATGGCACATCAACTTTTTATTTTTGACACATCCATAGTTAACCACAGTAACATAAAAGAACGCACCGACGTGAACGTGACGAGAACTCGTCGTAGCTGTCAAACCAATTTCAAGCAATGAGAATGGCCGCGTTCGGGTGGTACACAGATAGGCTATCTGAGATACTTTAGTATCTGATATGTTTTCGAACGAACCGGATAGGTAACCTATCAAAAATCAAAATAGCTGACAAAAGTTTCAGTACGTACCACAAATTTTTTTCCCCAGATCTCTGCTGTGTCTTCAAAAACGTATGTTGTGTCCTTCCAATTGACAGATATCTTCATTTTGTTTATTTTCGCAACATTTGTATAGGTATTTTTACTGGCTGAACAGAATAGAATGACGGAACTGAAGCCGCAGACGGAACTGGAAGAGCTGTCAAAAAGTGTCGTACGTTATTTTTTTTACATGTCCACAATGCTGTACAGCTTTGAAAGTATTTTGAAGAAAAACAAAAGAATATTATTGTGTACAAGCTCAGAATTCACATTTTTTGTTTCCACTAATTTTCCTTTTAATAAATAATTTTTTTCGCGATACAAATAACCACAATATTTTTTTCCGACCCAAAAAGTTATTTTTTTCTTCATACAAATTGAAACGTCAAAAGTGCCGTACGTCAAAAGTTAAAAGTTGGTGAACTCTTCCGTCTGCGCACAGTGTGGGAATTTAGAAATCTAGCGGAATTAAATTAATAGCGCTCGTGCATTATACTTTTTCTTATATTTTTTTCTGCTTATATAATATAAATGGCTCGTAGAATCAAATACAACTTAAAATTTTGTCATATCTCTTCAAAGTTTTTTTAAAACGAGCTTTGAAGTGACCGATCTCTCATATGAAAAAATGTTAATTTTCTGAAAATCACTACCACGCATAAAACAAAACTTGGGTTGGTTTTTTGATAACTTTTTGCAACAAATATGCTCAGATGTAATGTTAAAAAAAAAAATTACAATTGGAATAGGTCAAAATGTGTGGCAAAGGGGGCGGGAGGGTTTTAACCTTACCAACAAAAAAAAAATAATAATAACATGTCGCATGTTGAACTTTTTATACACTTTTTTCTCCTACATAAATTCAAAAAAAAAGTAAACAGAAAATTAAATAAAGAAAGTTTTTTTTATATATATTAACATATCTGTATTTATCTGAAACAATAAGTTTTATTTTTAGTCTCATATTTGATTGCCATAAATATAAATGTAATAAATAAATCGACATCAGCATTTAATACATTTAATAACAAAAAAAAGTACATGAACAGATTTTTTAATTTAAGATGGAACATCAAGAAGCTCCAAAATTTCTTGTTCAATTGGACCTTTTTTTTCTTTTCGGAATGCACCTTAGACTTGCTAAGAAAGGGTCTGAAGATATCAAAAGCCTGTTAGAAAGATCTCTCATTGTTTCCAAACTGGATGTTTTTCTCGTAAATAGTTCGCGATATTTAAATTTGTATTTAAATTTGAAAAACACCCTGTACATTTTTATTGCTTTTATATTTATTATATTATAAGTATTATTTTATAAAAAAATATTTTTTTTAAGTAACATGTTAAATTTTTTTATTAAATAAATAATTGACTGAAACATCCTGTAAGGTGTAATACATATATAATATATGTTTTCAAAATACCTCAATTTGATATTATGTATTATTTTATTAATACATATTTTTTTAAAGTAAAATGTTAAATTTTTGTATTAAATATATATTAATTGAAACATAAAACACCCTGTAAGTTGTAGTATGCAAAATATCTCTCTCTCTCTAATATTGTGTTTGCAAAGAGAGAACACATTTCTCAAAGTTAAAAAAAATATAAAAACAAATAATATTAGAAAAAGAAAAATAGAACATGATTTTTTGGACGGTAAGCGTTTAGAAAAATTAGCAAATTTTTCAAGTGCGCAGATATGCGCAGCAACTTAAAACGCAATATGAAAGTTGAAATGTCAGCCTTTAAGACGTATATAGTTTCCCTCCTGAATAACCCTGAATACATTAAAATTTTCTCCAATAAATGTAAAAATTAACAAAAAAAAAACACTTAAAAACACAACAACAAAAAACTGAACACCCTTTTAAATATAATTTTACTCACTTTCTTATTCTCCTATATTGTATTAAATAAATAAAAAATAAAAACTTCAATTAAGACTCACAAAAGACGTTTAAAAGTGAAAAACCCCGAACACCTTCGCACCGCAAACTTGACTCAAATAAATCACAAACTCTCACTTTAAAATCAATTCTCTCAGTAAAACATGCTCTCTACCTAAAAATTTTGGTACACTTGCTTACAGGGAGGTATTAGCTATATATTAAACCAATTTTTGCTTTGGTTCATGCGAATGATTTTTATAATAAAATTCCGCTAGATTGCCAGAATCCCACACTGTGCTGCGTCTGCATCTCCGTATGCGTCTACGTTCCGTTGTGTTCACAACATTGAATTTGCGTGTTGTTCAGGTGTGTATGGAAATGACCCTCAGGCGATGGTATAAATGATGTTTCCGACGTAGTCGATATGAAAAACGTAGGTTTTAGCTTTAAACATTATCTTTTTTATTAACAAGAGAACTTACTTCGATGAAGGTTGATACAAGAAGAGGAAGTTAGATAGTAACCTGATAGGCAGGTAGGTTACATTAAAAGTGTGGTGAAAATAAATTAAATTAGAAAGCGACATCTTTGTGTCGATTAGAAAAATATAATTAAACATTTCTGTATTACCAAATCTATTACAACTTTATGCCGTAAACATTCCGGCCCCCTTGCAGCAACGCATGATGCAAATACGCTCTTGGTTAACATTATGATTTTACCACAAATAGAAATTCATTCATGTAACTTAAATGGAATAATAAAGTCATTAACAAAGAATAATACATAGTATAGAAAATTTAAAACAAAGTTTATAATTACAAAAGTTAGAAAAGCGAACATAATATAGTTTAAAATCAGTGCAAGAAATTGGAGCTTACAATTAAAGCTATATACAAATTAGAAAGATAGAAATAAAAACGTAATGGTTGAAAATGTTGACATAGAGATCAGCTTTCTAATCAATGGTAAGTAAACAAAGCTTAACGATCGGACGAGTCATGATACCGTGTTGTGTTCTGACATCTTCAACGCGAACCTGATTATCAATTCCCGGATAAACCTTTACGACACGACCCAAGTGCCATTCGTTTGGAGGCAAATTTTCATTTTTGATTACCACCAAATCATTTTCCTTTACATTTCGCTGGGGGTACTTCCATTTGTGACGCTTTTGAAGCTCCAATAAATACTCATTTTTCCACCTAACGCAAAATTGTTGGTGAAGTATCTTATAAGTTTGGTCCATCTATTAAGACAGCTCAAGGACGAATCAGTAGGGTCCGGTTCGGGTGGAGCTAAAAGAGGTCCACCGCGAAGGAAGTGACTTGGAGTTAAGGGTAAAATGTCATCAGAGTTATCTGACATTGGAGAAATCGGCCGAGAGTTGAGACAAGCCTCAACCCTAGCCAGGAGTGTAGAAAACTCCTCAAACGTATATTTGTGATCAGCAGCAATTTTTTTTGTAGTAGCCGTGGCGTGATGGTTAGTGCGATGGACTGTCATGCCGGAGGTCTAAGGTTCGATCCCAAGCCTCGCCACCTATTTATTTGAAAGAAAAAACGGCTACTGCCTCTTGCGAGGAATTGACAAATCCTCCAAGAGTATCTCCTGTCACAGAAAAGTGTCGCTCGTTAGCCGTTCGGATTCGGCAATAAACTGTAGGTCCCCTCCATTCCTGCAGACACGCACACAGGAATGGTTGAGAGTTGTAAGTCACTAGGCCCTAGTTCTTCATGAGCTGTTGTGCCATCAAATTTATTTATTTATAGCAATTTTTCGGAAATGTTTTTTAAAGTTCTTGACCCCCGCTTCCTAGAGGCCACCCATGTGAGGGGCACCGGGTGGAATGAACTTCCATTCCAATTGACGGTCATGGTACAGATCGGAAGCGATGGAAGGCAGCGATCGTTTAAATGTCTTGAAATCGTTTGCAATGATTTTGCTTGCACCGACTAAATTTGTACCATTGTCGGAGAAAATGGTTTTCGGCATACCTCGACGGGCAATAAAGCGACTTAAGGCTCCTAAGAAGGACTGACTTGAAAGGTCACTAGTGGCTTCCAAGTGTATAGCTTCCGTAGAAAAGCATATAAATAAACACACATATCCTTTGGATAAGTGGCAGTTACGACCTGAAAATGTTTTCAACGTAAAAGGGCCCGCAAAATCCAGTCCAGTATTTACAAATGGTAGTGAAATCTCTGTCCTCTCAATTGGCAGAGCTGCCATTATTTGTTGTCCCGTTTCCTTTCTATGAATGGTACATACCTTGCAATATCTAAGGAGTTTCTTGACCAGATTTTTCAGCCTCGGAATCCAATACTCACATCGCGTCAAACGCAAAACTAATTGGTTTTCGCCGTGAAGTGAAATTTTGTGAATAAATTCAACGAGGAGTGTCATAATGTGGGCATTGTAAGGCAAAATTACAGGGTATCTTTCGTTATAAGAAAGCGATGAGTGAGCTAATCGTCCATTTACTCGAAGTATTTTGTTGCAGTCCATAAAAGGATTGAGATTTGATAGAACGCTTTAAGCCGGAATCTGCTCACCTTTTTAGAGCATGGAATACTCGGCGGGATAGTGCATGGACTGAGTTAATCGAAGAATAAGATTTTTTGAACGAAGGTTTTCATCATATTGTAACGATGAAATCAGCACCTAACTACTTTCGGAACAAACAAAGAGCCAAGTACAAAAATACCCTTATCGAAGACAACAACCATTTATAAAAAATCCCGAGAGAGCGCGCCCATCTCTCTTAGGGGGAAAATGCGCTGAATGGAAGAGTGGAGAGAACGCCATCTCTCTTCATTGGAATGGAACCTTCCAGAAGCTTATGTGCCAGTACTTTCGAGTAGAGTCCCGAACCTCTCAGCTCACTATATAAGGAGAAACTTTTTGAGCACAGACACAGTTTATTTTTGAAAGCGAAAGTGTAAAGTTCAAAGTTAAAAGTATCCGGAAGTGAATTTAAGTTGCATACTCTTGAGATTGATGATTAATAAAATATTTGAAGTGAAGTAAAGTGTGTTTAATTTAGAAAGGAAATAATTGACGGTTGACAGTTAAAAATAAATAAGTTTTATATCGAACCGTGGTAAAACGTTACATTGGTGTCAGAATAAGGGATAAAACTTATTTTATCTGTGCATTTAAGTAAATTAACTTAAAATAAAAAGTGCGTGTGTGTTTTTTTTAAATAAATAAACAGACAATGGGTAAAATTTTGAATGATTTAAATTGTGTTGAACTTAAAGCAGAACTAAACAAACGAGGTCTTCCTACTGCTGGATCAAAAAATGACCTCATTATTCGTCTGCAGGAACATTTAAGACAACAAGGTGAAAACCCAGACTCGTTTATTTTCACGATTGAAATGGAGGAAGAGCAAGTAAGTACTAGTTTAGATATGACCAATATGATGGCCCTGCTGCTCGCCCAGTTCGAAGAACAAAGAAAAGAACAAAAGAATCTTCTCGAAGAGCAAAGAAGAGAACAAAAGAATGAACAGAAGAATCTTCTCGAACAAATGGAAAAACAAAGTGTTGAGCATAAGAATCTTCTAGAGGAACAGAAAAACATCCTCGAAAGTAAATTAACTGTATTTGAAAACAAGTTCATTGCTCTTGATGAACGTTTCAGTTTCTCTCTCTCTTTGTGTAGTCGCCTTTTTTACATTATTTTTGTCTTTTAAAGTGCTTTTCAAGTTTTTTTTTTTTTTTTTTTCTGCGCTTAATCTTTCTTTTCATTAATTTATAGTTGAATACCTCAATCAATAATTGTGTTTTTATTTGTGTATCGTGAATTAATTTTTGTATTATTTTATGTATCCATACACAATTCGTGTTTGATTTCAGCTTTCTTCCTTTTTTTATTCTAATTGTTTTTTCTCTTTGTACTCAAAGTTGCAAATCATAACAACTACTTAATTTTAGTGCTATTATGTGTTTTATTAAACAATTTCAATAAATAAAATAATAATAAATACGAAAAATAGAAAAATAATATAATACAAAAAAATATAAATTCATTAATTAATTAATTAAAAAAAAAATATTAAAAGTTGGGTATCAATCTACCCACATAAATTTATTCATTTGATTTTGCATGTGTGTGCTTGCTCTTTGATCAAATTTTTTTTTTTTTTCTTTTTTTTTCCTATTTTCCCTTTCATCTCTCTCCCAATTTCAATTTATTAGTGATCTCTTCCTATGGTGAATTCAGTGTTTCTCTTTTTTATAGTGATCTAGTTTTTTTATTTTCTACATAGTGATAGTGTTTTGTGCAGGTACCTATTCTAGTGGTGAGTGATATTTGATAATTTAATAAATATCCTAAAACTGACAAACCTTTCTCTTAATGCTTTGATTTTTTTTCTTCTTTTTGTTGTTTTAGTTATTCTCTGTAATTTAATATGTTTGTGGCTTGCTTTAATTTATTGCACATATTTTTATAGCAGAGTGTTTTTACCGAATCCTAGGGTTACCAGCTATCACTGTTTTGTTTTATTTTTTTACCGATTCATATTACATATATGTTTTTTTTTTTTTTTTTTTTTTTTTTTATTTTGTTTATTTTGTTTTTTTTTCGTTCTTCTTCTATTTACTAATATGGAGTTTATTAAATGTTTTTACTGTAAATCTATTATTGAAGATATTTCGATAAGATTTACTAGAATGCAAACGATTGCTTTACAGAATTTTTCATTCCTGTGCAATGACTGTAAGAATTCTAACATTTCCTCTCAATTACAAAATATTAACCTGGCCCTCGAAAGTGTTACTCGCAATATAGACGAGGTGAAGGCTTCGGTCGATAATAATTCCGGTCGGTTTTTCAATATAGAAAAAAAGGTTGGACTGTTGTTTGACCATTTAGTTGATTTAATTGGCAATGTTGATAAAGTTGAAAAGTGCATTGACTCGAACACAAGGGCTGTCTCTCTCAACTCTTTGTCAAATGACAAAAACCATTCCAAAGTTGTCAAAGCGCTCAATAATTTAGAAAATATATTAAACGATGTACTAAATGACAAAATAAAGACAATCAATTCGGAAATCGAAAAGAACTCGCGTTTTTTGAATAAAATTAACGAACACATGAATTTGTTCAGTAACAATTTTAATAACCTTTATGCAATCAATAACTCGCATAATAACAAAATTTCGGAATCCATTCTTCATCTTTCGAAAGATTTTGAAAACCTCGTTTCAATTAGTAAAAACAATTTCGAAGAATGGAATGGTCGTTTTGTAATCTTGGAGAAAGAGTTGATTAATACAAGAGACAGCTATAATGAGTTGATTTACACTATTGTTCCAGGTCCTATAACAGCCAATACTAAACATACAAATCTTAATGATAGTTCTACCGATACCCCTTCCACCCTTCTAGACGAACTTAACTCTCCTGTAAATACCAACAGCTCTCCTACAATTCCCGTTTCATCATACAACAACGACAGCAACAATCCAAGTCAAAGCCCCCCCATTAACGAAACCCCATATATTTTCCAGCCCAGAGTGGTTCCTGCTCCCAGACATATTTTTGTCTCTAAATTTGATGCATCTACATCTCAGTCTGATATTTTAAACCACATCAAGTCCGTTTTAAATCAAAATAATATTACCAATGACCACAATCTAATAAAGTGCAAAAATATCTCAAGACTGAACGGAAGAGTTGCTTCATTTAAAGCTACAGTTCCTGAGCCAATGTTTAATTTGTTGATGTCTCCAACATCATGGCCGGCTAATACTTTTATTCAGGAATTTGTAGACAGAAATACACAGAACTCAAATATCAATTCCGCGACAGTTTCAAAAAACTTAAATGCTTGTCCCTTTACTATCAAAACGTAAGGGGACTTCGTTCTAAAGCCCGAGATGTGTTCTTAAGGTCGCAAGAGCTTCCCTTTGATGTTTTTGCTCTTACTGAGACTAATCTCAACAATAATTTTAATAATAGCGAGTTCTTTACGTCTGATTTTAATGTCTACCGGAAGGATGGTGTTTCGGACTTGGGGGATCAGCTCGGGAGGGGGGTTCTCATAGCTGTTCACTCTCAATTTGATAGTTCCATTTTTAATATTCCTAACACCGAAAATCTTGAATTAATTTGCGTTAAAATTAAAGTCAAAAATACAAATATTTATGTTTTGTGCTGTTATTTGAGGCCCTGTAGTCCTGCAGAGAGTTACGAGCTTCTAATAAATGCAGTTGACACTTTGTCTGAAGAAATAGAGCCACATGATGGCTTATTGGTCTTGGGTGATTTCAATCTTCCTAATCTGACGTGGTCTAGATCAGAAGATGATTCTCATTTTGTTGCATGTAACGCAACAACGCAAAAAGAAATGTTATTTACTGACAATCTCTCTGATTCTGGCCTATACCAGGTTAGTGACGTAAAAAACAATTTGAACAGACAGCTTGATCTAATTTTTTCTAATGATTCTGTTAGCTGTATCGTGGAGGAAAGTAGCTTAACTCTTTCGACAGTGGATCTTTACCATCCACCACTGTCTTTAACATTCGCGTACGATCACCAAAATACCGAAGTTGAGTCCGAAACCACATATCATTTTAATTTTCGGAAAGCAGACTTCATCAAACTTAACGAACTTCTTAGGAATATAAATTTTGATGCAATTTTTAATTGTACCGTAAACAATAATATCGATATCTTAACCACAAACTTTTATTCAGTAATATTCGAATGTTTTGTCCTTTCAGTTCCTTACTCACCCAGAAGGAATAGGTTATCTTCACCTCCATGGTATTCTAAAGAACTACGTAGACTTAGAAACTCTAGAAATAGTCTATGGCAAAAATATTTAAAATCTAGATCTGATGCTGACCATTCTCTTTACCTGAATGCGTATAACGAATTTTCTACTCTTTCCAAATTACTTTATGATGCCTATATTAACCAAATGCAATTCGATATTATCCTTGATCCTAAGCGATTTTGGCAGTTTATAAACTTAAAAAAAAAGTCTGATGGTTATCCCACAACCCTAAACTATTTAAATCATTCCTCCAATGATTCTAAAATCATTACTAATTTATTTGCTAATTTTTTCAGTCTTGCTTTTTCCGACAGTAATTTTATTCCAGATAATAACTACTTTCAATACTTAAATAATTGCAATCAAACATCACTTATCTCAATTAACATCACTGTTGATGACGTGGTCAGCAAAATTAACAAACTTAAGGATGATTTCACATCGGGTCCAGATGGTTTGCCAGCAATTATTTTAAAGAAATGTGCAGCCAATTTGGCCATGCCTCTTGCTACTCTTTTCCAAAAATCTTTGTCTTTAGGGGTTTTTCCATCAATGTGGAAGGATTCTTTTATCATTCCTATTCACAAAAAGGGCTGCAAAGCAGATATTTCTAACTACAGACCAATCGCCAAATTGTCATGCATTCCAAAACTTTTTGAAAGTATTGTTTTCGACACAGTATATTTTCACTGCAAACCATTATTCTCCACAAAACAACACGGTTTTCTTAAAGGTAAATCTACGACCACTAATCTAACAGAATTTATCTCTTATACATTAAATTCAATAGAAAAAAAGAATGAAGTTGATGTTATAGCCACAGACTTTAGCAAGGCCTTTGATAAAATATCTCACCAAATTATATTGTTCAAACTAAAAGCTTTTGGATTTCCTTCCGGTTTTGTTAATTGGATGGAATCATACTTACTTGATCGTACATATCGAGTATTATTTAGATCTTCGGTATCAAATCCTTTCGTTGCAAAATCTGGCGTCCCACAAGGCAGCCACCTAGGCCCTATTATTTTTATCTTGTCAATCAACGACGTCGAATCCGTTATCAACCATTCGGAACTTTTCACGTATGCTGATGACATGAAAATTTTTAGATCTATTACCTCACTTGACGATGCTTTACTTCTGCAAAACGACTTAAACAATTTTTCAGTTTGGTGTGAAAAGAATAACTTAGAACTTAATGTTAGTAAATGCCAATCAATCACATATTCCCGTAAACGTTTCCGTCCACCACCACGAAACTACTACATAAACGATGGGCTAGTTTCTAGAGTAACAACTATTCGAGACTTAGGGGTTATATGTGATAGTGAGCTCAACTTTCGATCCCATTATGAAAACATAATAGCTAGAGCTAACACTGCTCTTGGTTTTGTTAAGCGTTGGTCTAAGGAGTTTTCAGATCCTTACGTTACTAAATCTCTTTATACCACCTTTGTTCGCCCTTTACTCGAATATGCTAGTCAGGTTTGGTCCCCTTATCACCTTGTCCACATTAGAAGAATCGAAGCAATACAGCGAAGATTTCTCCGATTTGCCCTAAGGGGACTTCCTTGGGTTGATAATTACAACTTGCCACCGTATCAAGATCGGTTGAAGCTCATTGGCCTGCAACCTCTCGAAAAACGTCGCGAAGTAGCTGATATTATTTTTGTTCATCAAATCTTATCGGGTGTAACTGATTCTTCTGTCCTCCTTGAGGCAATGAGCTTGAATATCAACTCACATTCTCTCAGATCAGTACCACAATTCCATCTAACTCCTCATAGAACTGACTATGGTAGAAATGAGCCCGTCACAAGAATGTTGAGGGAAGCTAATGCTTATGGTAATATTTTTGACAATAATCATAGCAAGACCACACAAAGAAATCTTCTATATAGTTCGCCTCTTAACTAACCTAGGTAGTAGATAGTAATAACTAAAATCCTATTTCTAAAGAGAAACTGAAACTACATACTTTACAAAATTAACAATTGCCTTAGCATGCTATACTTAATATTTTCCATTTTCAATTTTTTCATTTTACATTTCATTTTATATGTTACAAAATTTTCTTTGTTTCCTTTTAGAATTTTTAAAATTTTCATGTTCTTACCTTAAATTACTTATGTTATATATTTTTGATCTGCTTGTACTAAGCAGTCCCAAACTCTTAACTCCGATGATACTCGGGTCCTTTATAACAAGATACTCTTCAGTATCTATTTCTATTCTTTAATATAACATCTAATTATTTTAAATAAGCGCCGATATGACTTGCAACCGAATTTTGCCGTCATACTCGGTGTAATTGGACCCCAGCTCGCGCGGTATCTGGGGGGGAAAGAGGCGTGGGATAATTTAGATTTAGGTTTTGAAGGCGTCGAAAAACAATTTTCGAAAGTAGACGCAAAGATCGAGAACGTTCAAGATTAGTTCGAGACAGTGGAAAATAAAATTCAGAGCATTACGATGGAACTAGATAGAGTTCGGAAAATGAAGATTCGAGAAAGTTCTGGCGAATTTGTAAAGCGAAAGGAAATGCATCCGCCAACCTTTGATGGACAAACTTCTTGGTCGATCTACAAGAAGCAGTTTGAGGCAGCCGCAGCAACAAATGGCTGGGATGACGAAGACAAATTTATAGCTCTGACGCTTGCCCTTAGAGGACCTGCTGCTGAATTATTGCAAACCTTACCAGCAGACAAGAACGGCAACTTCACGGCTCTTTTGCAGGCCATTGACAAACGTTTTGGAGATGGTCATATGCAAGAAGTCTTCCGCGTCCAACTCAATACCAGAGTCCAGAAAAGAGGAGAAGGTCTGCAACAACTTCAAGCAGATATCGAACGGCTGGCTCACCTGGCATATCCAACTGCAGGAGAGGAAATAATAAACCAGTTCGCAACAGAAGCATTTGTCCGCGCTGTATCCGACATCAACCTTCAGCGAGCGATTCGAACTGCCGGAAAACACACGCTTCCTGAAGCATTGGCGTTCGCTCTAACTATGGAAGCAGCAGAACAGGCTTCACAAGGAGTCCATCGGGTAAGAGAAATAGAAGTTGAAGAATGCTCCTGTCAGAGAACCGCATTCCATAGAAGTCAGCGAGACGGACCTGCTCGATGCTGGAACTGTAACAAGACCGGACATCTACAGCGCCAGTGCAGATTGCCACCAAGAAGAGCTGCATGTCAACATTGTGGAAGTAGAAATAGTACTCGAGAGCAGGTAAGCAATAACACCAACATTCCTGCTCAGCTTGTTTCCCAGCCGGGAAACGAGTAAGAACCAACTTCGAGGGGCAGAAGCTGGTTTCTGGTATCGATGGCCCCAGAACCACTATCCAGGTCTCACAGACTAAACGAAACAACAAAAGTCTGACTGTGGAGGCAACATTAAACGGCAAGAAACACGTGGCTACAATCGACACTGGTGCCACTGCCTCCATTGTAAGAAGGGACTTGGTCAAGATGACATGGCTGCATAACACCAATAGCTATCGTCTGAAAACTGCTACAGGAGAGGCAGCAAAAGTGTACGGAGAAGTTCGTCTTCCGATTCGTTTGGCAGAACTGGAGTTTTCACATCTGTTTTTGGTAGCAGATATATGTGACGAGTGCATCATTGGAATCGACTTCATGAAAGAACACGGAATAATTCTGGATATTGGTAAGCAAGTTCTTAATTACCAAAATGTAGAGATTCCTATGGTTTATGGTGACGAAAAATCATCAACTCTAAGAAGTGTCATCAAAGAAGACATATGCTTGCCGTCTTCTTCTGAAGTGTTCGTTTGGGCTAAAATAAAAGGCGATTTGGGTGGTCATCGATACCTCATGGTGGAACCAGATACTGAGCAAGGCTCCCAAAACATCATCGTTGGGAAGACTCTTGTGGCACCAAAGAACAACATGGTACCTGTACGGATACTGAACATCAAACCGTACGAAGTTAAGTTGAGAAAAGGAGAAATAGTCGGAAAATGTGAACCTGTGTCTGCGATAACTAAGATCACAGAAGAGGACACGAAGAAGCCTGCGAACTGCGAACAACTAAAGGCAAAAATCCTTAACTCAACCAATCTTAGTCAACATCAACTAAGTATTTCCGGTAGCCTTCTTCATGAGTATGCTGACATATTTTCTTCACCAAGTGGGCAGTATGGTCGAACACAACTTGTGCAGCATCGGATCGACACAGGAGACGCCAGACCGATTCGTCAACCAGCAAGACGTCTCCCCCTAGCCAAACAAGCCGAAGTTGAAGAGATGATATCAAGCATGAAGAAAGATGGGCTGATCGAAAACTCTAAAAGCCCTTGGGCATCGCCAGTGGTCCTTTTCAAAAAGAAGGACGGAAGCACTCGATTTTGTGTGGACTACAGAAGGCTGAACGATGTGACAAAGAAAGACAGCTATCCTCTGCCCAGAATCAGCGATACTTTAGATGCAATGGAAGGTGCTAAATGGTTCTCTACATTAGACCTAAAGAGCGGCTACTGGCAGGTAGAAATTCATCCAGAAGATCGTGAAAAGACAGCTTTCTCCACAGGAAACGGTCTGTGGCAATTCAAAGTGATGCCATTTGGACTGTGCAACGCTCCGGCTACATTTGAGCGTTTGATGGAATGCGTTTTACAAGGACTTACTTGGAAATCTTGCCTGGTCTATTTGGACGATGTCATCGTGTATGGGAAAACATTTGACGAACATTGTGACAACCTAAAAGCTGTATTTCAGAGGCTTCGAGAAGCACACCTCAAGCTTAATCCAGATAAATGTGCTCTTTTCAAGACCGAAGTTAAATATTTGGGACACATCATCTCATCCAAAGGAGTAAAGACTGATCCTGAAAAAGTTGACACTGTGAAGAATTGGCCAACACCACAGGACAAACATCAACTCCGAAGCTTCCTTGGCCTAGCCACATACTACCGGCGTTTTGTGAAGGATTTTGCTGGAATCGCCAAAAGCTTGCATCAGCTTACGGAAAAGGGAAAGCCGTTCAAATGGTCAGGTGAGTGTGAGAAAAGCTTCCAGGAGTTAAAGCTGCGTTTATGCAATGCTCCTGTGCTTACCTACCCTACTCCAGGGAAACCTTTTATTATTGACGCGGATGCAAGTAATGTCGGAATTGGAGCTGTACTGTCACAAGTCCACGACGGAGAAGAAAAGGTTGTCGCCTACTACAGTAAGGTACTCTCGAAGCCAGAACGGAATTATTGCGTGACCAGAAGGGAACTTCTAGCTCTGATATTGGCAACAAAACACTTCCATAAGTACATCTATGGACAGAAGTTCCTTCTCCGAACAGACCATGGAGCACTCAATTGGCTTCTGAACTTTAAAAATCCTGAAGGTCAAGTAGCAAGGTGGATCGAGAGACTACAGACATATGACTACCAAATTCAACATCGAAGAGGAAAGTTGCATTCAAACGCAGACGCATTATCTCGACGGCCTTGCAAACAGGACTGCAAACATTGCACACGCCAAGAAGAAAAGGAAATGATTGCCGTCCAACGAATAAGAGCTGATCCCATTTACGGTTGGAGTAATGAAGAACTTAGGACTGCCCAACAAGAAGACTCGGACATAGAGCCCATTCTTGCGTGGAAAGAACACCAAGAAAAACCAGAGTGGTGTGACATCTCCGACAGAAGTCCGGCCCTGAAAGCATATTGGGCACAATGGGACTCACTTCATGTGGAGGAAGGTGTTCTAAGGCGTAAGTGGGAATCCGCAGACGGTAAGTCCTATGTGATGCAGCTGGTCGTTCCTCGGTCCAAGGTTAATGACGTTCTTCGAGAGATGCATGACGGAGCTTCCGGAGGTCATTTGGGAGTCAATAAGACTTTGGAAAAGATACGGCTACATGCAAGAGAGGACGTCGAAAAGTGGTGCCGAAAATGTGATACTTGTGCTGCTAGCAAAGGCCCAGGTAGGAAGCTTCAAAGTAAAATGCAACAATACAACGTAGGCACGCCTTTCGAAAGGATTGCAGTAGACGTCGCAGGCCCTTTTCCTGAGACCAACAGTGGAAACCGATACATCCTTGTAGTCATGGATTACTTCAGCAAGTGGCCTGAGGCATTTGCCATCCCAAACCAAGAAACCAAAACAGTTGTGGATCAGATTGTCTTCAATTGGGTGAGCAGGTTCGGCGTACCGATGGAACTTCATTCCGACCAAGGAAGGAACTTCGAATCTAACATCTTCCAGGAAGTTTGTTCGCTCCTTGGCATTAAAAAGACGAGGACAACGCCGCTTCATCCACAATCTGATGGGATGGTCGAGCGATTCAACCGGACGCTAAAGGAACATCTATCTAAGGTTGTCGGCGACTACCAACGAGACTGGGATAGACATATTCCATTATTCCTAATGGCATATAGGAGTGCAGTACATAGCTCGACAGGACATACACCATCGGAAATCTTGTTTGGAACGTCAATACGACTGCCTAGTGAGGTGAAATTTGGATGCCGGACAATTGAGCCACAACGAACAGAAGAATATGTGGATAACCTCAAAGAAAGGCTCATTGACATTCATCAACGAACCAGAGCATTCATAAAAACATCTAGTGATCGGATGAAAACACGTTATGATGCCCGAGCAACAACAACAGGATTTCAAGAAGGAGACCTCGTGTGGTTTTACAATCCCCATCGACAAAAGGGACTGTCACCAAAGCTTCAACAGAACTGGGAAGGACCCTACACTGTTGTAAAGAGACTAAATGATGTGGTCTACCGTATACAGAGAGGAGTAAGAGGGAAACTGAAAGTAGTTCATTGTGACCGTTTGCATCGTTATAATGGTGAAAGGAGCGACAGAATTGTTCGGGACGATCAATCTTAGGAGGGGGGCAATGTAACGATGAAATCAGCACCTAACTACTTTTGGAACAAACAAAGAGCCAATTGCAAAAATACCCTTATCGAAGACAACAACCATTTATAAAAAATCCCGAGAGAGCGCGCCCATCTCTCTTAGGGGGAAAATGCGCTGAATGGAAGAGTGGAGAGAACGCCATCTCTCTTCATTGGAATGGAACCTTCCAGAAGCTTATGTGCCAGTACTTTCGAGTAGAGTCCCGAACCTCTCAGCTCACTATATAAGGAGAAACTTTTTGAGCACAGACACAGTTTATTTTTGAAAGCGAAAGTGTAAAGTTCAAAGTTAAAAGTATCCGGAAGTGAATTTAAGTTGCATACTCTTGAGATTGATGATTAATAAAATATTTGAAGTAAAGTAAAGTGTGTTTAATTTAGAAAGGAAATAATTGACGGTTGACAGTTAAAAATAAATAAGTTTTATATCGAACCGTGGTAAAACGTTACAATATGTTAAATCCTTAGAACGATAGTTGAATTCGGATTTTAACTTTGGGTGTGTTCGATGGAAAAATCGAAGAATGTAAGCTACTACATTTAATGCTTTTGGCAAAGACGAGAATTTTTTAATAATATTGTCGATGTTGAAAACGTTTAAAGTGTTGTGATTAACTTTTATCGGTCTTTTTTCCAAATCCTTTTCTTTCGGACACGCAAAAAGTGTTCTAGGCCAGAATGTTTCGGCCTGTCTAAGCCATGTTGGACCTGACCACCAAAGGCTACTTTCTCTGAGTTGAAACGGGGTCAACCCACGAGTAGCAAGGTCAGCTGGATTATCAGCAGAGCGAACATGCATCCATTGAGCGTTGGAAGTACTTTCTTGTATGAGGGATACTCTGTTACCAACAAAGGTAGCCCACGTGCTCGAAGGTTTTTCTAGCCAACATATGACAATGGAGCTGTCTGTTCACAAAAAAAGTTGGTAGTTTTGACAGTCGAGTTGAGGTAAAAGTCTTGTGACGAGATTAGAAAGGAGTAAAGCACCGCACAATTCTAGCCGTGGGAGTGAAAGTTTTTTGACCGGGGCTACTTTAGTTTTCGCACAGAGAAGGTGACTTGACCAACTGTAAGGATCGTCCTGAATACGCAAATATAGAGTAGCAGCGTAGGCACTTTCAGACGCATCACAGAATCCGTGGATTTGAATTGAATTTGAATTGGGAGTGTATTGAATCCATCTCGGACTTTTAATGGATTCTATTTCCGAGAAATTATCGAAAAATTGCTTCCAGCGATGACACGTTAGGGGCATAAGACTTCGGTCCCAAGACGTCCCATCCTTCCAGATTTGCTGCATTATAATTTTAGCAGTGATAATTATCGGTGATAACCATCCTGCTGGGTCGAATAACCGAGCTATGGCTGAAAGAACAGCTCTTTTAGTTGTTTGAAAATCGAACTTTTGAGCGAAAAAATGAAAAGAATCCGTTTTAGCATTCCATTGAATGTCGAGGGTCTTAGTGTTACTTTTGTCTTCGAATTTAAGAAGTTCTTCATTATAGAGATCATATAAAGGAAAATTCTGTATGAGTTCAGGACAATTTGTTGTCCATTTTCGTAGCGAAAATCCTGCTGAACGTAAAGCCATTATAAGCTCATTTTGAGTTCTTAGGGCTATGTCAAGTTCGTGGGCTCCCGATAAAACGTCGTCAACGTAAAAATCGTTTTGCAAAACGGACGAAGCTAGTGGGAAGGACTCTTTGACATCATAAGCGAGCCTTTTCAATGTCCTTAAAGCAAGGTAAGGAGCACAATTTACTCCAAATGTAACTGTGTTGAGTTCGTAATCATGTATTTCACCATTTTGGAATTCACGAAACAATATCCGTTGAAATTATGTATGCTCGGGATGAACTTTTATTTGGCGGTACATCTTTTCGATGTCCGCATTGAAGACGTAGCGAAAGAAACGCTATCGCAAAATAAGTGTCATCAAATCTGATTGCAGTACAGGACCGGGATGTAAAATGTCGTTAAGACTGGTGCCATTACTTGTGGCATTAGATGCATTAAAGACAACTCGTAATTTCGTACTTATACTATCTGGTCTTAGTACCGCATGATGTGGGAGATAGAATGAACTTACTTGACAATTGGGATATGGTATAACCCTGTGCATATGTTGGAGGTCAATATATTCTTGAAGCACATTAATGTATTGCGATTGAATTTCAGGTTTTTTTGATAAACAAAGCTCGTTGCGTTTAAAAAGTTTAAGTGCGATATCCCTGGATCGGCCAAGTGTTGGCGTAGGTTGTTTAAACGGGAGTTTAACAATGTAACGACCATTGACATCCCTGCTTGTAGAAGCAGCATAATAATTTTCGCAGTATAGCTCAGATGCGGAAAGATTTTGGGATTCCGGAACTTCCTCCACTTTCCAAAACTCTGAAATTTGTTGATCTAGGGAAGTCTCGTTGAGACTAGATACAACCGTCGAAAAACTTTTTATATCTTTAAATGGTATGGGTCCTGAAAGGATCCAGCCAAATATAGTATTTTGACCTAGCAGGGAACCGAAAACCTGATGTTTTATACCCTCTTGTATAATAGAAGGGTATATATCGGCACCAATAACTAGGTCAATGAGGGAACTTTCAGAAAAGAAAGGATCCGCAAGGTTTAAATCTATTGGGCAGATTTTGGTGATTGTAGCTCACATGAAGGGAGATTACCTGTAAGGCGTTTCAAAACGTATGCTGTAGCTGCTATAGTTTTACTGTCGTATTTGGAACCTAGAATAAGTGAACACTTTTTAGAGGAGGTGGCAGTAACGACGTCGCTCATACCAGATATTGAAGCTGCGACTGGCTTCACTGGAAGATTTAATCTCCTCTGGGCATGCTCACTTATAAAGGTTACTTCTGATGCAGGATCAACTAAAGCTCGAAGAGTAAATCTATCCCCTAAATGATGAACATCAACAAGAGCAGTTGCTAAAATGATCTGGCTGTTATGTCGAGAAACGTATGTTTGAATTTTGACAGGGTTATTAGTGGACTGTATAGAAGGGTTTGTATTTGGTAAAAAACTAGAAGATGGTTGAAAACCGTCTGCTGAATGTGAAGTAGAACTAGATATAGAATTCAATGAATTATTTTTATGTACGGCTGGGTTATTGAATGAAACTGAAGAATTATTTATATGCAAAAGGGTATGATGTCTTTGTAAGCATTGTGTACACGAATATTTACTTCGACAGTCAGTAGCTAAGTGAGTTGGAGATAAGCAATTTTCACAATAATTCAAAGATTTTACTGTAGAAATTCTTTCTTCCATTGGCATTTTTGTAAACTTTGGACAAAATCGTAAGTGGTGATGCCCTTTGCAAAGTTTACATTGTGAATCATTCTTTGACTTCACATGAAATGCCTTATGTTGTTGTTTTTTTGTTGGTAAAGACTTGGCGGGTTTAGAAGAAGGGGAATGCTTTTCAAAACATTTAATATCAGAAACGGTTTCTAATATACGGTAGCGATTAGTTAAAAATTAATCCATATCTTTCCATGCAGGAATATCGCATGGTTTTTGAATGGATTGTTCCCACAAGGATAAGGTAACTTCCGGTAACCGACTTGAGCACAGATAGACCAGGATTGGGTCCCAAGATTCAGTGGATATTTTAAGACTTCTAAGATTTGAAATTGCGTCATTTATTTGGCGTTGAATGTCTTTAACTAGTTCGCTAGATTCAAAAGTGATTATAGGAATATTAAATAGGGTTTTAAGTTGATTATTTACCAATATACGTTTATTTTCATACTGGTCTGCCAGAGCAGCCCAAGCTAGTTCGAAATTGTCGGCGGTAAGTGGAAACTTATGTCGAATTCCTTTTAATAAAAAAAATCGATTTGCTTAGAAGAAAAAATCGATTTTTCTGGACAAATTCCTTGTATTGAAAGAAAAAAATGGAGTCTGTTTAGAAAAAAAATCGATTATTTTTGGTAGAAGGAATTCGACATTAGAAACGATGTTTAAGGCATTACCTGTGGTCTTTGCACGTAGGTGAAAAAGCTTTTGTACGGAACATAGCTTTGGGTGTTTGATATAGACGGCCGTAAACATGTCCCGGAAGGACGGCCAGGTCAAATAATCACCAGAAAATATTTCGGTGTCACATGCTGGAACTTTTATGCATGGATAAGAGGAAGAGTTAATATTTAATGCTGGAGTAATAGAATTGTCGTTTTTAATTATTTTGAGTTTTTTAATGTTGTCTATTATTTCTGATAAACAATGAATGTATGTTGCGGAAGAAGACCTATATTTTCCTTTCAAAGTTTCTAGGTATGCTCCATCACCTTCACCTTCACCATCGTTTGGTATAGGTTGGATGCATAATGCGTAACATTGTTTAATTTGAAGCCAAAGATTATTTAGTTCAATCTTATATGCTTCTAATGAACTTTCAGTCTGATCACACAATATTATTTCCTCATAATTGGTTTTAAAAATTACCAATTCATCGGTAGAAACGATAAAATCGTCGAGAAGTGTCATTTTTTTTTTTTTTTTAATGATGTTATCGTAAAATAACACGAGAAGTAATATAGAAGGTAATCAACAAATGAAGAAAACTCACCCAGTAAAATGAGGAAATTATCCAAGAATGACACAAGATTGTGTGAAAAACATGATCTCTCTTTTTTTTTGTTGTATTAACGTTACTTGCAGGTTTTCCAAAATGGTTAACCCCAGTACTAAGCACGTTTTAATTTTACTGTACACTTTTCACAGCACTCAATGTAGGAACACAAGAGGGTACAAGAATACCGTTACATATACTTGTTTTTTCTCTTT
This sequence comes from Epistrophella euchroma, assembly GCA_947049315.1. Lineage (NCBI taxonomy): Eukaryota > Metazoa > Arthropoda > Insecta > Diptera > Syrphidae > Epistrophella > Epistrophella euchroma. The sequence goes on from OX346246.1 coordinate 101,981,879, forward strand.
GAATTTTTTTTTTTCTCAGAATTTTTTAGAAATAAATCGAACGAAACCCGAATAAAACTTAAACACTTTATAGAAAACTGATCTTTTTGAACCCTCAAACCATCAGTTAATTTCTTCAAATTATATATTTTTTTTGTTTTTATAGATATATGTAAAATGTAAGTACTTAATGGAAAAAATTAACTTTTAAATTCTTGCACTTACTTTAGAACATATAAGTATGCACGCACCTGATAGTAAAAATAGACTGATGACTAAACTGTTAACTGGACTGAACAGTGGACTGAACAGCGTCTTTGATGACTTCGTGGGCAAACGATTTTCGGCTTCTTAACTGATTCTCTCTGTTGTGGCGAATTCGTTGATGATATAGATGTATGGGTGTGAGTGATGTATGATGTATGGCTTGATCCTCTCGCGAATATATGATGTAATGATGAACTTGAACTTAAGAGTTTTGTATGTGCACTTTTGATCAAGTGCTCGCTTATGTACTGGAAACTGGAACATGTGGGTACATAGATTTGAACTTGAAAGTTTTTGGTCAAGTGCTCGTTTTTGTACTGGAAGCTGAAACTTGAGGTACATAAATTTGATCTTGAACTTGAAAGTTTCGACCACGTGCTTTCTATATATTTTGGAGTCTGGAACTTATGTATGATTGATGAATATGCAATTTGCGCGGGAGTTTTTTATTCTCATGCAAATGATTCTTTATATGATTGTTCGTACAGTAGGAAACGATAGATTGATCATATAATATTGATTGATCAAATTACGAATAATGTTTAGGAAATATTGCAAGTGTTGCAAATGATGAATCGTAGATTCTCCTTGATTTATGGATGATGTTCAACAAGGATTGGTTAAAGATGATTGTTTGATTATCGTCGATAATCGTTTGAAGCAAAGACTGCGATAATATTTTCTTCTTGTACGAACTCGTAGAGTGCTTTTGCAAGAATTATAATCTTGGCAATTAATTGAAGATGATAATTGGTCAGATAATAAGAGATGAAACGTGATTTTTTCTTATTATCTGGCTCGACTGGACCAAAATGTTCGGGTGTGTATGGAAATGACCCTCAGGCGATGGTATAAATGATGTTTCCGACGTAGTCGATATGAAAAACGTAGGTTTTAGCTTTAAACAATATCTTTTTTATTAACAAAGGAACTTACTTCGATGAAGGTTGATACAAGAAGAGGAAGTTAGATAGTAACCTGATAGGCAGGTAGGTTACATTAAAAGTGTGGTGAAAATAAATTACATTAGAAAGCGACATCTTTGTGTCGATTAGAAAAATATAATTAAACATTTCTGTATTACCAAATCTATTACAACTTTATGCCGTAAACACTTATAATATTTTGACAGCTGTCCCAGCTCCGTCTCCGGTTCCGTCGGCGTCACCATTCTGTTCAGCCAGTTATGCTAAAAAGCCAAAAATAAACAATAAACAACAAAAAATAAAAACAAACACCTACTCAAGCGACACCCGAAAACCGAAAGTCAGCTGTAATCAGCTGTTTCTCAAATTGCACATCAGATAGTTTAGTATCCCGAAAATTTTAGGAAAGCTTTAGATTTGTTTTTGACAACAGCTGTTTGGCTCATCAGCTGAATTTTCCTATGGCATTGCTCCGGATAGGTTTGCGTTGTTGTAATCCTTTGTTGAAAAACTTCTGATGTCAGCTGATGCAACAACAACTCAAGGTATCTGAAAATTTTTGGGATAGGTGGATAGCCTATCTCACTACCACCCGAACGCAAGCCTTGAGTTGTTGTTGCATCAGCTGACATCAGAAGTTTTTCAACAAGGGATTACAACAACACAAACCTATCCGGATAGGTTTGGCTTGCCCCCCGAACGCGGCCATTACAACAACACAAACCTATCCGGATAGGATTGGCTTGCCCCCCGAACGCGGCCAATGGGCACGTTTAGAAGACGTAGGCGACTAGGAAGCTAGGCAAGTTTCTATAGTCTGATTGGTCACGATATACAAATACAAGGTATGCTCGTTGAATACACCCAAGTCGCCATCTTGGCATTTTTATGACGTCACAATCATCTTTGAGTATTGTTTTCTTTTTTAAATGAAGACTATAATTTATAATTTAGCATTCAAACCAAATAATTGTAAGTACATAATAGGGACTTTGAAAATATAACAACGAATAAGAACAATCCAATAAAATGGAATTGAATTATTTTCTTGCTCTCCGAAGAAAACCAGATGATTGTGACGTCGCACAGCTAAAGAGCATACCTTGTTTCTGTTTATCGTGTGATTGGTCAGCTGTCAAAAATATGCATTCCAATCTAGGCAAATTTTATTGGAAAATGGCTGGAAAGCTAGGTGAGAAATATCTCCCTACATTTCTAGTCAAGTGCATTTGTGTCAGAATAATAGTCTGGATTTACATTGTTCAACTTTTCCAATAAGTTTTTTCCAGAAAATCGGGTGAAATGTTCATATGGTCCGATTTTTCCAATGTGAATTTCTGCACTCTTCGGTCTTATTGCTTTCCTCTTCGTTTTTCATTAAGATTTACTCACACCATCAAATAAACAACACATGTATACTAAACACACATAAGAAACTGGAAAGAAGTTGAAAGAGAACCAAAATAGGCTGGAAAAATCGGATGAGTTTTGCGGAACAACCGATTTCTTCCATTCTCTATATCGAGAAAGCATCCAACAGCTACCTGGTGGTTATTAAGGGAGCTAACAACGTCACTCTGGAACTTTAAAAGCGGCTGAAGCGTAGAATGGTTCTGCCGAAATCCGAACTGCATGCTGGAGATGATATTATTGGGGTGACAAAACGTCTTAAGCCTCCGTAGACACAGGAAAGTCCGTCCCGATGCAAATTTGTTGAGCAATCAAAATATAGAAATAGATTTCGGCTCCAAGCAAAACGTCGATGTTTGAAGGTTGAAAGAACCGAGGATCTGCTAATTTTACATCTGAAGGCAGAGTCCATTCTGAAATATTGACGTGATAATCATGTAGGCGTTCACTTATACGTGGAAGCATAGTTGAGTCGAGAATGTTGACGTTAGGGATTGTATAGCTGTAAAAATCGTGCAACGTGCTGTTGCTGCAGTGGTAAAAATACCACTAATGTCAGTTGTTGACTTTATACCTTTCATACCTCCGAACGCCGCGTGATTGTGGAAAAATTGTATTCAGTTCAAGTTTTAGAATAACTGTTTACCGTTGGCAAGATTTACTGAAATACCGAATGTTTATGTGAGGTATGTTTGTACAACAAAACTAAGACTGCCGTCCTGTCACGGTCGCCATGGTTAATTTCGAATACTAGTACTATAACGAAATAACTTCAAGAAAAAATGACTTCCCAATTTAAATAAAGAAAAAAAAAAAATATGAAAAAACTTGTATGCTCCCTGATGGCTTTATACTACGTTTTCACTGAGCACTAAACCGCGATTTAAGTCGATTTACCACAAATCTCTTCACAAATCCCGTGATTTACCATACAAATTTTAATCTCCTCAAATCAAGATTTAAAATAAATCACATTTAAATCTTCATAGGTAAAATTCGAACAGACCTATTCCCTATTCAGCGCAATACAAGCTGCTAAAGCAAACTTGCCATCTCACTTCCATTTCATAAGGAAAATGACCCACCATCTGCATTTTAAAAGGTTCTGTCGAAATTAATCTATTTTTTAATCTTTTTTTCTAGTGAAAACACTATTTGGGATTTATGAAATCTAATACGGTTTTCACACTGAACCGAAATCTCGGATTTCGGCAACGAAATTACCAGATCACATTGAATCGTTCACACTGCGCACATAACTAGATTTTGTTTGACATTTCAAACGATTGTTAGTGTTGATAGTAACTACGAAAAAAATCCATTGATATTTAGTGAAAATTCCCTGGACAATTTCCAAAATTTAAATTTTCTCTCTCTTTTTCTATTAAAAAAACCCATCAAATGGAATGGAAACCCACCACCTCTGTACACTACACATAACGAACTCTCTTTTCATTGTTTATTTTTTCTTACTGAACTGTTATACTGAAGAGAAAAATGAGTAATTAAGTATGTTTGTTTCACATTTATACTGTTCCAAGTAGATTTGGGGGAGATTTTGTTGTAATCTACTAGACACTGATCTCTATAATACACTGGATAGTGGATTCCCTACAAAGTATAACAGCTTTTCTACTTCCAATTGAAGATGACAAGTACGAAGGCAACTCAACACTTTAGGTATGTTCAGTGAGGCAACTCAACACTTTAGGTATGTTCAGTGAGGCTTTGGCAAAAACCAAAGTGGAATTTTTAAGAAAAAAAAGCAAAAGAAACGTCACTTGTTTGTAAATTTGATTTTTTGTAACTTAAAATAATTGTGAAAGTGAATTTAAAATATTTTAGTTGCAGTTTTATAAAAAAATTTGCATTTCATTATGTTATACAGTTATACCGTTATACAAAAAAATAGGCAACTCAACATTATAACAATTCTCAAATGGCATCAACTTTCTTGTATGGATGCGCTATCCAGTGTATTATAGAGATCAGTGCTACTAGATTACGAAATCTGAAAATGTATGGAAAATCTTGTTGATTTCGATGAGATTTGGTGATTTTTGCTCGAAATCTAGATTTAGAGCATATTTTTTTCCAGCAACACTAATAAGACGAGACTAGGTAAGAAATCCGTTTAATAAGAAATACTGTCTTTTAAGCGCCATGTTTCGTCGTAAATGCATATTTTTTGTATATTTACGTTTAAATTGCATATTTTGGCGTATTTTTGTATATTTTTCATTAAAATCATAATTTGTTCAATGTCTTCTAATGTTTATTCAATAAATAATAAAGATTAGAGAAGAGCAAAAAATCACGACCTGTGATTCAAAAATCACAATCACTACCTGTGAGCGACTCACTTTTAACCTGTGAGTGCCTTAAATGTGATTTTTTTTTCTGCCTGAAAATCACAACTTCACAACTAGGGTTTCAAAATCACAACAAACAGAAACGATTCACAAATCACGACAAACGGAAAATGAACTGTGGTCGTGATTACTTTATGAACTGTGAACAAAAGCACAACCAGAGAAAAGTCACAACAATGAATAAAATGAGAATGAGAACTGCAGTCGTGATTTATTTTTTTTTATTATTTTAGCGACTGAAATATAAAGAATAGTTTCATTTTTAGTTAAAAAGCTAAGGTAGAACTGAACTGTGAAATGTGGTACTGTGGAGGTATTTTACACAAGAAAAAGGAAAGGTGAATTGAGTTTACTCTGTATTTAAAGGCGTTAGAAAGTTGAAATTTTGTACATGAACTCTCTAAAGAATTGACTACGTATTTTTTATTAAAATTCAATTTTCTCTTTATTCAAAGGCGCTAGCAAGCTGAAATTTTGTATATGAACTCTCTAAAAATTTGAGTACGTATTTTGGAATCCGCCTCCTACCACGCCTACTTTTTATTAAAATTCAATTTTCTCTTTATTCAAAGGCGCTATAAAGCTAGGATTTTGTTTATGCACTCTAAAAAGAATTAAGTAAGTACTTTTGAATCCGCCTCCTGCCACGCCTACTTTTTATTAAAATTCAATTTTCTCTTTATTCAAAGGCGCTAGCAAGCTGAGATTTTGTGTATGAACTCTATAAAGAATTTAATACGTATTTTGGAATCCGCCTCCTGCCACGCCCACTTTTTATTAAAATTCAATTTTCTCTTTATTCAAAGGCGCTAGTGCTGAGATTTTTTATATGAACTCTCTAAAAAATTGAATACGTCCTTTTCAATCCACCTCCTGCCACGCCCACTTTTTATTAAAATTCAATTTTCTCTTTACTCAAAGGCGCTAGCAAGCTGAAATTTCGTATATGAACTCTCTAAAGAATTGAGTACGTATTCTTGAATCCGCCTCCTGCCACGCCCACATCTTATAAAAGTTCAATTTTATCTTTATTTAAAGGCGTTAGCAAGCTGAAATTTCGTATATGAACTCTCTAAAGAATTGAGTACGTATTCTTGAATCCGCCTCCTGCCACGCCCACATTTTATAAAAATTCAATTTTCTCTTTATTTAAAGCTGCTATCAACCTCACATTTTTTGAGTAGGTTTTAATTTAAATAAATAAATAAATAAATTTGATGGCACAACAGCTCATGAAGAACTAGGGCCTAGTGACTTACAACTCTCAACCATTCCTGTGTGCGTGTCTGCAGGAATGGAGGGGACCTACAGTTTATTGCCGAATCCGAACGGCTAACGAGAGGCACTTTTCTGTGACAGGAGATACTCTTGGAGGATTTGTCAATTCCTCGCAAGAGGCAGTAGCCGTTTTTTTTTTGTTTTAATTTAAAGCATTGCTTAATTCTTCATAAAAAAAAAATTCTTACTCAAAAATCCAAAATGACATTCCTGAAAGATTAAACATTGACAAAGTTCGTTTTTGTTTATGGTTAACTTACAAATCGGCATGTAATAGTGTAGAAATATTTTCAAAGTGGCAGTTTTACAATCGCGATTTAAATATTGATCTTTTGGTTCAGGAATTTTAATTCACCGATTTCGGTGGTTTAACTGAGGTTCCACCAACCAACGGTTCAGATTAATAATTGGCTATTATCACATACCCTTGAACCATCTTTGATCAGCGAGTTAAAATTGCTGAACCATGGTTGTACAACTGGCCCTAAGAAAGTTTTTTTTAAATCAGCTAAGCCGTTGATAAGGAATTTTGGAAAATGGCGAACGGCATGGGCAGGACCAATTTTTTGGATTTCTCTATTAAAATTTAGGTAGTGTAAGATTTAACGACAACCTAGAAATTTTTGTTCGACATATGAATCCGCAATGCTTGTCCTATAGATATTGAAATTTTACTAAAAGTGTATTTAAAAACGTATCGATCTCGAATGATCATTGGAAATTTTAATCATTTTTTGATATATAAGACATTCGATATTTTGCGATTCGATAACTTGGAATTCGAGGTAATGTCCCAAGTCCCAAGAGGTATATAAATCAAGTTGTTTTTATTTAATTAATTTTTATTATTTGACTGAGAAAAATTTTGTTGGTCCCAAAAAATATTATAAATTTACCAATCACAATCACTGGTTAAATTCACAGTGATTCATTAATCACAGTCACAGGTATACCTGTGATTGGAAAATCACAGTTTAGCTCATCTCTAATAAAGATCTGTAGGGTAGGCATTACCAAAAAATTAAAACCTAACTTCAGGTTATGTCGAAAAAATTCACATAATGGAAATTTGGGTCTGAGTATTTTTTTTTAATCAACCTATTTTTGAGTTGGTTAAATCGACTCGAACGATTTTATTCAATCTTGTAATCTAGTGCTTCTAAATATTTTAAGGCCGTGTGTGAATTCAATAAAAATTTCGATTAAATTTTATGCGAAATTAGATTTTGAAGTTTCTACGCGTTACCTACAGATTTACCTCACTAGTGTCAAAAATTAAATTAATCTTCGTATAAAATTTAACACGATTTTAACCCAATTCGCACACGGCTTTAACAACAGGTATAGATAGCTTTTGAAAATTTAGAAAATATAAACCCAAAATTAAAAAAATGATGTTTCCAGTAATTCTGACTTTTTAACATTTCTTTCGTTGAAAGGTACCTACCAACATTTTTGCTAGCCACAATTTTGTAATCTATTGCTTCTAAATATTTTAAGGCCGTGTGTGAATTGATTTTAAATTTCGATTAAATTGTACATATGCGAAATTAAATTTTGAAGTTTCTACGTTACCTACAGATTCACCTCACTAGTGTCAAAAATTATATAAATCTTTGGATTCAATTTAACGCGATTTTAACCCAATTCGCACACGGCTTAAACAGCAGGTATAGAGAGCAAACTCGTGGAATCCACTCGTGTTAATTTTGTTTTTTATTTTTGATCTAATTAATGTCTAAAATAAACCCATGTAGATGAATTTAAACGATTTAATAGGTTTTAATGGCTTTTAGTCCACGCAAATTGATGTTTTGTTCGACAATCTTACTTGTACACTACATATTTTTTTTGTTTTTGATTTATGTCGTATTCTTTAGTTCAGTTTTTAAACATAAATAAAATAGTATGATGGGGTTAGTTAAAGAAAATTATCAAAATTTATTTTTTGCCTGGTTCCAGCTTGTCTTGTTTTCGATCGCCTTTGTTGAATACAAGATGTCGGTAAGGGGATGTAAGTTTATGTTGTAGGATTGGTAACTGAAACCTGAGAATGCGACTATTGAATAACATTTTGTCAATGTATGTGCTTATTGGTAAGATTGTTCTCTCAAACATTTTTTGTTTCGTTTTTTTTTTTGTTAGCCACGCCTGCTGTAATGCATCTCTTATGTTCGTTGTTTGTTTATTTTTATCATTCTAGTAATGTTTTAGTAACACCAAACAAAGATTTGATAGTTGTCTCCCTATACGCTGAATTTTCAGGGGGTGAAGAGAATGAGCGAAGTATGAAGGGCGAGGTATGACAGCGCAGAGTAGAGAAGCACGAAAGGGGAATCTGAAGGAAAGGTTGCCAACCAGATTCCAAAGGAGGGGTGAGGGTAGGCAAGTATGCAAAAACATTGGCAAAGCCCATAGAAGAAGAAATTAAAGGAACGGGTATATTGTGGAAAAACTGAGGCTTTTTTCAACCTAGTGTGAGTCACAGTACACATAGTGAAGGTAATATATTGCGCATCTTCGAAAAATACAGTGACCTGCCTGTCAGAATTTACAAAAACAAAACACAAGTGTTTCCGAATCGCAGTGACCCTCGTCCACAATTTACAAAAACAAAATACGAGACATGCGCAGAACAGAACAAAAATGAAAACTCGGAAGATATTACCTTCTATATGTGTACTGTGAGTGCGATTTACATAAACACAAATGCATTCACACTAGGTCGGCATGAAGTTAGACGGCCAAAAGCTGGGGCGCCCAAATGATTTTAAGTTATATTTCTTTTCGGTCAGGAAACTAGAAACACGTGTTGTTGCTGGTAAAACTAGATTACGATTTTTATCTTCTCAAAAGTACTTAGGCACCTATACAGGAACACAGTTGTTAATGAACCTGTTAAAAAAAAATTGGTTTATATTTATCGGATTAAATAAATAATTGAATGAAAGTCATGATTTTTTTTTTATTGTGATAAAATTAAAAGGTGATTACATATAATAAAACTAACTTAAATCACTGAAAAATAACTGCACTACGGGCGCTCAACGGATGTGACCGCCTTGCATTACCAACAAAAACTAATACGACCCTGGGGGAGAGTTTCTAATTTTGACAGGAGAAGTATATTTTAAATGACGGCTCTGAGTTTCTTTGTTTTTTTTCAATTCTTGCGGCCTCATTCACGTACACTGTATATGTGATATACACCAGTTCCTTTCCTTCTTATTCAAAGGCAAAACCCAAGTGTGTGTCTACTCATGGTGATAGTAAGAGAGGAAGTGAGATTTTTTGTGAAATGGCATGAAATTCTTTTTCTAATGAGGTGAGGGCTAGTGGAGGGGCAATATCCCCCTTCATCCGGTGAGCTTAGCCGCGCTTAGCCAGCATTCCACGGCCACTTCCGTTAGTCATTCAAACCCGTCCCAACCTATCCCAGTCCAAATCATACCTATTTCCGTATCCCATCCGTTCCCAACGTCCTGTCCTGTTTTCCTTCCATTCCCATTCCCCATTCCTACTCCTAGGTCCTCATCCTTTTGCTTCGTTACAGACTTCGAAGTTGGATCCATCATGACGTTTTGTCCGAGTCGACGATGTTGAGATTATTTTCCTGATAATAGAATATATTTCGTCTTGTCAATACTTGCGCCGGTAAGAGCTCGTTTCGTTCCCCAAATAATGTCAATATCATATTATACCTCTGTTGTTGACTTGAGAGTTGCATACAATTTCTTCAAGTACGATGGTAAAGAGGTTGCATGATAACGCGTCGACTTGCCTCAAACCTTCTTGACATCAAAGGGTTCGGTGGTGTTCTTGCCGACTTTGACGGAGCAGCGAGATTTCTCAATGTCATCCTGCACAAGCGGACGAGTTTGTACGCAACTCGCACGTCAAAAACAGAGGTACAATTTTTCAAAAGTCCGTTCAACTACTATACAGATGATGTTGACGTCACTGGGAAAACGAAGCGAACTGTTACCGGCGCGTTTGCAAGTATTGAATCGGAGGCGGCGAAAATGGTTTCGGCTGTTAATGATGACAAGACGAAGTATATGCCGTCATCGGGAAAGGAATCTCAACTTCGTCGACTCGAGCAAAATCGTTAAGGACTTTGTCTACCTGTGTTCCACTATTATCTCACAAAATGTGCAGTGCTCAAACGAAGAATCTTTTTTTTTGCCAATCGCTGTTTCTTCGAAGGCATTTGAGTGGTAAAGTCCTCTCTCTCAAAGACCCATGAAGACCTTATATAAGACTCCAAACACCCCAGTCTTGCAGTATAAGGCTCTGCTTGGGTGAAATGAGGATTCTTCTGACGATTTTCGGTCCAGTCTGTATCGATAGAGTATAGAGGAAAAAATTCAACAACGAGCTTTATGGGCCATACAGCGACGTCGATGTGATCAAAAAGCTGAAAATACAGCGGCTGAGATGGCTGGGGCACGTGGAGCGTATGAACACCGACGCACCAGCCCGATAATTCATCGAATCTACCCCTGATGGTCTGCGCAGTAGAGGTAAGGAAGACACACAAGTGGAGAACGACCTCAACCTACTTGTAGTGCGCAACTGGAGGCAGCTCGTTAGGGACCTAGCTGGCTGGAGGAGCTTGTTGGTTGAGGCCGTAGTCCATCCTGGACAAATTCTTATTTGGGTTAATTCCTACGTTATGAAAGTACCAAAATGCACCGTTGGCTCTGTAAGAAAATTTTGTTGGTTAGTTTATTAAAAATCAAATATAAAAGCTATTTTTGTTTATTATTACTTTTGATGTAACATTTTTTTCTTAACTTATTTGTTCAATGGCGTTTTTTTAAGTAAATACCTTTATTGCAATATAAAATAACTTATATTATAAATTAATAAACATAGTCTACATATTTATACATTATTGAAGTAAGATACTTGTTACCTATGAGTTAATATCTAAACAGCTCCGAGAATCAACTGATATGTAACACATACCTATAAATAAATATAGCTAGTTTGATTTTCGTATTAAAAATACACGATACAAATGTTTAATATTATTATACTGGAATGAAAGTACAATAAAAATAAGCGATCAAAAGAATGTACAAAATGATAATTGAGAATAATACTTGCTCACCACAGGCACAACAAAACACAAGTATTTTGCCATTAATACTTTTTTTGTGGCATTTAGAAATTATTTTATGTTACTATAGTTACAAATTGCATTTATGTAGGATATTACCGTTTCAAACTTTTTTTTACAAAATAACAACAAACTTGAGATGTATCCAGTAATGCTAGTACAGTGCCAACTACACATCTAAAACTAAGCCTGAACGAGCTGAAATTGCACATCGGCCACAATATCCTCCACAAAATGCCCTTCGATTGGTGGTAGACAGGTTAAACTAAAGTTAAAGAAAAAAATAGAATTTAATTTAATTTTTTTAAATATGTACTAGGTAAAAAATATTTTGTGTGTCATAATTTTTTTAATTTTATCCCAGCATAGGTTGTAATAAAAATGAAACCACTTTCTTTTTTTTATATTACTTTAATTAATAATAAATTCATTGTTTCATATATTTTTATAAAAGGTTTTAATAAAAGGACATAATTATGTTTGTTGAAGGTTTGAATGAACAACTTGACCAAGTTAAGGCTCTTTCAAACCAACGCGAAACATTCGGAGCGACGACAAATCTTTTTCCTTTTTAAATTTTAAATTTATACACAATGAAAAAACTATACATTGTGGAATTTGTTCTTCCAAAATTAATTTTTCATGTTCGAAAATATGTGCAAACGAAGCTAAAGTGATTGAATCAAATGGTAACATTTGCTAAGGTTGCAATTTTTGCATGAACTATTCCTTCTTGGAAAATGCTTTGTGAAAGCCAATAATTTTAAATCTCATTTGAATAATATTCAACTATCTATTAACGAATTAAGATCGGAATTCTTAGCACTTAAAGATTCCAACTAGTAAACTCAGGAAATGACAACTTAAAAAACCAAAAACAAAAAATCTACTGTGAAAGTGAACGTTGATTCAAATAGAATTTTACGCTCAGGTCTACTTCTATAAAGTTGACAAGTAACATTCCACAGTGTCTTACATCAACACAAAAAAGTCATAACACTTCTTCTAATGCAAATGTGCATACATCAAATATATTTGCCATTTCTTGTCTAAATAAGGACTTCTGCACACGAAGCGTCTCGTCATAGACGCGTACAACGAATGTTTGCGGCGTGTGTGAAGCTTGTGTGTATTTCACGTTGGTTTTAATAGACAACTGCACACGAGGCGTAAGCTGCATGCTTTCGTCGCAGCATATAAATCACCGGGCGTACAAAAATATCAGTCGTCATGACAGTTTAAAGTATAACGTCGGATACATACCAAAATTGGGAAATTGATTGAAAATGTTTAGTGATTTATATATGACGTGACGTTTCGTGTGCAGAAGACTAGCCGTAGTTGAATCGTTGCTACATTACGAATCTTGCACGTGTCTATGGCACGACTATTCGTGTGCAGAAGGCATAACTCACCGCTGCAACCTGCTAAAGAATAATAGCTTAACATCAAATCGCTCTCTAAGGCTGCGGTTACGTCCAACGCTAGTATGCGAGTGCGCTAGTTAGTTCACGCTAGTTTGCGCTACGAAGAAAATCATGGATGATTGTTCAAGCTAGTTCGATTTACATTTCTTAGTATTTTACACTTCAAATTCTTTTGACAGCACATTTAGCATTTAGAAAAGAACTGTTCGCGCGCTAGTAAGCCTCAAAATCAAACGAGTTTTGATCTACTAGCTAACTAGCGTGAACTAGCGCGAACTCTCTTTTTAGCGCAAACGCAGCTAGCTTGATCTATAACCACGTTATTGTTTATTTATTGTTATTGTTTATTTACTCTCCAAATAAACTGAAGCAGTAAACACCATGATATGTAAATTGAACTAGCGTGAACAATCATCCACGATTTTCTTACTAGAGCACTAGCGCAGACAAGCGTGAAAAAGTGCTAGCTAGCGCGCTCGCTTACTAGCGTTGGACGTAACCATAGCCTAATAATGCTAACGCTAAAGTTAAAGTATTAGGTTGTAAGAATTAATCAAATAAAACAACAGGTGTTGATACCGATGGCTCTCCTTGCTCCACAGCCAGTGCTCGCCGTGCAGAAAATGTGTCTCACATTCTTACCGATGATAATCTTTCTCCATCTAAAGCCTAGTACGCTGCTGATACGAAAAGAAATTTTTAGTTGGTCTCCAACATGACAACGAAATGCTTACGAAAACCACAACTAAAAATTACCCCTTGAAAGGCAAAAACAAAAAACAAACGCATAAAAATCACAGAAAGTCTTGTTGTGATGAAAGAAACAACAAATGCAAACACGAATAGAGACCAATAAATGTCACTTTTCCGCACACAATTAATGGTACAGGCAATTAATTCTGTGCGAAAAAGAGGAGATCTCGCAAAAAAATCTGCTACAATTAGCGATTTCGCTCATCAAAAAGCGTACCGCAAATTTTTCGTTTGTGATTTCGTGGTGTCATTTTTGTATGGGATTTTTTGTTTCGCATCAGCAGCATACTAGGCTTTAAGGTGGAAATAAACAATGTTGTTGCTAAACCAAATGCAATAGTAAATGTTGATGATGTGGACTCTGGTCTCTGATGCTAAGATGTACTTGCGTGATGTTGATGAGGATGTTTCTCATGTTGATGATGATGTTGCTGATCGAGATACTGTACTAAATGTTGATAGTGTTGCTACTGTTGCTAATTCCGATGTTGTTGTTGGTTTATATGCTGTTGTTGTTGCTGTTGAGGATGATGCCTATACTAAAATGGTAGTTGCTGCTGATGCTACCGATGCTATCGGAAAAGCAAAAACTAATTATATCAAGCCTGAAATTGTTGAGTGTCTGTCTTCATCTACAAAAATAGATTCTGCGTTAATTCAATGCCACAAGCTAATTAAAAAAGATGGTAGTGATGAAAATTTTAAGAGGGTAAATTTTAAAATTGGGATTCAAACTGAGTTAGTTGATGAAGTCTACAACGAACATTTTTGGCACTACGTTTTCACCACAAGCTTATCTCGTTTAGGTTTAATAGATCCTAGATAGTGTTTTCACCAGAAAAAAGATTAAAAAGTAGGTTAATTTTGACAGAATCTTTCAAGATGTAGATGGTGGGTCATTTTTCTAATGAAGTAGAAGAGAGATTACAAGTTCGCCTTGTGTCAAACGATACAAAAAATTAGATTGTATTGCGCTGAATAGGGGAATAGGTCTGTTCGAATTGTAAAACTATTAGTCCTACGAAGATTTAAATGAGATTTATATTAAATCTTGATCTGAGGAGATTAAAATTTGTATGATAAATCACGGAATGTGGGAGGAGATTTATGGTGAATCTACCTAAATCTCGGTTTAGTGCTCGGTGAAAATGTAGTATAAGGGTATACGAATAAGATTCTTTGAATTCCGTCCAAAAAACGAGGGAGTTCGGACTCTTGGCAAGAAAACTTAGTTTCAAATAAAAGCTCAATTTATTATCAAAACATTGAAGGTATGCGAACACAAACAACTGAATTTTTTAATGATTTGGATTAAAATTCTTATGTTGTACATAGTTCTTGGTGATTTTAATTTATTTAAGTAATATAAAATGATTATTCTTTAGATGAAAATTGTTTGCTCCCTTGAATGTTTTAAAAGATTTTGAAATTTCGACGCTTGATTCTATGCTGTCTATGAACTTCAAACAATTTAGTTCTGTTCAAAATAGTATTTTTCGAATTTCAGATTTAGTTTTTGCTTATGATAAATTAGATTTATCTGTAACTAAAGCTTTTACTTTCAAACAATAGTATTCATCATTAAGCCTTACATATTTATTTTGATATGTATGTCTTTTTTGAACTCTTATTACACTGATGATAGTATTCATGACTTAATTTATGATTTTTTAAACGCTGATTATAAATATGTCAATACCTATCTTTCTTCAATTGATTGGAAACTTAGTTTTTCGGGGTCCTCTGACTTACGAGATGTCTATGCACTATTTGTAAACATAATAAGGGGTGGTCCAACCATAAGGCACGATGTTAATTGTGAGTCACACCTTAACTTCAAGTTTTTTGCCCAACTTAAGTTGACATTTCTTTGTTTTAGAATTTGACAAATTCAACCATGGAGAGGTACACACTTGAGCAGCGCTTAAAGATTGTTGAAGCCTTTAACGAATATGGGCGTTCAAATTAAAATGCATTTCGTGCAATTCGTCAGCATAATCGACTAAATGTGTCCACAATCGGTAGAATTGCGCGCAAATAATACGTTGAAAGAACTCCTACAAAACGCTTTAAATTTGCTTACAAACTGCGCAGATCAGTGTGGAATGGGCGTCAACCCTCATAAGACCGATCTTGTTTTCTTTTCTAGGAAATGCAAAATTCCACCTACTATAGGTGTACCACTAACTTTTTCAGATGAAGCGAAATATTTGGGTCTTATTTTAGATAAGAAGTTAAGCTGGAAACCTTATTTAAATTAAAGGGTCAAAAAGGCCACAGTGGCACTCTTCTCATGTAAAAAGGCCGTTGGAAACAAATGGGGTCTGCAACCCCGCATTACTCATTGGCTATACACTTCGGAATTTATACCGATCCTAACATATGGTGCGTCAGTATGGTGGACCGCCTTAGATAAAACTACTAACAAAGAAAAACTAAACAAGGTCCAACGCTCAGCCTGCAAGTGTATGGGTGGAGTACTTCGTACAATCCCCTCTGCTGCATTTGATATTCTGTTCCATCTGACACCACTCGATGTCTTTGTTAAACAAACAGCTGCAAGCACAGCCATTCGTCTTAAAGCTTCCTCCCAGTGGACCAATAATGGCATTGGCCACTCTAATATTCTGAATTCATTCAGATCTATACCAAGCAACACAGACTAACACTATTCCTCAATTACAGTTCGATAAAAACTTCGAGGTTATCATCGCATCCAAATCGAATGGATCAAAAACTGATAACGGGGTTGGTACAGGGGTGTACTCCGACAGAATTAATTTAAGTCTCCTCTTTCGTCTTTCTAACCATTGTAGCATGTTCCAGGCAAACTTTTGGCGATAAAAGAAATCCTGCCTTTGATAAGAGAAAACGTGATGCGGCAAACATGCGATGATGCTCGGGCTATACTCGAACGATTTCTGCAGAAGTTGTAAGGACGAAGAAGAGGAAGAATCCATTCCTCATCTTCTCTGTACATGCCCTGCTCTCTCTCAAAGACGTAGGCTCCATCTAGGAGAGTTCTACTATAATGATTCTAGCGATCATGCACTTGTGCTGACAGCCACGCTAACCTAACCTAACCTAACCTAACCCGTATCCCATTGAATTTTATTTTTTTCAACTAATTAGAAGAATTTGTGTTGTTTTATATGGCACCCAAATGCATTTTTCAGAAAATAAACTATTGTGCACATCCTTTTGAACGTAGACATCGCATTGGATCGACTCCATACAATTAGGCGTGAAAAAGTCAATGACTAAAATTGCAAAAAAATTTATTTCTTATCTATAACGGAAAACTGTTAAGTCTGAAAACACTTTTTTTTTGTTTAAACCAGTTTAGCATGGAATAAATGATCTCCAAACTTGAAAGTGTAAATTCATTTTTTGATCTGGTGCGTTTTAGTTTTTTAGAAAAATAATTGTTAAAACTACAATTTTAAGTGAAATTGAAAAAAAAAAATGGCATATGTTCGTGAAGGTATTTACTTTTATGAATATGTATTGAAATTGTCTTAATGTTTGTTTGTTGAATAAAAAAATTGTGTTATTCAAAGAACTAAAAAAAAAATTGTTTCTACCGTCTTTGTTTTGAAAAATCTAAATATGTGCCTAAGGTTGCTTTAAAAATAAATAATGTGTTTTGGATAGCTTTGAACGTCTACTTTCCGGAAATATATAAGATAAACCTTGCAAAGATTTGTAAAACCCTTTTTTAACCACTTTTTAGGAAAAGATTTCTGCGTCCCAAGGAAGGAATTTTTTGAGGTTTGGTGTTCGAATTCCAAATCGACTCGGATAAGATTTCGAACAAGTCAAAATCATCAGAACCAAGAAACTGTTTAAATACTGCTAAACATAATAGTTTCATCACTTCAAAATCAGCCAATTTAATTTTTTTTTTGTCGCGAAAAGGTTACCAGCTTATTTTTTGTAAAATTACGTAACTTTTCTACATTTATGAACATTATAGATGGAAACAGACATTTTTCCACTGTGCATCGGGTAGGAAAGTGAATATGAAAAAACAAAAACATCAGTAGCATTTGAAAAGAATATTGTGAAATGCTTCCCTTCCCCCGACCGACCGCATCTAAAGCTGATTTTTGTTGGTTGGTTGAGGAAATGCAGAATATCTTTGGTATTATATGGTTTTACGACCACGTTTACGTCACCACTTGGGTCATCAACAGAAATTGAATATCCAAAAAGACATCCCACAGTTACAGGTAAGATTTATATAGTTACTTGCAAAAACAAGATTTTAACGACAAAAGATTTTAATGACAAACAAAGAAAACAATAATCGGGACCTACAGTTAAATCTTATGTTAAAACCTATTTTCAATTTTTTTTTAAGATGAAAGCCCTGTTAGATACTCCTCAACTCCATGCACAGCATCTGTAAAGAAGTAAAGAAGTCCTGGAATCTATTAAGAGGCAAATAAAAAAATGTTCCAAAGGCTAACCGATGAAATTTTCAATCTAAGAAAGGAACTTCGGGAGAACAGGGCTTTGAGAAACTATTCAGTGCACACCTCCGTAGTCCCGCAAAAACCTTTCGAAACTGTGGAAGAGTTCCTTGTATTTGAAAAAACTATACAGGACTCTGCCGAAAAATTTTATGAATTGGTAAATAGTTTTCTTAAATATTGTCTAATTTTGATGAAGTTGGGCTTTTTTTATCATTATTTTTATATGCAATTAAAAAAATTAATCCATAATTTTAATTATTCCCGACGTTTCGTTGGT